>VONZ01000779.1:0-349115 GCA_012976165.1 Labeo catla | reverse complement strand
GCCAACACAGACTCAGGTCCTTACGGGCCACTCACATTCCGGGCGATGCCAATCGAGTGGCCGATTCTCTGTCACGACAGGTTTAGCTCGGAGGCGAGTGGAGGCTCCACCCTCAGTCGGTTCAACTGATTTGGGATCGATTCGGCCAGGCGCAAGTGGATCTCTTCGCCTCACCGGAATCCAACCACTGCCAGTTGTGGTACGGGCTGACCGAGGCTCCCCTCGGTATAGATGCACTGGCACACAGTTGGCCGAAGGACCGGCTCAAGTATGCGTTTCCCCCGGTGAGTCTGATCGCACAAACTTTGTGCAAAGTCAGGGAGGACAAGGAGCAGGTCCGCTTGGTAGCCCCCTTCTGGCCCAACAGAACCTGGTTCTCGGACCTGGTTCTCCTGGCGTCAGCTCCTCCCTGGCGCATTCCCCTGAGGAAGGACCTCCTTTCCCAGGGGAAGGGCACAATTTGGCACCCGCGCCCCGATCTCTGGAACCTCCACCTGTGGCCCCTGGACGCGACCAGGAGGACTTCAGAGATCTCCCACCATCAGTGGTGAACACACTCATTCAAGCAAGAGCTCCCTCTACCAGGCGGCTGTATGACTCTAAATGGCGCGTGTTTGTGAACTGGTGTTCTGCTCGGCTAAGGGACCCACGGAGTTGCGGCATCGAATCAGTGTTATCCTTCCTCCAGGAGGGCCTGGACAGGCACCTATCTGCCTCGACACTTAAGGTTCATGTGGCCGCTATATCGGCTAATCATGACCTGGTGGGTGGCAGGTCGGTGGGAAAACACGATTTGGTAATCAGGTTTCTGAGAGGAGCCAGGAGACTGAACCCTCCTCGGCCACATCTTATCCCCTCTTGGGACCTTGCTGTGGTTCTCCGGGGCCTACAGCAGGGTCCCTTCGAGCCTCTTCAGTCAGTCAAACTCGATGCTCTCTCCCTAAAGACGGCTCTCCTGACTGCGCTCGCCTCGGTAGAGAGAGTGGGAGACCTCCAAGCCCTCTCCATCAACAGTTCGTGCCTGGAATTCGGACCAGCGGATTCTCACGTCGTCCTGAGACCCCGGCCTGGATACTTGCCCAAAGTCCCCACCACTCCCTTCAGAGACCAGGTGGTGACTTTGCAAGCTATCTCTTCCCAGGAAGATGACCCCAACCTGACCTTGTTATGCCCAGTCCGTGCCCTGCGCATCTACTTTGAACGCACTCAGCCCTTCAGACGTTCTGAACAGCTCTTCGTCTGTTATGGGGGACAGCAGAAGGGGAAGGCTGTCTCCAAACAGAGGATCTCCCACTGGCTGGTGGACGCAATTAGGGTGGCCTACCAGGCCAGAGGCCTACCCTGCCCTCTGGAGGTAAGAGCCCACTCGACTAGGGGCGTCGCTGCCTCGGCAGCCCTGGCAAATGGGGCCCCATTAACAGACATCTGTAGAGCTGCAGGTTGGGCTACACCTAACACATTTGCCAGATTTTACAATATACGCATGGAGCCAGTGTCAGCTAGAGTCTTGAATACCAGCTCTTGACTCAGTTCTCTGGTTGGTGTAGAGCTTGCTTTAAAGCGCTTCCCCTAACGGTGATTACGCTTCTGAGTTTCAGTAGGTTTCCTAGCTTGAACCCTGGACACCATCTCCATCATTGGCACCTCTGGACGTGGCAGAGTTTTGCGGAGGGACTCGCTACGAATTCGGTCACAAGGTATGGTCACCTTTGTTCTGATTGAATTGTGCCCCATATGTAGTGGCTCCTTATGTGGCCCCATGTGTGTATCCCCACCTATAACTCCTGTAGTGCGGTGTTTCCCCTGAGGACTGGTTTGTCTCTAGGGTCTGAGTCTGGTGGTCTCCCCCGGTGGGAGGCCCACCTCAGCCCCCATGTTTAATGTTGTCACTTGTACCCCCCCTGTTGGGCAGGTTGTGAACTCCGTAGCGCCGTTTTTCCTTCGGGGAGGAGGCGCTTTCCCAACGCTCGCAAGACACTCGGCCGCTCTACTGAGGAAGGCCCGGCTGCAGACCCCTGGTACAGGTCAGTCTTGGACGTTGGATGGTCACGGAGGAGGTGAGCTGCACTTCGTTAACACGTTGCCTGTTACTTCTGCGCTTATCACTCGTGACGCGGCCAGTAAGGTGGCGGTTTTCTACGGGGACCCCTAGTGTCGTACACAACTCGGAGTGTACGACAGATAGGGAACGTCTCGGTTACGTATGGTAACCCTCGTTCCCTGATGGAGGGAACGGAGACGTTGTGTCTTCCGTGCCACCTTCCTGGACCGCCTCTGAGTGAGTTGAGACCCTCGGCTCCTCAGATCAGAACGAGTGAGCAGATGCACACGCTGCCCTATTTATACCCGGACGTCCGGGGCGTGGTCAGCTATGCAAATCTGCACACCCAATTTTCATTGGCCTTTCTCAAAACTGTCAGAGGTGTTTGGGCTCTCAAGAGCGACCCCTAGTGTCGTACACTACTCGACACAACGTCTCCGTTCCCTCCATCAGGGAACGAGGGTTACCATACGTAACCGAGACGTTATATTGTGTGCTGTTGGGTGATGAAGAGCTTAAGAAAAATTGCTGGGTAAAGAGCTTTTTACTATTACAGATTTGGTGTAAGTGTATGTACTGTAAGTGTGAGGAACTGAACAAAGGTGTGGAAGCTCTGCAGGAGCCTGTAGCAGCTGCCAGATGAACACATGCAATATAGGTCACATTTACATGAAATAACAAATCGCAAATCCACAAATCTCTGTATAAGATGCATTGAAACACTTTGACATTTCTCGGCAGGAGATATTTCAGGATAATGAAGAGATTTGGATTGTCATATGGAAACAGAAAGTGCTAGACTTCAATTTTTATTCTTATTCTCTGAATTCTAAATAAAGGTTGTTAATTTAACACACTAACTCATTCACTAAAATGTAAAAAATGTTTATTCGTGCCTCCTGCCAGCTTCCTGAAACAGCGTACTGTGACAGAAGACCCAACCTAAAACAGTTAACTCCGTGTCTACCCTCAGTTTTTGTTTCCGTAGTGTTCCCCTCACTGATCCCGTCCTTCGCCTGGAATACATTCTCCTAGATCTGGAGCAGAGGGAGAAATCACTCGAGGGCCACACCAGACTGTTCCTGGTCTTCTCAAGCCTCACCACCTACCTGGACGACGCACTGGTCCTCAAGCAAATTTTGCCACCTTTGTGGAGTGGACACTGGCGAGAAATCGATCTCCGTTCCCCACCTGTTTCCTGGAGAAACTCACCAGTTCCACTCTCGACCCACTGCCCAGTCCACCATCTCCCCATAGTGCGGAGCCCACCAATGACGGAGAGCCAGAGCCAGCCGCAAGGAGCGACAGAGCTGAGGATCGCCACAGAGCCAAAGCTACGTGTGCCATCGGACCAGGTGAGTGAGCCTGCAACCACGCCCACCACAAGGGAGAAAGCTGTGGCTGGTGAGATCGCGGAGGGTAGCTCTGCCCACTGCAACATGCCTGAGAGTGACCTCATAGACTTTCTGTCCTGCCCCCTCTCCTCCCTCCTTCTTCGGAGCACTCTGTCACCCCTGTTCCCACATCCAGCCTAGAGGGGGCTCCCATTTCTGAGTTTAGCCCAGAGAGGGCTCCTGTTCCCAAGTTAAGCCCAGAAAGGGCTCCTGTTTCCAAGTCAAGCCCTGAGAAAGACTCTGTTCCCAAGTTCAGCCCAGAGAGAGCTCCTGTTTCCAAGTCCAACCCAAAGAGACACTCTATTCCTAAGGGCATCCCCAAGAGCCCGGAGGCTCACAAATGCCTGCCCTCCCACCCGCTCCTGCCTCCTCCTCCGCTGTGGTCTGGCAGCCCTTCTGCTCACCCTCAGCCCACCATCTGTGCAGTGGACTCGCCACGGGTCTGCCAGTCTCCATCGACGTTACAGCTGGAGGATCCCCTGTCTCCCAGTAGACTCAGCGGCTCCACCATGGCTCCTAGCTCCCTCCTCTCTGCCATGGCCCAGCAGTCCACTAGCTCCACCAGGCTACCTCATCCCTCCAGCTCTGCCTTGGTCTGTCTTCAACCATCCTGCACCTCGGGACTCCACTTCTCCGGCTTCACCTCGTCCCTCTGTCCCTCCGGCTCCTTCAGGATCCTCCAACCCTCCGGCTCCACCTTGGTCCTCTGTTGCTTCGGCTTCACCACGGCCTCCCGGATCCACGCCTCTGCGTCAGTCGCTTTTGCCATCAGCTCCAGCTCGACCCTCTGAATCCTCCTCATCACCCTGGCTCTTTGGCTCTCCGTCTCGGGCTCCTCCACCACCTACTCCACCACCGTCGGCCACCCTCCAGGAGTCCTCAGCCCTTCCTCCTCCATGGCTCCTCCCTCCCTCATCATGGCTGTGGCCTGGGTCCCGCCTGGCTCCTCTTGCTCCATGTCCCTCCTATCTTCTCCCTGACTCCTCCTTCCGTCTGGTCCACCCTGGTTCTTCCTGTTTCCTCCTTGGCTCCTTCCTCCATCGTCTCCACCCTGGACTCTGTTCGTCGTCCTCCTCCCGGGTATCCATCCTCCTCCCAAGCCTCCGCCCAAGTTTCCACTCATCCCCAGTTAACCCTTGTATTTATGTTGCTGTCTGTTCAATTCTCCCCTGTCAGGTCTACCAGTTATGTACATGTGTTTGTTCTAGTGCCTATTGTGTGGATTACCCCAGTGTTTCATTCATTGACTGTTTACATTTATTTGTGCCTCCTGCGTGCTTCCTGAAACAGTGTACTGTGACAATTATTGTAAAATGTTATTACAGTTTAAAATAACTGTTTTCTGTTTTAATATATAATAAAATGTAATGTATTTTGTGATGCTAAAGCTGAATTTTAAACATAATTTCCCCAGTCTTGTGTCACATGATGCTTCAGAAATCATTCTAATATGCTGATTTGTCTTTATTGTCACTTTTAAACAAATAAATATGTCCTTGCTGAATAAAACTATTAAATAAAATAAATAATATATAAAAATCTTACAGGCCCAAATGTTTGAGCAGTAGTTCAGTAGTGATTTAAAAATAAAAGTATATATATTAACTTAAAAACTTTAATACACTCTTTTGTAATTCCACAATAATCTATTAGAATGCTTTTCATTTTTAAGAGCTTTTCTTACCAAATATTGCTATATGCAATATGCATGAGTGATATTAATTTGCATATTATATAATTCAATTTGAGTTGGTTGACAGCCCTATCAGTTATGTCAAGATAGCACACAGAATCCAAGGTCCTTTTTCTTGTGAAAGCAGAGACCAGATCGGCTGGATTCAGACTTGTGCAGTGAAGAGAAATTATTATAAATATCAAAGCATTATACATATCAAGGGAAATAACACAACAGCTGTAGTCTTATATCTCTTTAGGGGGATTTCTTTAATTTTTTCTTTCTTAGAAAGAAACCAAGAAAGAAAGTCCCGGTCACATAACAGTCGTCTTTTGTTAGTAGTAAATCTCTGAATATGCCAGTGGAAACACAGTGTGTGAAAGAACACAGGAAGGTGTTTGGAAATAAACTCTCATCACAATCAGGGAACCAGTCATATTTCATGGAGAGATGAAAACAGCACTGGCAGTTGGGACGTGTTAAACATTTGAAGAATACAGAATATCTGCTCTGGCGTTCTTCCAATCTGCAGGATCATTTATTGGGCCATAAATACGGTGAGAATGTGTGTGTTAATGTATGTGAGTCAACAGGAGACTCTGGGTGATCTATGGTTACTAATAGGCAGTAAATAGGCAGTGACTCTTGTGTGAGAGGTCTCTTCCCATGCTGCCACTAGCCTTGATTTAATTATCGAGAAACTCATCGCTTTAAATATGCTTTGATGTCTGAGGTCTCGCACTCCCTACACTTCCCCTTTTCTTCTGTTTACTCGGAAATAAATAACCTGTTCAGAGAAACGCACACATACAAATACACAGCCTTATCGATTTGCGAGCAAATGATGATGTTGTAGAGAGGAACGATCGCTCTTGTTGTCAGTCAACACCTCCATCCTGTTTCTACCATTACTGATCTTAAATAGCAGCATGATCTGTCTAATCTTGTCAGCGCTGAGATCCTGTCTATATAAATCTTACTGCTACATGTGAAAAGCACATTCATTTTATTAACGCTTCACCTGAGCTGAAGGGAAAGCATTATGTTTGACTTAGTTTGGTCAGATAGGCTTTTAGTATTAAGACAAATGTCAGTAATGTGCCAGTTGTGCAAACCTAAATGAAAGGTCTCATCCCTTTGAAAATCGCATGACTTTTACATTGTCTGTTATGTATTTAATGCTACATTCAAATACCTAAGGTATCAGTAGTTTTACAGAGGTTATAAATAAAGTACATAAATCCATCATAAAAAGTGCTCCAGGGGGTTAATAAAGGTCTTCTGAAGTGAATCGATGTGTTTGTGTAAGAAAAACAACACAACTTGGGTTATTTGGCAACACAGAGCTGAGTAAATATTGGACAGAACACAATGCTGGGTTATTTTGACCCAACTGGGCCTGGTTAAATGTTTTACCCAACATGCTGGGTTGTTTTATTTAGGTCAACTATTGTTTAAAAATGATTGTATTGCTGGCTTAAATTTTAATATAAGCTAATAGTGGACTGGTTTTCCCTTCCTGTAAAAAAAACTTTTTACAAACTAGCATATTTTTTTACTGGAGTTTACGCTACGTCTACAACCGCTGGAACACAAAGACGTTATGGTTTTAAATATGGATATTTTTCTTACACAAATGCATTGTTTGCTTCAGAGGGCCTTCATTAACCCCTTGGTGCAGTGTGGAGAACTTTTTATGATGGATGGATGCACTTTATTGGACTTCAAAATCTCAACGGCCATTTCCTGCTTTTATAAAGTTTGGAAGAGCCACAACATTTTTAATATAACTTTGATTGTATTTGTCTGAAAGACGAAAGTCATATACACCTAAGATGGTTTGAGGGTGAGTAAATCATGGGGTAATTTTCAATATTGGGTGAGCTATCCCTTTAATGTGATGCACTGATCATGCAGTAACCAACAGTACAATGATCATGGCAGAATATAAGTTAATCAGGGCAAGTGCACAGCAATAAAGCAAAAGCCTGTTGTCTTCAAAAGATTGGACGATGTGGAAAAGCAAAATGGTTTGTTCATATCATCAGAAATTTAGAATTTAAAAATATAGTCTCCGTATTTTGTTAATAAGAATCAATCCATTATTACAGTAAAGGCATTTATGTTATGTTTCAAATAAATATCGTTATAGTTTTTCCAGCTTTGCTCAGCAGGTTTCATTCAATCTTTGCTGAAGCACTTTTAAAGCATATAGGATTAAACTGATCAAACTGTTCCCACGACAGCTCAACACCTCAAACTTAAGTCCAAAATCTTTCATCCACACATATAGCCTAATGCTTTTTTTCTAATGCTTTACCATCTCATCTTTGTTCTTTTGCCCATTCTACCCTTATTCGTGAGTATCAGATGTTGTCTTTCTTTGAAAGTATGCCTAAAAGCACAGTCTGTTTCTAAAACTAGAGACTCTGATGTACTTGTTCTCTAGTTGTTGTGCATCTGGGCCGTCCACTTCTCTTTCTGTCCTGCTTAGATCCAGTTGTCTTTATTCTTTCAAAACAGCAATGTATAGAGTAGCCTTCATCTCTCAAAAGAACAAAAGATGGATTCGTTTCAAGAGAACTTGTTTCTTTTTGTTCATTTTTGAAACCCTTATTTGACTTGACTCAATACATTGTTTTGTGATTTATGCACTTCAATGAATAGCTCAAGCATTTTTAAAATGTTTCTCAAATACAAAACAACATTTTTTATTGATTATCTGATGTAATGGATTACATTATTAACTACAATTGAAGAGTTCAGATGCATTTATGCATTTGCTGCATAAATTCAAATTCAGGAAGTTGACTGGAAGTCATTCTCAATTCAGTCCTGAATCAGACATGAGTGCGTAGGCAGTGTCTGGTTTGAACCGGCCATCACTGTGAGCGTGTATGGCAGGGCAGTCCGGTTTAAATGCATTCTGATCACAAACGCTTAGTTCTTTTATATGGGCAACATCAAGATTCAGGACACATGCTTGAAGGTGTAGACAGGACCGTTGAATGCTGGGTTTGTACTTTGTGATCAAAGTCATTGCAGTCATTTCTGTTTTAGTAGCTTTTCACTGTGTTTATGTGATTATTCGTTCTTGATTAAAAACATAATAGTCACAGCTGATGAATGTGTGGCTGCAAGAGTCGAATTTTATTTTAAATGTCGTCATACTGACTGCATTTGACAGGACATTCTCAAACAACAGGGGACGAATGAAGGAAGTAGAAAGCTTGCCACACAGAGCATGATATATGGATTAGATTTAACCATGTTTAAACCAAGTTGAATACATCACGGGGTAATAAAAAAAAATGTCATTATGCCTGTGACATCAATAAGACATCCTGCTGCAAATGCTCTAAATGAATGGTCTGTCACTGTGATGCTATAAAATGAACATTTAAGAGGTTTTAGTTTGCTCATTCATGTCTTCCCAAATGTAACATGTAGTAAAGTGATATCTGGAGCAAGCCTCTCATTGCCCATTTAGAGGACAGTAAGCACAGAATTATGCAAACAAATGCAATAAATACTGAGGTATGCAAAGGTCACATGCATTTCTTTCTGCCAAACAATACATGTATGCATACACCACCAAAATTAGTGCAAAAGGACCCAGCACTGCACTCATTTTAGCTCTCAATAAAGTATAATAGGCAATGAACAACTTTGCATTTGAATACAGATTGTTTGTAGGAAAACACAATGCATTTGGAATTTGTGTTCTAGCCATCGTTTGACAAAAGCTGGGCTTTGGGTACATTTTGAATGAGGGCTCTGGTAGTCACATTTATTGGATGCAAATCTTCTCCATTAGTTTTCAGCTGAAGAACAAGTTAATTATATTTAAGGTGCACTGTCAAGTGCCTAGTATTCATGAGATGAAGCAATTTTTCTCTCTCGTGTAGCTAAAGCACCTTGCTGGAAAACAAAGACATTTGAGAGAAATTCTTAATCACTTTGTCAGCTGTTCTCTCTTTTGTTCTGGTTTTTATTGAGAATATTGTTAGAAAGTGGACAGTAAAACAGATTAGTACCTCTGAAAGGCTTGGGGTAAAAAAGCAACATTTTTATTCATGATTTCATTTCTTTATTCTTCATATTTATACATAATATTCTCAGAAAGACTTTAAAATGATATATCACACCATTGTGTAATATAACTAATGCTAATGTATAGACTCTGATACTGTGAAGTGTTGTTATGTGTGACCGTGGACCACAAAACCAGTCGTAAGTAGACAACGATACTTTGTATGGGTCAAAATTATCCATTTTTCTTTTATTCCAAAAATCCTTAGGATATTAAAGGAGAACTCCACTTCCAGAACAACAATTTTCAAATAATTTTTTTACCCCCTTGTCATCCAAAATGTTCATTTCTTTCTGTCTTCATTCGTAAAGAAATTATGGTTTTTGAGGAAAGCATTTTAGCATTTTTCTTCATATAGTGGACTTGATTGGTGCCCCGATTTTGAACTTCCAAAATGCAGTTTAAAAGCAGCTTCAAAGGGCTCTAAATGATCCCAGCCGATGAAGAAGGGTCTTATCTAGCGAAACGATCTGTAATTTTTTTCGGAAAAAAAAAAAGATTAATGATGCTACAAATTAGTGATGGGTCGTTCTTGAATGATTCATTCATTTTGAACAAATCTTTAAAGTGACTGGGGAAGAACGAGTCGTCTCAGGGAGTGATTCATTCAGTCACGCATGCGCAACATCCTATTAGGTTCTGTACTGGAATTAGTTCCCCTGTTTCGAGTCTTCGGGTTTTTCTTATGGGGCTGTCACATGATGAACGAACGACTCGAACCCGAAGACTCGAGAGATGAACTAATCGATTCTTTTTCCGGCTCACACTGCATTGGTTGAGCTTATGGGGCTGTCACGTGATGAAGGAACGACTCAAACCTGAAAACTTGTCTCAGATAAGAGGTGAGGTGAGCTAATCATAGACTAAAGACCCAGGTAAACAATGAATGAATCATTTCTGTTCTTATAGCATTATAGTTTTGTCTTGTTTGTAGTGTGATCAGCGTTTGTGTAAGCAGTAGATGTGTTAGGGAAATAACACATAACATTTTAATTATATTTTGCTAAAATGAACGAAATGAACGAAATGACTAGAAAAAGGATTTGTTCATTTTGCTGAACGAGACTCAAAGGTCCGTTTTTTCCTGCAACTTTAGAATCATCCAACATCACTGTACCTTTTTGTTTCTAAACAGCGTTTGACTTACTTGCACTTTCTTAGTTTTTGCACGTTCGCTTTGTAAACATTGGGTCTGTGTTTCCGCCTACATTCAGCGTGACCTTTCGAAATGATTCAATAGTACGTGAATGCGCATCCCAGAACATGTGGTACACAAGCTTTTGTGCTTAAAAAGTACACACATTTTTATTTTCTGAAAAAAATTACCAATCGTTTCACTAGATAAGACCCTTCTTCCTCGGCTGGGAACATTTAGAGACCTTTAAAGCTGCATTTAAACTACATTTTGGAAGTTCAAAATCGGGGCACCAATGAAATCCATTATATGGAGAAAAATCCTGAAATGCTTTCCTTAAAAAATAATAATTTCTTTACGACTGAAGAAAGAAAGACATGAACATCTTGGATGACAAGGGTGTGAGTAAATTATTTGTAAATTGTTGTTCTGGAAGTGGAGTTCTCCTTTAAGGAAAGATGATGTTCCTTGAAGATATTTAGTAAATTTCCTACCTTAATTTTTGATTAGTTTTGCATTGCTAAGAACTTCGTTTGGACAACTTTAAAGGCAATTTTCTCAATATTTAGATTTTTTTGCACACTCAGATTACAGATTTTCAAATAGTTGTGTCTCGGCCAAATATTGTCCTATCCTAACAAAACCATACATCAATGGAGCTTATTTATTCCGCTTTTTAGATTATGTATAAATCTCAATTTCAAAAAATTGACCCTTATGACTGGTTTTGTGGTCCAGTGTCACATATTTTCCTCACATGCAGAACAATGGCATCATTAAATTTATTGCTATGTTTCTTCTTGTCCCCCCCACCTCCCCCTGCTTTAATCTTCTTAACTTAATAAGGAATTTCCATTACATTTCCATAAATTAGGATTATGGTTTTTTCTGGTTAGTGTGTATATTTCGTCCACATGCCACCATCAATTGACTGTAAGCAAATTATAAATCAGAAGTGTGTAGTCAAAGAGCCTTCAGTCTTCCTTAGGTGAGTCATTAGTCACTCTATCATGGGCGGATCTGCGCTGCCGATAGGACTACAGAGTGTAGCTCTCATTTGTGAATCATATAAGGGTCACCGGAGGACCACTTGACAACTGTTTATGAGTAGTTGCATTATTGTAGCGGCAGTTAGTAGACGGTATGAGTGAGTGAACTCATACTTTATGCTGTAAATCATTTGGTTTGAAAAGTAACTCTCACATTATACTGGAAAACTGATGAATGAGAATGCCAACGGTTACCTTTACCAAGTATAACAGATCGCCTTGGTAGTGGTAGTATTTCGTGACTTAGATATTTTGAGAGTACCGTAGGGCCACCGTGCAACATTAATAGGGATGTAGAAGCACAAAAAAATTAGAAAAAGTGATGAGCAGTGCATCCTAGGGTGAGTCTGAGTGTGTATCTGCAACCAATTTTGCCACCTGAAAGAGCTTCTGATTATTTTGCAATTACTCCTTACCTTGAGCCACAGAATGTATTGCGTTGCAAGGGATCGGTCCTTCTCTGACATCCAATCACCCTTTTTTCTCTTCTCTGTTTTGCCTGTAGTGTCTGTTTATGAGTTCACGCTTGCTCCTTCTGCCTGTCCTCAAATGCTCTTTACCAATTAGAGCAGACTTCCATATCCAGCTATGTTTTATTCAACTCGAACATACTTGATAAAAATCTATCTGATAGGTGGGACAGGTTAAAAAAAAGATTGAATGTTTTGTTGGGTAAATCAAGGTCACTGGAAACTATTTTCATCATTTCAGCTTTTTCTAGCATTGCTGTTTTTGCAGTATGAATTAAGGGTTTCATCAGCCTGCAGTCTACATTAAGAAAACATGGCATGAGGAACACGATACTAACAAGATGTTAAGTCAACAGCTTTTGGGGTCTGAACAAAACTAACAAAACTAACTACAGAGATGTAGCAATCTGCTGGAGGCACAGAGAAGCAGAACATTTGAGCCAGTACACTACTGTTTTATAAATAACTGCTCTCATTCCTGCCAGATATACTTCTTATTAATTGTAATACATATATCATGGGAAACCCATAAGCATAAGCTTGGTTTGTCAGGGTTTGGCAAGGAGGACCCAGATGCAGAATAAACAGGGGAACAATTTTATTGACAGAACTGGGAACACAGAAGGAAAGGCAGTGAGACGGTCCACACACTACTCCAGGTCACACAACAGGGGAGACAGGCTGGTCGAGGATGGAGAACTCCAGACTCTGTGGCAAAGGGTACTAGGTAGGAGCCCAAGGAACCACAGGCTTGGTGCTGGGGTAGTAACTCTGGAAGCACCAGAATGACTGTCAGCCAGAAGCAGCAGTGACCAGGGAGGGCTCAGGAAACAGGGCAGGACCCAACCTGACAAACACACAAAAGACAAGACAAGAGAGAGGAGAGATAACACAGACCAAGAGCAAACTTGCGAAAACTATGACTAAGGAGAATAAAGAAATAAAACTGAAAAGGCTGAACAAAAGTAATAAGAAGAGTTCTAGCAATAATTACTTGTTAAACTTACAAAAACAAAAGGATAGCAACAGAAAAAGCTAGAAGCAAATGACTGGAACTACAAACAAAATAAATAAAAAGCAAGACAACAGCCTTGCTGAAAACTAGATGAAAATGGATATCAAAAGATTAAAGAACTAAACCAAAAAGACTGGAACTAGACTATAGACAAAACCCAAGAACAAAATAAAAACTAGAATCTAGCAAAACAGAAGGGGAAAAAAGAACTAGACATGGCGAAATATACTGACTAGAAAGCTTTAACAAGACTAAAGAGACTAGCAAGGAGAATGCAAAGACAAGAGGGAATGAGCACAATATAAGGGGATCAGGTGAACACAATTAGACAAACAAGGACTAAACAAGGGGGCGTGGTATCTGAAAACGAGGAGGCAGGACAAGGGGAGCGCATGGCCAACACAAACAAAGACACAGCCATGTGTTCAGGCACAAGACAAACAGAGAGACATTAAACAAAGATAAGACTGACAAGGCTGTCAGGGCGGGACCCTGACATGGTTTGTATTAAAGAGGTCATGAACTGTTTTGCTTTGTATATTGTATCCTTCTCTGTGGTCCACATATGTTGTTTTCAAAATGTTTACATCAAAATACATCATAATTTAGGAGTAACAGGGTATTTTCTGTCCAGTTTTGACCCCTCTTAAGAACGCTCTGTTTGAATAGGCGTGGTGGATAGACTCAAAAGTAAACGCCCTCTGCTATGATTGGCTAACATTTGTGTATGTTTGACATCCTTCATGGATGGACGCTGCTGTGATTTAGGTTAAAAACATGTAAATACATAGTAACAGACAAGGCAATAGTAACCACGTAATAAAAACAGTTACTCACACTTGTATTGTGCGACATTACTGTTAGATCCAATATAGTCGGCACAGCATTGTCTTTCAGTTTCAATATTTCTAAAAATCCTGTGTTGAATTGTGCCTTGTTTGTAAACAAATCTGTGGTAAAATGAAATAAACAAAGGACCGAGTTTGTACTGACGTGGTCTGGCACATTCCCCAACCTGACGTTTTTCGTAGATTGTTTCAATTTAAGCTGTTTCTAGACTAAAAAGTTTTGAGTTCTGAAACTGGATGTTTTTATATTACAATGACCTCTTATATGTCACAAGATCAAGGGAATTTTGATTTCTCAGTTCATGACCTGTTTAAGGGCTGAGAGTTATTCGCAAGAGTTTTAGTTTTGATTTATAGCTTTCCAAAACATTTCAGCAAACTGAGATCATCTGGTCTGAGTATTAAATTAAGCATATAGCGTTAGTTCTGGCAGGTCACGTGAGTCAAGCTCACATCAGCTGACTCTCAGCTGATCACATCTACCTATAGGAATACAACACCTATCACGGCATTCCTGTATAAGCTCTGTTCAGTATTATTCGGCAGCTTTGTCGCTTGCTCAGGAGCAAAACACCCTTCTCCATCCCCAACTCCTCCTTTTGCCACAGTCAGGTCTTGGCTTCTGATATTCCTCATTGAATCAGACTCCTTTTATCTGAATAATGTCTTACACTTAAATATCATTAAGTACATTAATGATATCTGCTTTGTTCTGTTCTGTTTACCCTGGGGGGTTATTATTTCTGCTCTCCCTGCTCATTCATGACATGCTGCATGGATGGGCAGGGAGTTTTGCCCAGAACAGAACCATACCACCATACCAAACTGTATGCTAACTGACTATCATTTTGACGACAGTGGTCCTGACAGAACTTGCTTTTTGAACTAAAAAGTTCACCAGGTTCACTTTACTTTCTTCTTCGCATAATGCCAAATATTTTTAGCCATTATAGTAAAAAGGTACTGATGACAAGCAGATGTGAAGATGAGCCACTTATTTTATTTTTTATGGAGACAACAGAATAAGGAGCATATAAAAAGGTATTATAAAGTCTCAGACTCTCAAAGGTGTTCTTTCAGTGTTCTGCACAAATGAAGTCCAGATTGCCTTGCAAAAGCCATGTGAAAGTCAACGGAAATATATGATTGCATTTTATGTATACATTTATTCACTAACACTTTACAATAAGGTTCATTAGTTACCATAAATAGTTGAACAATACTTCTACAGCATTTACTAATGCATTATTAAAGCCACAAGTTGTGTTTGTTAACGAGTAATCAAACAAATTACTGTTTCCCCCATTACAATGCCGTTACTGACAATAAAATTTGGCGTTACTGTAATTTATTATAATACTATTATAATTTTTTAGTTCATCTGAATGGATGTGCAGCACACATGTAACTTATTTGATGAACTGTAAACTGTAGTGTGAAGGCACACGCCTCACTGTCGCTCTGTTTCACACACTGGCAAAGAAAGATACAGAGCGGGAGAGTCTTATATACCATGCAGAATTGATGCGCTACATGTAAACGATATTCCTTGCTGTATTTTCCTGTCAAAATAACAGAGTTCCTTTGGAATTCTTCAGCTTTAAGAATTGCCTGTTTCTCCGGTAGTAGGCGGAACTAATGTGCAAACGGCAATCCCATTGGCTGGCACTCACCTAAATCGTTCCTGTTTTGATTTCAGCAAATCGTTCGAGCGAACGCAGACAACGTGATTAATATTCATGAACCCAGCAGCTCATTAATCCTAGTAGTAGTAGAATTTTTGTATAGAAACACAGTTTCTATGCACAAATATGCATTCATACATGGTTATTCTAATTACTAAAGTTCTAAAGTTTAATGCTAAATTATCATAACATATTATAATTCTTGACTGACTGATGCTAAGTGTACTTTAAGATATTTAAAAAACTGTGCCATTAAACTTATTATCTGATTTAGTGTCCATTTCATTCATTTAACATTTAATATTGGGGGCATCCAAATTATTTGACGTATTTGAATTTTATTTTATTTTTTTTAACACAATAGTTACTTTCCCTGGTAATTAGTTACTTTTATAATGATGTAACTCAGTTACTCAGTTACTAACTCAGTTACTATTTGTGAGAAGTAACTAGTAACTATAACTAATTACTATTTTAAAGTAACATGCCCAACACTGGTAGTTAATGTACTGTGAACTAACATGAACAAACAATGAATGACTGGACTTTTTATTAACCAACAGTAACAAAGATTAACAAATTGTTTAATAAAGTTTTTTTTATGTTGTTCATTCATGATAGTAAATTCATTAACTCATGTTAACTCATTTGTTAAATGACACCTTATTGTAAAGTGTTACTATTCTGTATCAGTTTAGTGATTAGTTACTTTTAGTTATCAATATAGTGATTAATTACATATTTTATTCATTTTTATTTTTATTTATTTAGATAATATGATTTTCTTTTTCATTTTTATATGAAAAATATATCTGTTAAAAATGTATTTAACAAAACTGAGCTATTATCTATTTTAATATCAAAACAATTCAGTTTCTGTGTGTACATTAAAATGTTTCTTGATGGTCAATTAAACAATTTAGAATAATAATTTAAATAATTTTACTGAACAGGCATGTCTATAATATAATATAATATATCTACTTTTTTCAGTATTTTTTTCGGTAACGCTTTAGATTACAACCCGCAAAGAACTACGTAAGTAAACTGAATTTACGGTGTATGTTTCTGCAGTTATAGTGTACCTATAAAGAACGTACATGTAGGTATAAGGGAATTAAATTTGGGTAGTAAGGGAGTAACAAACCAGATATGCAACATGCAAAGAACTATGTAAGTATACTGAATTTACGGTGTACGTTTCTGTAATTATAGTGTACCTATTAGTACGCATGTGTAGGTATAAGAGAACAATAGGCTATGTTACGTTTTGGTAATGCGGGGGTAACAACCAGATATGCAACCTGCAAAGAACTGCGCAAGTAAACTAAAGTTACGGTGAATGTTTCGTATTTATATTGTACCTACGTGTAAGTATAAGGGAGCAATATGTTACGTTTGGGTAATAAGGGGGTAGCAAACAGATATACAAATAATTTATAATGGAATTACTTAAAAACTTAACAAGTACCTGTTCTATTAAATCGTAAGTTTGGTGTATCTATACGTAAGCTTTTTTAAATTACTGGGAAAATATACTCTTGTTCCATGTAGTTACAGGGTAAGTGTGACATCTGCGGGCTGTAAATTAAAGTGGCGATTGTTCCCCTCTTGTTCAACGAAGTTACAGGGTAGGTTCAATACATAAACACACAATCTGAAAATATATCTAAAAATATTTTTATAGTCGCTAATCCCACTTCTACCTCTACACCTAACGTTAACTATGACTGAACAGTAATAAAAATATAAAAAACAGGAAAGTGCAATCACAATCATTTATTTATTGCAAAAATGTCAACAGCCATACAAAAAAGTAATCCAAATAACGATGCGTTTGCAGCCGCGGTCCTCTCTGGCGGAATACAGTAGGTTTGAGGTGCAGTAGGATGAGAGCAGAATTTAAACTGTTAATCGCTGAAAATATTATCCAGATTATTGTCTTGATCCACTCCTCGAAGGCGCCCGCGCGTCATTCCAACACATCTCACCAGAAACACGGCATGTCGTAATCTGTGACGAATGCAGGCGAGAGCCAATGAACGTCCGATTTTCCTGTCGCACTTTAATGCACTTTAGCACGGGTTTATGGCTGTTGCTGCCTGACTCGCTGCTAGAGATGGAGATGAAGATCGCCGGACAAAGCCTTGAATTTGGTTCTGGTCCTCGCAAATCGTATGGATTCTGAAGATCTGGGTTACAGCACACAAATAAAATTGTTTAATTTGTAATTATGATGCGTGTTCGGTGTATTTTATGGTTCTATTGTTAGTCACAGCATGTTAGAGAAAACGCCTTTGTGTTCCACCACGGCAAACAAAGTTAATATTACATGAATGATTAAACGATTGCAGAAATATTATTTATTTTAAGGGTTTAACGTGTAGTCATGATAACATTATGTAGACCTATTCTTGGAAACGAGCTGGCAACAGAAATCACACAGAACAGAAATGTTATAATTTCATATTAAGTAAACGTTAAATGTTTAGATGATGTAAATATGTCAGTATTGTACATTTAGTGTCTGTAAAAATGTAAATAAATGTACATTTTGTAGAACCACATTTTACGTCGCGTTGTTATATGTATTGTACCTACCCTGTAACTTCGTTGAACAAGAGGGGAACAATCGCCACTTTAATTTACAGCCCGCAGATGTCACAATTACCCTGTAATTACATGGAACAAGAGTATATTTTCTCAGTAATTTTAAAAAGCTTACGTATAGATACACCAAACGTACGATTTAATAGAACAGGTACCTGTTAAGTTTTTTAAATTAATCCATTATAAATTATTTGAAGGATATCTGTCTGCTACCCCCTTATTACCCAAACGTAACCTATTGTTCCCTTATACTTACACGTAGGTAACGTTACAATATAAATACGAAACATTCACCGTAACTTTAGTTTACTTACGCAGTTCTTTGCAGGTTGTATATCTGGTTGTTACTCTCTATTACCAAAACGTAACATATTGTTCCCGTATACCTACATGTACGTTCTTTAATAGGTACACTATAATTACAGAAACGTACACCGTAAATTCAGTATACTTATGTAGTTCTTTGCAGGTTGAATATCTGGTTTGTTATCCCCTTATTACCCAAATATAACATATTGTTCCCTTATACCTACATGTACGTTCTTTATAGGTACACTATAATTACAGAAACATACACCGTAAATTCAGTTTACTTACGTAGTTCTTTGCGGGTTGTAATCTAAAGCGTTACCTTTTTTTCCCTGTCTATAGCCCATTAAAATATCTGAAAAGGAGAAAAAGAAATGAAAGCATCAGTTATAAATTGCACCTTTCAGAAAGGCTACACATTACAAACTACACAGCTTGTAAATATCCACAGAAAGATCGATGAAAGAAAGATCATGTATTGTAAAGAATGAGATCAGGCCTGGATGTAGTTTTCCACTGAGAGCTGTATCGAACAATGAATGTTGCTGCTGCGCCATCTCAAGATTTCAGTAAAGATGGCTGCCCGATGGGGAGCAGCGGCTATATGTGAGGGTTCAGATTAATTATAATGATCGGTGTGGGTGAATAATGCATGACAAAGGGAGCCTGCAGTCTCTGCCAGGCTCATGGTAAGCTGGTTAATTGTGTTGATCTGACACTCTCACATAAACATGTGCGCAGGAGCCTGATACACTTTAACACAGACTTCTATCCTTCTCGGGTTTCAGTCCCACTCTGTCTTTGTGCTGTGCTGTGGTGAATGATCGTGTATTAGATTGCACATACCCGCTTGAAGCTTTTCTGAGTATATTACTTTCATTCTTTTTGGGACTGCCTCCTCTCTGGGCTGTCCATAGGCATGTCCATTAAAAGAGTATTGGTGACAGCTTTTAGCGGCGAGGTTCATTTAACACTGGAGGATTTTAAATCATGCCACAGAGTTTATGTAGTCTCAGTTCCAGCCATTAGACACCTTTTTTTCCATTTTCTTTTCTCCCTCATTTCTCATCTGTCCTTACTGCGTCTCGTCCACTGTTCCCTAAGGTTTTCCAAACGTTATGATCCATTTCTTCCCAGTCTTCCTCCAGTGTGTCTCTAGCTCTCTTAGGCTGGCTATAAAAACCACCCTAAGGACTAGTTAGGCTGAGAGACATCTTGATAGACAAGCTTACATATCATTGTCATAACAAAGCTTCCTGTCTCGGTGGAACACTTATGGAGTGTTCTAGAAATTTAAAATGGACTCCTTTTCATGAGGCTGAATTTAAGTTGAATTGGAATGACAAGAAAATTGAATTTACTAATTTACAGTTCAGAGAAGTCTAACCTGAACATGGTAGTGGGATTGTGGGAAATGAGGTGTTCTCCCACCTTGCTCTATTAATGAAAGTGGTCCCACTATAGTAGGTGGCCTTAACTACTATGTACTTACATCAAAAAATAAGTACAGGGTACTTATTGTGTTCAATATTGTATTGCAAAACACGTTTGCTGCTATTGAGGTGGGATACGGGTAAGGTTAGGGACAGGTTTGGTGGTTTAGGTTTAACGGTGGGTTAAGGTGTAAGGGATGGGTCAGCAGTGTAATAAATGTAATTATAGTAATTAATTACAGATGCAATTACATGCAGGTATTTAAAATAAGTACAATGTAAAAGCATGTATGTACACAATATATGCATTGTATCAAATGATTAGTTTAAATGTAGATAAGGCCACCTAATATAAAGTGGGACCACTTTTATTCTCTACATTTTGAATGACATCTAACTTTTCTGCAGCCATATTTTATCTGCTACAAAATAAACTATATTGCTATCTGTAAGCACTTGTGCATTTTGAACTTACTCACCCAAACTTGTCAACAAGGCTACTTTACGTGAATGCAAGTGCATTAGTTGTGAATCACAGGTATTTCATATATGAGATGAGGACATGACTGAGACCTTTTTGAAGTATTATGGTTCACTCATACACTTTCTGAGTACTTGAGCATAACTGAGACTTCAGTGTTTATAGATGAAGAGGCTGTAGAGCCTAAGGTTTTAAGTTGTATTTCTATTTTAGAAAATAAACACATGATTGCTCTCCTCACAAATGAACTCCCAGACAGCACACGTACATCTGCAAAATGTTGTGTACAAACGTCTGACAGACGTCTTTCAGATGTTAGTTTTACGTACATTCTAGATCATAAACATCTTAAAGACATCTAATAAATGTCTATTTGACATCTGATAGGAAATGTTCAATAGATTTTTTGCAGATGAGCAAACACTCTAAAAAATATATCTTGCAGATGTAAATGCAGATGTCAAATAGATGTCTCCGTGATGTATGTGTGTTATCAGGGCTCTGTCTTGTTTTTTAGCGGCATGTCTCTTCTCAGATAGCACACATACGTCTGCAAGATGTCTGTTAAAGATCACTTGATCTGGAAAGCATTTGCTGTGTACAAACATCTGACATACATCTTTCAGATGTCAGTTTTGCGTACATTCTAGATCATAAACATCTTAAAGACATCTAATAAATGTCTATTTGACATCTGATAGGAAACGTCCAACAGACTTATTGCAGATGAGCAAACACTCTAAAAGATATAAATAGACGTCTCCAGGATGTACGTGTGCTATCAGGGTTAGGTGTTGAGGACTAGTTTATCTTTGAATCTATATTCAGTATGAGTAAAATATTGAATCAGATACTCCTTTTACAAGGCTCTAATAATGCACTTACAATGGTAGAATTACAATTTAAATTCTATCATCATTACTTACCTTCATGCTGATCCAAACCCTTATGACATTATTCAGATGTTGCTTTAAAATCACCTGAAGAATACAAAGAATCTCCTTCCTGTTGTCTGCATACATTCTTTATTTCTGATGACAATAACAGCACGAAACCATCTGCTACGCTTTTACATTGCAAGAGGTACGTGATGACATACCTTGGTTAATGCCGACGCATTTTCCACAGATATGACATCAGTGACAGTCCTGCCACATAGTAGAATTAATGCATATGAGCTTCACATTTTGACCTTTAAACCCTCTGGATGCTTGCACTGTTTACTTCAATTGTAAGTGCCTTGCTGTAACCATGACTTTATTTTACTTGGTAATTGACATTATGCAACAAATGTGTTGTTTGAGCTTAACTTGAATTGATCTTGGAGCATTCCTTCATATTGCAAAAGGCTTTGACCCACCTGCAGATGATGTGATGATTTGTGATATAGCAAAAGTTCACATCACGACTGGTTCCGTTTGGTCTGAGGCCGTTTAAGTGTAATGAAACTTGAGGATTTAGCCTGAGAAAATCAGGGATTTCTGAGAACTTCAGCCTAAAAATATAAATAAATGAAACGTATATTAAGTTTTTTAGACTGTGGGGAAATACAAAGGAGGAGAGAGAGAAATTGGGTTGGGGGGAGGGGAGAATCAGACAGCCTTAAATTGTTTTTTACAAGCCTTTAAATTTTTATGTGAGTGTTTATGAGGCGGATTTTTCTGACTGTGATGCAGTGCCTGAAATAAAATGAAGAAATGGAGAGAGAGTTTTTTGTTGTTGTCTCCCAGCTATTTGTCTAAGGTTTGTTCTGTTTGAGTGTGTGTGTGTATATATATGTGTGTGTTCTCACTCATGTTCAGGTCTTGTCTGTGAGGGCGGCTTTGTGACCTTGGGAAATTTGAGCATCTCTTGGTGCCGCGTACGGAGAATTGAAAATGTCAGAGTCATTCTCTCTCCACCTTGATAAGCCTCTATTAAAAATTGTTCCTGGAATCACCTGCAAGCAAAAAAGCTAACCTACAGATTGAAGGAGACTGCACAAGTGAAGTCCCTGAGAGTGTAAGTAGCAATTTCCCCGTCAGTATTGGGTCAGAGTTATTTGATTTTGAGGCCAACAATAAAGGATTCATGTATACAGATTGAGTCGATGTTCCTGAGCAGAGCTGAAGGTTACCTACAGAACATTTGTCTGATTTACACTGCCGTTTGGCAGAAGCGCTGCTCTCCCGGCCACAATCCGGGACCCTCCCTTCCGTATGTCTGGGTCTGGATGGAGAGAGAGAGAAATATAAATACGTAGAGAGGGAAAGCGGTTCATTAGCATTGCTCTCCAGGCCAGCAGGTGTTCAGTGCAGATGGGTCTGGGAACAGAGTCTTCCACCTCCATGGCCAGCCGCTCCTGACTAAATGTGTCCAGAGACCTTCTGACCTCTGACAGCATCCTGTGAGTCCCTCTTTTCATTTGAATGTACTGGGGGCTTTGTGTTTGCTCTCCGTGTCAGGCCCAGTGTGAGCTTGAATGGAATGATCATCTGTGATAAATGGTAGATGGTCTGATTGACATTTCTGGTTCACCAGCATGTTGTAAAGCAGTGCTATATGACAGTGATTATGACATGACATTT
This sequence comes from Labeo catla, assembly GCA_012976165.1. Lineage (NCBI taxonomy): Eukaryota > Metazoa > Chordata > Actinopteri > Cypriniformes > Cyprinidae > Labeo > Labeo catla. Next base: position 326,310 of record VONZ01000779.1, on the reverse strand, counting down.
TTTCTTAATTTTATATCCCTTACAAAAACTGCCGTACAGTACATGCATTTATTTTATTCTATGATTACAAAATTCTTATTCTGAGCCACTGTTGTTGTTGTTGTTGTTGTTGTTTCCTCCAAATTACTTTTATTAGTTACTAAGTGGGATGACTGTCAAGCTGAAAATTGTTTATGTAGTCTTTTTATGCTCACCAAGGCTACAAGCATTTGCTCCAAGATACAGTAAAAAAGGTAATATTTTGAATACTATTACAGTTTGTTAATTATTTGAAGTATAATATATTCTTGTGATGGCTGATTTTTTAACAGGCATTTCTCCAGTCTTTGGTGTCACTTGATTCTTCAGAAATCATTCTTATATAGTGATATGCTGCTTAAGAAATATTTATATTATTATCATTGTTTATCAAAACAGTTGTGCTGCTTAATTTTGTGTAAACGTACAGGGCCGTCAATAGGATTTCTGGGCCCTGTGCACTGAGTTTGCTATTGGACCCCCTTTGGGTGGGTGATTTAGAGGGGCATTTTTTTAATCTTTTGTATTGCCATTACTTTACTAAAATATGTCATCTTTTTTGTCAAATTCAAAAGTTGCATGTATAAGGTTTTTTTTTTTTTTTTCCAAACAATTCAAATCAGAACAAGTAGAGTTAGAGGTTACCAATAACAAAAAAAAATCAATATTAACAAAATTAATTTGCACTACAGAGGTGGCACAGAAAAACACAAAAGTGGCATAGGTATATTTACAGATGTCTAATGATGCTCAGATGTGACATAGATGTTTTATATTTATAACAATGTTCATATTTTTATACATTTATATTATATACATACAACCATTCATAACAATGTGAGATTAAAATTTTAATATTAGCATCTTGAAAAACAAACATTGACTGATGGATTGGAATGATTTAATCTACTGAAATGATACTAAATTAAACTAAAACTGCCAGTAGGTGGCGGCAAGTCACTGTGTTTATCACTGAATCATTCACTCAATTGATTTGTTTGAACAGCTGATTCATTCAGAAACTAAGTGACTGTCTTTACAAATGGGTAATTGAATCACTGACTTACATTCGTTTAGAAGCGCAGGTTTTTTCACAAACAAAACATTGCTGTGTTTACTTGGAGATGCGCAGCAGCTCAGCTGGGACATGATATTTTTTCATATCCGCACATAGTAGTTAAATGCGACTGAGATAGTCGCACTGTAGAGCCGTGGGAGATGGGTCGTGATCGCGAGAATCACGGGCCCCCCATGCACTCATTAAATATTAGTAATCATTTTAAAAAACTGACCCCCAAATTAAGTGTGTCATGTAGAAAATTATATAGAATTTCTTCAAGTAATATATCAAAAAGGCAACATAATTAAAGGGATAGTTCACCCCCAAATTTAAATTCAGTCATTAATTATTCAACCTCATGCCGTTCTAAACCTTTAGGACCTTTATTCATCTTAGGAACCCAAATTAAGATATTTTTAATGACATAGACAGCAACACAACTACCATGTTCAATGCCCAGAGTAGTAAGGTCATCGTTAAAATAGTCCATGTGATATCAGTGGCTCAAACTTACTTTTATGAAGCTATGAGAATACTTTTTGAGAATACTTCGTTCAGCCATTTCTTCTCATTCTTGTCAGTCTTCGACACATGTTCAGGCGAGTACAATGACGAATGCATGTCATGCTACTGTCATAAGAGCCAGTATTCAGATGTAGAACGTCCATTTCTCATAATTTATCGTTTGTATGTTCTGGTTCAAATAAGTAAGGCTGGGCAAAAAATTGCAAGTCATCCACTCTAAAATCTTCAGACATGTTTATGAAGACTGTTTTATGTACAGCATGTGTTGACCTCTGCTTGTCAACAAGATGCAGATGTATCTTGTTTGACTTTTCAACTCGTTATTTTTTTTTTCATTTGTGCACAAAAAGTATTCTTGAACCACTGATGTCACGTGGACTAAACCTTTAAGGCTCTTTACAGCAGTAGGGAAGTTATGTCGAACATAGAGCAGAAAATATCTCTTGTATTGTCCCTTCCATTGCTCCCATAGTTTATATGAACCTGTGAAATCATTTTACTGTATATCGACTCCTCCCATATGTTTCTAAAACAAAGCTACTCTCTGTAGTGCAAGTGACATTTTCCAGCATTACAGATTGTGTCACCAACAAGTAAACATTTGCTCTTCTAGTTAAACGTGTATTCTTGGACGATTAATATCCGTGACTGACTGACTCCGCTATAGAATGGTGTTTATTTCCTGTTGTGTCCTCGCTGACATTGCTCAGCCTGATGAAGATGTTTCTCCACTAATCTGCTTCGCTTCCAATATGGACTGTTCACAGAGATGAGGCTAAATGCCAGCCAGGCCCTAAAGGGTATCCTCTGTCTAACAGAGGCAGTCTGGACCGCAGAATAAATCATGGCCATAATTACCACATCAGCATACTGCAAATTAGCAGCTGTCATTTGTTAACTGTCTCGCCAACAATGAAACCCCAGCACTCGTGCCGACGTTTCGCCTTTCTGGTTTGCTCCAGGGCCTCAGAAAGTTACTTTCCCAGGCTAAATTGAGGCCATTTCAGCACAGGACAACAATGACAACAACAAAACATGCCAATGTAAAGAAGTGCAACAGCTTAGAAAGCAAGTTAACGCATTTGTATTGAGGTCATGTGGTATGGTTCACAGTTGGGTTCCAATTTATGCCAAAGGTGTCCACTGGGGTTCAGGGCATTGTGTAGAAAGGTCCAGTTTTTTCATAACGGACTTAGTAAATCATTACTGTATGGACCTTGTTTGTGCACAGGAACATTGTGGTGCTGGAAGACAAAAGGTAAAATCCATTCTATTGAATATGACTGTCTCTATATTTAGTTTGAAAGAGCCAAATCTGTTATTTATAAGGGGGTGCATTTTTTTTAACGTGGCTGTGATGTATAGGTTTGATTTTTCTCTTGCATGTCTATCAAATATCACTAATGTTCCTAATATGACTCAGTAAGAGAGTCTTCTTCTTTTTTTTTTCTGAAATGGCAAGTTTGTCTTGGTTCATTACCTCATTTTGATATGATGATGGGATAAACAAATCATTAAGATCAATGCATGAAATAAAAATAATCAGTAGTAAAATTAATGTACACAATAAAAAAAATTAATAAACACTATCTAAAAGAATAAAAAAAGGCTTTATATTACAAAGGGGATCTTTTTTTTCCAGATAAGCAAGCTTATTGTACTACTGTATAAAGCAGAACTAGAGCAAAGCTTTATTAAACACAAACTTGTGGCATCATTCATTAGCACATGGCCACATGAATAAAACCTGAAGAAAGCTAGGATTCAGTGTGATTATTTATATATATATATATATATATATATATATATACCTGATTTAAATTCAAAAGTCACATATATTGACACTTGGTCAGAACCCCTTGGCTTCGCTTTTTGATGCTCAGGATATCCCTTTCAAAATGCAGGAAATCGAATTTATATAGAAATCATTATATAGAGATATTTTGGAGCACCTAACCCCACCCCTACCCTCAACATACACTTCTGAACAACATAAAACATGTAACAGCTAAATAAAAGTACAGTCACAGGTATTTACTGCAAAAACTGACTATAAAAAGCATTATAAAAGTATTACAAACAAGTCACGTTGCATTCTAAATCTTCTGAAGCCATATTATATCTTTAGGTGAAGAACAGAGTAAAACATAAGGTTTTAATCACTAAAAACGATCCTGCTCCATCACTTTCTTAAAGGGCACCAATTATGCCCCTTTTTACAACATGTTATATTGGTCTTGGGTGTCCCCAGAATGTGAAGTTTCAGCTCAAAATACCCCATAGATCATTTATTATAAGATATGGAAAATGTCATTTTTGGGGCGTGTCTAAAAAAGAGCTGTTTTGGTGTGTCACTTTAAATGCAAATGAACTGCATATTCCCGTGCCGTCTTCACAAAAGAGCGTAGTGTATGCATCTCTGCTTTGCACATCTACAGCAATAAAAGAACCAACATGACTAAGAGTGAGAGAACCGATGTTTAACTGTGAAGCCATACACACCAAAAATGGGATGAAAAAGCGCAATGTTACAGAGTTAGCACCGTGCTGACCTGTCATCGGCAAGGCTTATGTTTAGTCTTACATCCAGACACAAAACACCGGGATTACTTGCAAAATATCGCTAACAATATACTTGCTCATGCGTGGAAAAAACAGAGGACAGCGTGTAACCAAAAACAACTCACTGGGGGTGGACTCTATGGCACTATAGGGCTGTCAGTCAGCAGCCATGGGCGGGGCCTAAACAATGTGACATCACACTGCTTTTACAATCAAAACCACTTACCTAATGAGACTGGTTTGGTTTAATGTTGATTAAAAAATAAGGAGTGGGTGGATTTTTATCATTTTAGGGTCATTGTTTTCACACACTGCCAACACACATTTATGTCCAAACCATGTAAAAGTGGATTTTGTATAATAGGTGCCCTTTTAAGCACTTACGTCTCATTCAAAAAGATACTCCCGAACATTCGCATGACGCAGTCGGTTACAAGACACACAAGATCCAATGGCATTTCACAACCAAAGCTGACGTTGTACTTCTTCTGGAGGCAGTTTTTGAATTTGTGCACAGACTGCACACAGGATCTGAGCTTTATGACGGACGGAAACAGTGATCGCATCTGTTCGTCTAACAAATCCTCTGAAGACTTGGAATAATAATACTTTTTGAATAAATTGTGTATCTGTAAGGTGACCACCTGTCCTGCTTTACGTTGTACCACACAGCATTTTCACCCCTTGTCCCGCACATCGGATATTGAGAAAATGTCCCGCATTATCATCAGTCTGTTGGCTTTTAATTATCATATTAAGAAAACGTTCATGCATTCTTTTGTCTTTTTAAGAAAGCTTTTTATTTATTCTTTTTGCGGCTTAGTTTCCGTGCAAAGGATTTGCGGATCTCATCTAGCACCACCGACGGAAATGGTCGAGCACACATGGAAAAACACAATATTCTCCATTCGTTTTAACCAATTAAAAAAATGATGCAGCTTACAGACACGACTTTCTTCTTATTTTAATAGTTAGTTTGATGCGATTTCTGTGGCGTTATTTTAATGACAAATGTCTAGAGTGCATTATTGTAATGCAGGAGAGCAACAAAATGCGCAAGCACAAATCTCTTCTCTCGCAGGTGGATTCTCCAATAACTCGCAATAAAAAAAAAGACACGCTTTCTCTCGTTTGCATGTGTGCTCTCAGAAACATAAATCAGTGCACATGACAACAGATGTAATCAGTATTTACATAGCAAAACAGTAGAAAACGTATCTGCCTCAGATGTGTCCCGCATTGTCCCGCAAAATCACATCTATGTCGCACAACAGATCGATTGCCAGGTAGTCACCCTATGTATCTGCTTGTTATGTCTTGTGTTTTATATTGACAAATGGTTAGGTTTAGGGGTAGGAGCTGTATTACATGTTCATAAATGTGTAAATAGTGTAATGTAAATAAAATTGTTGTGACTGTTTACATTGGAAAATTATGCTTTAGAGGTGACCTTATGCCCATTTTTACAATACGTAAAATAAGTCTACAGAGTGTCCCTAATAAAAAAACAGCATATGCTGGTAGGTATGTTTTGATGCTGGTTAGGTATGATTTGATGTTGGTTTCAGTTGGTCCTTAGCTGGTTTACGCTGGTCCTTAGCTGGTGCCCCACCGTTCTGCATATTTTGCATGTCTCTCTTAGTTAACACACCTGATTTTGATAACCAGCTTGTCAGAATTGAGCTCTGTGCATGAACTGTGTTGCGACTGACGTGGTCCCTACACAGTATTCATTGTTCCCTATTCCCTGAGCAGGGGAAATCCATTTAAGTTTACTTCACTTCGGAACATTTATTCACGGATTTGTGCTGCGCCGCTACCTGCATCAACTTCACACACAGACAGATCTTACTAGAGAAGTGTGAAGTGTGACATAAATGCATCTGTAAATAAATACCATTTAAATTCATGTCTCGCATGCTTGACTTATGTTAAATGGAACATATATGCTCGCTTCGAACTGGAATCATGGCGGAAAATCCTGTGATGTCCACTTCGCAGGGCACTTACGTTCCAATAGAACAAACGTTGTATGTGATGAGAGATACATACAAAATATGCAGAGTGGTGGGGCACGAGGACTGGAATTGGGAATCACTGGTGTAAATGAAGTTTGAGCTCAAAATACCCTACACTGTAAAAAACAATTTGTTGAGTCAGCTTAAAATCATTTGTAACCTGGTTGCCTTAAAATTTTAAGTTCAGTCAACTCAAAAAAGTTTATTCAACTTGAAATGTTAAATTATACTAAGTGACAACTTAGATATTTGAGTGGAATCAACTTAATATTTTAAGGCAGCTGGGTTACTTACCCATCTGTTAAGTTTAGCAAACACAAATATCTAAGTTGTTACTTAGTACAACTTAACATTTCAAGTTGACTAAACTTATTTTAGTTGACTGAACTTAAAATTTTAAGGCAGCAGGGTAACAAATTATTTTAAGCTGACTCAACAAATTGTGTTTTTTATTTTTTACAGTGTACAGATAAATTTTTATAGCTTGTTAAAATTGCCACTTTTAGGGTACACTCTTAAAAATAAAGGTGTTTCACGATGCCATATAAGAGCCTTTTTTGTCTAAATGACAGAAGGTTCTTTGTGGCAAAAGAAGATTCCTCAGATTATAAAAAGATAAGAAAGAGATGGTTCTTCTATGGCATCACTATGAAGAACCTTTTAAAGCACCTTTATTTTTTTAAGAGATTATGAACCAAAATGTGCCGTTTTTGTCTCTGTCTCTTTAAATGCAAATGAGCTGGTGCTCCTGGGGAATAGGGTGGAGCTTTAAGAGCTTGGGCTCCAGTGCTGGCTTTTGCAAATAAACATTCCTCTATTGGTACAAGCCTAAAATCTTCACAGAAAACATACTCAGTTAAAAAGTCAGTCATCTGATTGTACTGTGCATAAGACATTCGTCAAAAAGTAATGCCAGTTGGGAGTGAGAAAGAGGGGTGTTTCTTTTAGTTTGTTTCTCACACAAATACAGTACATGACTTCAGAAGACTTGGACTACGATGGACTTTAATGGACTTTGATTCATTGTAACTGCATTGAAAGTAATATCTAGTACAGTTTTCAGAATTTCTTCTGAAATGTCACGAGGATGAGTAGATGATGACAACTTTAATTTAGAGTTTTAATTCACTAGTCCAGTCTATATAAACACGCAAAAAAGATTATGATAAAAGGAGTTGTAACATACCCTCAAAAAGAGATCATTTGGGAAGACACATGACATATTGAGTGTCTCTGACACCACATTAGAGAAATTAACAAATTTCTTCTGTCGTGATGTCTAATAAACAAACCAATTTAGGGCATTGCCAGAGAGACAAACTTCTGCGTTTCGTTTGAAGAGATGGATTAGAAGCGTTCTTTGGTGCCAGCTGCACTATTAAGATCTAAGAGAGTGAAATGACAGATTGTTGACATCAGCCTTACATCTTTAATCAATCAGCAAAAAACAGCAAGATGAAGTGTTGTAGACTCTCAAACCGCCTTGAATGGTGCTAGAGGCAAACAGGAACAGACCCAGTCACAGCTGCAGAGATTAGGGCTTAATTAATGCTTTATTTCCATTTTAAAACGGGGTCTTAGCACCGCGCAGGCGTCAGGAACCACGTCGGGCAATCTCTGCTGAATGGGGCGCAGCTAAAGACAAATAAACAAATCTGCGGCGTAGCTTCGTGCTTACAGTGTACTGAAAAACAACAGATGCACGTGCGCTCGTACGCTTGAACTACTAGAGGCTCGAAGCAACGAGAAACCTTTTTTTCCACATGAAAGCTAAAAGGCTTCCTGAGGCGTAATCAGTCGGTGTTCGGATGGAGTGTGTTTTGAGACCAGGAGCTATTCGCAGTCGTATTGACTCTAGAAGAGCAAGACTCTGTCAAGCTAAATACATCATTTGCATTGCGTCAGGCTAAATGCTAAACACAGACCATAGCGCCATCCTGTAGCGTGTGTGCGGTAGCGTCAGTGTACTGGAGTTTAGAGTAATGAAGTGATCCTCTCTCTAATGCTTTCCTGTTGCTGCATACCATGGCATTATTGTCCGGGAATGTGCATAAAGGCTCATGAGAATTCTCCGGCAGCCCAGCGCTATATTACTTTGAGAAATGATACAATTCTCTGAGTTCAGTGGTAATTGTGAAGATAAGTTTAATACTTCTCTCCCCAGATACACGGTTCAGCCAAGAGATGAAAAGGCTTGAAAATATTAATGAGGGAAGAGGGAGTGAGCCTTGGCTCGCCGGTGCTTTAATGTCCTTATCTGTTTAGCACAGGGGCCGCTCTTTGCAAACCAGACCTTCCCGAGTATGCAAATATCTCGCCGATTGGACAGGCTGTGAATTGGGCTAACGCTAATTTCATCCCTCAGCGTGCACTGCTTAATGTATATTATTAGTGTGTCTGCTGGGAAGACGGGACAGAACTCTATTCTAATTGATGACATGGCAGATGGAGACTTTATTTGAATGCCAAAGTGTTGCTTCATAAATGTGCTTTTCGTCTGAAAGTGTTTGCTCAGAGTGTGAGAGAGAGGCTGAGTTCTCCTCCGCTCCCTCCTGCCCACATCCCTTACCGAGTTCTAACTCGGTGTTCATCTGTGGGGGAATGCCAGTCAGAATGGAGGAACAACATGCATTTTTATTATGATGATCATTTATTTTTAAGCAGTGGCAGAGAGGACAGAGAAAACCTACTTAGAACTTGGTTCTTTATGTACATAAGATTTTATTCACTAAAGGTGCATTAAAATGATCAAAATTGACAGTGAAGACATTTTTAAATAAGTGTCAGGGTTGGGAAGGTCACTCTGGAAATATAATAGATTACAGATTACAAGTTACCCTATTTAAAATGTAATAGGGAGTGTAACTATTTTCATTTTATTTGTTATAGTACTGAGTTTAATTTAATTTGATGTTATCTAATGTCTGTACTGTTTGTTTACGGGCAGGTTTTTGAGTCAGTCACGGCATTTTTCAGCTACGAGTGAAGCGTGAGACTTTTTAGAGTGTTTACATTTGATTACTTTTTGATTACTTTTCTAAATTCCTCATTCATTTTCAAACATTTAAAGCAGGCAGGGTTAACCTTACAGTCGTATTCAATACTGTTTGCTGTCAGACTTTCAAAATCCTTCATCAATTGAGTTAAGATTATAATTAAATTTTAAAGCACAGCAACCACAAAATCAGACTTTAGCACCTCTTTGAGATCGTTCTGAGCTTAAATAATTATTTAAAATCATAACAAGAAAGTAAATATTGATTTAAGAAGTATTCAGATGTAACCCCCTTTGTAATCGTTAACACTTTCATAAGTAACTAATTTAATTACACATTTTTTTTTCTCAGTAACTGTAACGGGTAACATAAGTAGTTACTCCATAACACTGGTGTTCTTTTAAAACTTTCTAATCATCAATAAATCCTGGGAAAAAAATAATTATAGCAGCACAACCATTTCCAACATTAATTATGGTAAAATTATAATATTACTGATCACTGAATATATATTACACAATTTAACATATTAGAAGACTGAAGTTAGGGCGGACAATTAATCTTTCTTGTCACAGGAATAAACTACATTTTAGAATATATTAAAACAGAAACAGTTCTTTTAAATTGTAACATCATTTCAATAATATTTTACTCTTTTTATTTTTGGGGGGAGGGGGTCAGGGGGCTAAATAAATGCAGCATTGGTGAGCATGAGAAACATTTTACAACATTATTTTAAAAATGTCGTTTTGTTTTTGCTATATATGTTGCATTTTCTTTTTAAATTACAATATTGTGTAGTTTTATCTATATATTTTTAATTATTTTTATTCATTTTTTTTAAATAAACCAAGTAAATTGCAGCTGAACTTGTATCCTTGTCAGACATTTTTGTTTGTATGTATGTAAAAGAACACAGCGCTAATTTTGTTACATGGTGGAGAAAGACAATTTATCGTTTATAACCTACAATAATCTTGCAACATCATTTTTATAGGTGCAATCCAAAAATCCGCTTGAGTGGGCAGGACACATTGGTGTATTTATGCTCGTATTTGTGTGGCTCTGATTTGTGCAGGAATGTCTTGTTTCACACACCATTCTCCTGAATTCTCTGAGTGACCTGTGATGAGATAAATCAAATCAAATTCTGCCTTTTCAGAAACTGTACTTCCTGTTCTTGTCAGACAGTGTTACAAAGCCCAGCCTCCCACAGCCTGATCCAAGTCTCAAACCTGAGCTTTAAGAAAATTCACCAAGAGAAACCGCCAATAATCTTTTTAACAAAGACATTTTTCAAGGCGAGACGGTCAACCGTGGTCTGTGGTTTCAGTTCACGATATGTGTCAGACACCGTGTGTGTGTATGGGTTGTATGTCTCTGGAGGACTGATATGCACAGAAAGTGCCAGAGGACGCTTGGACACCATGAGACAGACACGGAGGTGTGAAATGAGAGAGACAGAGCTGGAGTGAATGTGTGCATGTGTCTCTGTCGGAGAATAGAAGAGGTTGCCCTAGTGCAGTCACCCTTATCATGCTCTGTAGACTAATCCTTTTGTCTGGGGGAAATGAGGTGTGTTTGTTCGCGGATGTGTGTGTGTGTATGTGTCTGAGGTACCGAAAAGGCTTTATACCACCGTTGCTGTGTGCTTGATTCAAATATGATTATTTCATGGAAAGCTTACACTAATGAATGATATATCGGCAGGAGGCAAGGAAATTTGTTTTATAATGTGACCTATTCGTTACACGCGAATACAAAGAAGTTGCGGGATTGAAAAGGAAATGTTTACTTTTGATTTACATCTCTGTACGTGCTCTGCTTTCCACTGTAAGGGGTCCTGGCATGTCAGTCTTTATACTTCAGGCTGTGAGAGACAGTGTGTTTGAGACCCCCTTCAGAGGACCTGGTTTTCTCATCCCACTGTGCTTGTACTCCCATGGGGAGTGTGGGAGAGGAGTGTGACTGCGCTCGTCTCAGAGCTGATTGCCGATAATGACCAGAGATGAGATGTTCCTTCCACCTCCAAATCACTGCACCCTGACTGTGGGCTTCCACCTGGAAAGTGAGTCATTTGTGCACGTTTGTATGCATAGAGACACACACAACTGTACGCACACTCATCTATGTCTGGTGGATGACTTGTTGTTTGGAGCATTTTTGTCACCATATCACCTCTCCCATCAGATTCCGCTCATACAGGGTTTGTTGTGAGATTAAAGAGATCACATCTTGATACACATAAAGAGGACTTAGCCTCACATTCTTAACATTTGGGTCCTTTTGGGAGAATATGCAGAGCAGAAGGTGCTACACACAACCGTGAACAGCAAGGTGTTTGACAGAATTTAGCTTTATTCATTAGTTCTTATGGTGTGGAGGAGCAATCAACCTAGGCTCATTGTAAAACCATTGTTGCCAGTGGCAACACTTCTCTGATAATGGTGTCACATTGCTACTTGCATGTTTCCCATCACATTCAACAGTACATATGACAGCATTTTGAAAATGAAATGTCTGGCAAATGCGCTAAAAGGTTTATGCTCTGTTGTGTTTAAAAAAAAATGTACCATCTTATCCTAAACCTAACTGATAGTGTTAAAGGAATGCCTGGGTGTCAAGACGTGTATGGCTTAATATAATGCACATGATGTCTCTTAGTGAAATATGTAGTAGAAAACACTTGTAAGATTTACTTGATTAAAAAAATCCACATTGTTTCATACTACTTTGGACTATGGGGGGCACCATTATTTTGATGATGTAAAATGGTTGCACTTGGTGAGCTACTGGTGCTACCTGTTGCCATTTTTACTGCAACACAACTTGGAAGTAACTCAGAAAATAAAATACTGATACGTTGACCACAGTTACTGAAAGAGCTTACAGAGACAATGGATATAAACGTAGGCTTAAACCAAATGCCATACCTTGACTTTTCCCCACAAGGAGTCTTAACGCCCCCCGGATACGCCCCTCTCCTTTAGTGAGCCATCATGACAAGCCTCTGCATGTTTACATCCTGCCAGGATGGCATCTAGCGTTTCTTGTCTCTGCTGTTTGTAAGCTCTTTCAGTAGCTGAGGTCTACCAAAAGCCTCAAAGGCATCAGGACTGGAAAAGATGGAAAGAACAAAGACGCTGGTCTTTATGAAGTTTTATTCATCCACAGGCATCTTCCCAGTTTTTCCTCCTCTTCTTTTCGCTAGGAAAGCAGTGAAGACTTGCACTGCTTCTCTTATTGCCCTTCGACTGAAAATTACAACCAAAAGCCACACAGTGTGGCATTGTATCTGAATTTTATTTTCCAAGTTGTGTTGTGGTAAAAATAGCTACAGGTAGCGCCAATAGCTCATTGAGTGCAACCATTTTGCATCATCGAAATAATGGTGCCCCCCCATAGTCCAAAATATGTAAAACAATGTGGATTTTTTAAATAACGTAAACCTTTTGTGGGTTTTCTACTACATATTTCAGTAAGAGACATCATTTACGTTATATTAAGCCATACAAGTTAATGAGATAAAAACACATTTGCTTAAGCAACCATGCTGTTTTAAAGAAGTTCACTTCCAGAACAAAAATTTACAGATAATTTACTCACCCCCTTGTCATCCAAGATGTTCATGTCTTTCTTTCTTCAGTCGTAAAGAAATTTTGTTTTTTGAGGAAAACATTTCAGGATTTCCCTCCTTATAGTGGACTTCAATGTTTAAACTTCCAAAATAGAATAGAAGTCCACCAAATGGAGATAAATTGTGAAATGTTTTCCTCAAAAAACATAATTTCTTTATGACTGAAAGAAAGAAAGAAAGACATGAACATCTTGGATGACAAGGGGGTGAGTAAATTATCTGTAAATTTTTGTTCTGGAAGTGAACTTCTCCTTTGACTTGCTTTTATTGTTTGTGTTCTATAATTTGTGTGAAAAGGAATAAAAGTTGTTCTAAATGTTCTACTGCCTCTAGTGTTCATTTCAGCTGGAAACTGCAATAAATGTGATTGTATTTTCAGAAAGTTGCAGGAGTATAGAAGAAGTCATTCTGTACTTACCACCAAGTTTTGTCCTTTTATGTTTTCATCAAAAAATAAACTCCGCTATCTCAAAAGATCAAGGCGAATTTGATTTCTTATGATGTGACCTCTGTAAGGACAGCTGCCCAGAGATTCAACCCGTAGTTTCTCTGATAAAAACCACATTTCCTATGATGCCTTTAGGTGGGAACACATTTCTAAATTATTATCAGAGCTAGGCTCTGGGGCACCGGGTCGAAATACAGTTAAGATGCACAAAGTAATTAAATCCTCTGGCATTGCTAATAACAGACTCTTTTTGTTCTCTGACTTTTTAGTGTTTCCGTGCTCAGTAATAACTTAAAATGAATGTGTATTATGGCCTAAAAGAAATTTCCTGCTGCTTTGATCCCTTTATATAATCAACAGTTTGCTTTTTGGTCTTGTCATATCCACAGCATATCTTTAAGTACAGATATACTGCGTATATAGACATATATACTATGATAGAGATATTTTAGTTGCACTGGGATCATTTTATACAACCTGACAAGTGACAATTTTCAAGGACAGGAAAAATTGTTTTAAGGCATCTCAAGGACAAAATAGCGTCCAGACTGAACTATAGCTTCTGTTATTATGAGGAAAGGCAACAGCTCTGCATTTATCTCTGCAGCCATTGCTCAGTTTGTCTCCAGGCTGCAGTAATAGTGCAGGATTGATACAACTAGATTTGAGTGGAAACAGAGTCGTGTGGTCATGTTTTATATGTGCCAGAGTGGGAAAACATCACTTGTGTGGTGGCAACTCTGAGATCTGTGTAGTCTGTGTGCTAGGCCTCAAATCATTCACATGGACGAAATGAAGGGGCTTTGCAGGAAGACCGGGTGTCAGGTTGTGTTTGTGCTCGGCTCTTCCAAAAGGACATCTGTTTGAATTTGTGTGTAATGGAAAAAAATCTTCTTCTGAATCCTTCAGAGAGGTCTTTTATTTACCCATTTTGAGCTCCTGTTTGTGCAGATAGACAAATGAGGAAGAAGAAATAGCCCACCTTCTGCTACGATTTTACTGATCTAACACTGCCAAAGCCAGTGCTTGGCTGGCTGCACAATACTGCACACTGTATTACATCACCTGAAGGTGATGAGGAAGGTGAAATCATTTGCATGTATTTGGGTTTCATGAAATCAATCTTTTGTTTCAAGTTTTTGTAAGATTAATTTGATTTCTGCCTGCACTGCAAGAAGAACATAAGCAGCTCTTTGGTGTTTTGTCTGATCAAATGTGCCCTATGTTGCTCATTACTGTTTTTTGTTGTTGTTGTTGTTGTTGTTGTCATGAACACAACAAGATGAATATTGCAATGCGATCAGGCATAGAGATATTACATAACCAGCCTGGATTTAGCCTTCCTGTTTGGTCAATAATATGTATTTGAGGCAGATGCTTTAGTGTATTTGATTTTTTCGTTTTAAATGTTGATTTGACTGGTGAAAAGGGCAGAAATTATTATCCTTTTCGGTTAGAATCACCATGTGCAGTGGCTGCAACACTGCCTCTCAGTGCTAACAGGGACCATCTGAAGTGAGATGCAAGTCAGAGACTATCTGTACTGTTTGTTTTTCTTCTAAGGACATTTCTGTACATTTAGTACAGAAGAATAATTGTAAATGTAGATGTTTACAAAATAAGCAGTGCATTTACTATAGATACAAATTATTTCTAATACTACTACAGATATGTCTAACCTTGTAATTTATTCATTAATTCATGGTCTGGTGCATTCTTGTGTCAACAAGCATATATATATATATATATATATTTTTTTTTTTTAAATCAGGCTCTATTTGTCCCAGTAGTGTTAATGTTCTTGAACATTATACTGAGACCTATTGGTGTGGATGTTATTCACTAACTTCTTCCACTTTACCACCAAGATGTTAAAGGGTTACCCCTGTTGAAAAAAACAGCATATGCTGGTAGGTAGGTTTTGATGCTGGTTTAAGCTTGTCTTTGCTGGTTTATACTGGTCCTTAGCTGGTTTATACTGGTCCTTTGCTGGTTTATGCTGGTCCTTCACCAGTAACATGACCAGCTAAGGACCAGCATAAACCAGCAAAGGACCAGTTTAAACCAGCATCAAAACCTACCTAACCAGCATCAAAACATACCTAAAAACATATGCTGTTTTTTTCACCTGGGACTCCACCCCAAAATAAAAATGTTGTCATTAATCACTTACCCCCATGTTGTTCCAAACCCATAAAAGTTTAGTTTGTCTTCGGAACACAAATTAAGATGAATTTGATGCATTCTGACAGCTCTCTGACCCTTCCATAGACAGCAATGTAATTAACATGATCAACACCTAGAAATGTAGCAAGGAGATTAGTAAAATAATCCATTATACTTTTTGTATGCAATGAAAACAAAAACAATGACTTTATTCAACAATTCTTCCCCTCCATGTCACCCTAGCACCATTTTGGAGAGTATCCACTGAACACAAACAGGGTATCTTGTTCTGTGTCAGCCGCATCACATGGACATGTTTCTTTCATTCAAATCAAAGCGTAAATAAACGTAGAAAACTTACACAAAATGTTGTTTGTGTTGTTTATTTTTGTTTTCTTTGTGTGCAAAAAGTATTCTTGTAGCTTCGTAAAATTACGGTTGAACCTGATGTCACATGAATTATACCGATCTCCTTGCTACGTTTCTGGGCGTTGATCGTGTTAATTACATTGCTGTCTATGGGAGGGTCAGAGAGCTGTCAGAATGCATCAAAAGTATTTTAATTTGTGTTCCAAGGACGATCAAAGCTTATACGGGTTTGGGGGTAAGTGATTAATGACAAAATTTTCACTTTGGGATGGAGTAATCCTTTAATGTTTTGTTCTTTTTAGGGCTGCCCTTGACTAAACATTTTTCTGGTTGACTAGTAGTTGTTCATTTTAAGGATTAGTCAACTATTAGTTGCATGTTTAATAAACCATATGATCATAATAATGAGCCTTTAATTGCAGATTTAGTCTAATAAGATACACAAAAAAGCTTGCCACAGCGCACCAGCAGATACAATAATTATGAATGTTTCAGGGGAAAACAGCAAGGAGGCTGCATTAATGTTTTAATGATTTATTGATAAACTAGTGCTTTCTTTGTTTTCGGCTTAGTGATGAAGTCAGCAACACTGACTCGTCATCTCCGCAGTAGTGGATGCGCCTACAAGTTTCATACAGATTATATAATCTGAATATTTGTTCTATAGATATCTTATATTTTTCATGTCTGTAAGACAAGTATACATAGAGTTCGAAGTTTCGCACTCAAGTTCAGAGAGACCAAGATGGCAGAAAGTGCATCCTGTTTGCTTTCATTATTTTACAAAAGCACAACGTTTCGCTGTTATTCTGAGTGCACACAAATAAACAGAGAGTCTTTACAGATTTGAAAGATGTATTACCTTTGTCTGTATGACCAAAGATGATGGAGCAAAATATTTTGACTCTGCATGGCAAGGTACAGTGACCTGCTTCATGTAGAATAAAAGACTATTCTAAAGGAATGATATGACTAGAGGGCCTCATTAAATATGATGTATGTTATTTTAAAGGATTAGTTCACTTCCAAAATAAAAATTTCCTGATTATTTACTTATGTCTTTCTTTCTTCAGTCAAAAAGAAATCAAGGTTTTTGAGGAAAACATTCCAGGACATTTCTCCATACCTCAATGGTGGGCAACGGGTTGAAGGTCCAAATCGCAGTTTCAATGCAGCTTCAGCTAAGGAGTAGGGGTCTTGTCTAGCAAAACGATTGGTAATTTTCTAAAATAATTTTTAAAAATTCATATACTTTTTAATCACAAATGCTCGTCTTGTACTTTAGCTCTGCGATGCGTGTCT
Organism: Labeo catla; assembly: GCA_012976165.1. Taxonomy (NCBI): domain Eukaryota; kingdom Metazoa; phylum Chordata; class Actinopteri; order Cypriniformes; family Cyprinidae; genus Labeo; species Labeo catla. The sequence continues at coordinate 309,209 of VONZ01000779.1, read as the reverse complement.
TTACGTATTCACGTTGGAAAAGTCATACACGTTAGTCCTTCGTCTGTGTACCTCAGTTCAAAAAGGTAGGGTAGGGTGAAAAATCTTATTTTTTCCTCCAAATTTATAATCATCCGGCATCATTATTTGACCTTTTTTTGTACGTTTTTCATGTTCGCTTTGTATGCTGTGTCTGTACTCAAACTTGGCCTTTCCTACATGATTACGTAATGCGTGAGGTCGAACTAGTGCAAGACAAGGATTTGTGATTAGAAGTATATAAATGTACAATTTTTTTTTGTTTTTTTTTTAAGAAAATGACCAATTGTTTCACTAGACAAGTCCTCAGCTGGGATAGTGTAGTCCACTGAAGTCCACTATATGGAGAAAAATGAAATGTTTTCCTCAAAATCCTTAACCTTAACCTTAAAAAAGAAAGACATGAACATCTTGGATGACATGGGGTGAGTAAATTATCAGGAAATTTTTATTTTGGAAGGTAACTAATTTTTAATGATATTTCTTAATAAGGTTGTTCATCCTTTGTGCTCAAATGTTTTTTATTAGCAAAATATTCAGGAATGCTTAATATTTGCAATAATACCATATATATATATATATATATATCTTATTGTCTAAATAGTAAATGCAATAGAAATACTAATAATAAACCAAATAATTCAGTTAAACCAATCTGATTTCTTGATACTTGCCTGTTCAAACAGAACTCACAAAGCAATTTTAAAATGCACACCATGTTTCAAAACCTTTTAGTTAAGTGTTAATACATTTAAAGCTTTTGGATGTACATGATCACTTTCCTAATAGCTGGGTGTGGTAAAGTGCTTTGATTTTGGTTATGCAGATCAGGACCCTCTGGCCTGTTGCAGAAATCTATTGACTTTTTGTTCTTGCTGACATAGTTACTTATGTTTGCTGTAGTTAAGCTCCTTGGCCAGTTTCATTAGAAGTTTAAAAAGAGAGCTGTGTCCCCTGAGTGGACATGCTGATGTGTTTAATATCTCACTTGGCAGTGAACCAAATAGCTTTTTGGAACAACAAACACTAGTCTTTGAAAGAACACTAATTACCTGACGTTTTTGGTCAATCAGATGGGTTTAATTCTAGCCACTGTGATATTTTAATTGCGTCGCACAATCTAATTGTGATTAGATTGCCATGTAATCCAGTTCACCCTACCTAATATAAAAATAAAAGGAGGATGTGACACAGAAAGCAACATTTTAAGTGAAAGCAGATTTTGAAAAGCATGAATACATTGGGTGGAAATTATGCACTTGAGCCAGTTTTGCTGTTAGCTTTATTAGGATGCTGTTTTTTCAGTACAAGCATAATTGACAGTATTTGTGGCTTAATATTTATTATTATATGTTTGATTTATTCCTGCTTCTCTAAAAATAAAGAAGTGTTAAATTGAGGCACTTATAATGGCCAATCCAAAAACGTTAAAATACTGTTTCAGTAGTACATCCATAACGTAAACAACATGTTAACGTTATTTTCTAATTTTACAATTTTATTGCCATGACAACACACTGGCTAAGACCCTAAAATAACTATAAAAATGCTAAAATTATGACAAACAACAGCTGTACAGCACTTTTAAAAGAAGTATTGATTTAAGTGTTTTTATACAATTTAAAGCATCACTTTTCTGCTTTTAAATCCTCCAAATATTGGCCTCATTTACTTTGTAAGTTTGCCATTGTACGTGTCAACTGAGCTTAGCTTTTGCATGAACAATTTACCATATTTTCACCTCTCATGTGGGGGTAACACACTCAGCTTCTGTTGTTCCTGTCATTATGTCATTATTTGGGTCAGTGTGTTATGTAATGTGATTTGTCTGACTTCCCAAAATGCTTCATTTTAATTGTAAAAAGTATCCGTTTGTGTGTCAGTGTCTGTAGAGCACTGTAAATCTAGTCATGTGTTGTGGGCTATTGAAATTTTATAAAGTTATCTAAAATTACAATGCTTATCTTGTCATTTTGTATTAAGAAGCTTTTTATAATCATTTGTAGTGAAATAGAAACACACCACCCACTGGGCCTTTTTCTGGAGAATGAAAATGATAGTTAACCAGAGCATCAAACACAGCAAGATATGGAAGGTTATAGATCATTTAGTTGTGCATTAGTGCACACTGCCTTATTTAACTGTAAATCTCCTCTGGTGTAAGACCTTCTGATCTGATCCATATAGAGCCATCAGTGAATCACCTGGTGCTGGTATTAAGGGAGGGAGTTTGCTGCTGAACCATTAATATATGCTATGGAAACAAAGGTGGTGGAGAATGTGTTCTCCTCAACGCGCTGCAGGGAGGCAGGATGGGTGCACGGGGCCAATCTGAGCCTCAGACAGGATGAGTAATGAAGCGGTGTCTTCTGTGCGTGTGCTCCACATGGTCTGGATTATTCCAGACTTGTGTGTGAGTGCAAAAGTTTGTGCAAACCACAATGCGTCTGTGTGTGATTGATCATGGCAGAAGGTGGGAACTACGTCTGGTGTGCTTCCCTCTGATCTTTTGTCATGATCTTATTGTAGTTGTATTTTCTCTATATCTTTTCAGAAAGCACTGTGTGCAGAGTGTGTGTGTGTACAGTGTGTAATTAATTTCTCTCCAACTTCAAAGCACTACATATGGGCTTGCTTGTCCATGGAGATTCAGGAAGTGTTGTCGGAGGAGGGTCAGAGTAGTGCACAAACACAACAACTGCAAGTACACGCATACACCGCCAATACTATATTTAAACATCAGCACTGGGTTTATGTAACCGCTTGCCATGATCGTGTATTGCAGTAAAGGCCTGGGTTCTCCGCAGGGTTTTAGAAGCAGTGGATGCTGCCATAATGAACATGAAAATCCATTGAAATCTGTTTACTCTTCCTTCACAGCCCTCTTGTGTTTAAGGGCAAAAGGCGTGTTGTGTTTTTAAGCAGTGCATCAGATTTCTGTCCTCTCTAGTTTGGTCTAAGCACATAATTCAATATCCTGGTGTCTGGACTGTATCCTCTTCTATCTCAGTTTAGGCCACAATAGAAGAGAGTAGATCATAACTGCACTTTGCTGAATTTATAGGAACTTAAAGAATTCTGTTAATACTAGTGCTGTCAGTCAGTTTAAATTTTTAATCAGAGTAATTAGAAGATTTGCTGATTAATTTAACTGCAATTAATCATTTATTTATATTTACTGAGAAAAGCTGCCAATGCAAGATACTTCAGATCTTACAAAAATCACTTTTATACGGTGTGTGGCTGCAAACAACCAGCCTATAATGGTAAAAATCCACCCACTTATTTTTATAATCCCAGTAGATGATAAACAGTCTCTGAGAACAAGCCATTCCAGATTTCTCCCTAACTTGACGTCATCGTGGGGAAAAAGTCCCACCCATTTGTGATAGTCTCTGCCCTTTTAGCACAGACACAGCCCTGAGTGAGAAGTAGCAGTCCGCCATTACTGTTATCTTGCTGTAGCTGCTGGAGATATACAATGTCAGCACCAAAGAGACATAACAAGTGTTGTGTTTTGGGATGCACCTACGAACATAGGAGTCTCCGTAGACTCCCTTCATCTGAGCCGCTGAGGACACTATGGTTAAATTTCTTAGAAAGTGTCCCGGAAAAAACGGTAAAGCCCCCTATATGTCTAGGAATCAAGACACTTTGTGTGTGAACGTCAGCTCCAGACAAAGTAAGTATCATGCGCTTGCCAAATTGCCTTTGTGAAAGCGCTTCTTAGCACTCTGTAAGGCTAATGTTGCTAAAGCTACCATTGTCTCTGGCTGTTTTCACAGATGCTGCCTTCAAGTACTACCAGAATGATAATAAATAGGAATGTGGCAGTTAAAAATTGCATATGAAAGCAATGTGAAGTTGACTGCTTGAATTTGTTGAGCTCAAAATCTTAAGTGGGACTTAAATAAAGTTTGTAATAGCATGCAAAGGCACCATGTGACCAGCTATGTCGTTATTTTTGGTAGGACTGTGTATTATATACGTATCACGATGCAGGGGTTGTGATACGATATGTTGCGATACATTGCAATAATGTAAGCAAGGCGATATATTGGGATATTTCTTACTTTAAGAATAGGATATAATTTTAGAAAAAAAGACAGTGCGATCTGTATTTGCATTAATCAGTCCCTGTAACATTCAATTTTATTGAACCACTGTTTGTGCAATATGAGTAAAGGTGGAAAATAAAGTGCTTGCAGGATTCTTTAGTTATTAAATGTACATAAACAGAGCCTTATAAACAGAGCCTATATTTTTAGACCCTGCTTTAAAGTTTCACAGTTTCAGTTTACAATTATAACATACAGGCCTGGTTTCACAGGGCTTAGACTAAACCAGGATTAGGCCATAGTTCAATTAGGGTATTTAGGTAATTTTTATAAATGTGCTGGTATGCATCTTGAGACAAAACAGGACCTGGCATGTTTTAAGATCAATCAGTGCAAGTTTCACACAGTCTGTGGCACAGGCACCACCCCTCCACACAGCAGAAGCACCCCGTGCAGTTGAGGCGGCGCAGACGCGGTCCCGTGGCGGAAGTTACCACAAAAGCCCAAATGACGCCACACTTCAGCTTTGTACACCGAGCATAAATTTCTTCTTTCATTCTTCATTACTGACAAAGAACTATATTAACGCTAACATTAGTGGCGTGCCTTTATGCTAGTATTTCCTGTCACTCTTTAAGTTCAGAGATAAAAGAAGATTGCACTCTAGCGATCGGGATATAAACTCAGAATGAAGCAACTGCCATGAATCTTGTATGATTTTTTTTTAAATATCAATATTGTGTTTTTGAGAATTGATACAGTATCGCCAAACAAAATATCGCGATAATCACGTGTATCGATATTTTCTTACACCCCTAATTTTTGGGTGCTTTCACACCTAGCGCTTGTTTCGGAACCTGGCACATTTCCCCCCTTAGCTCAGTTCGTTTGGGCATATGTAAACACGGCAATCGCGCTCGGATCCGTGCCAAAACAATTGGTCCGAGATCGCCTGAACAAGGTGGTCTCGGCTCGATTGAAAACAAACTCTGGAGCAGTCTGGTTGTAGTGAGAAAGCAATCCGATCCAACGGACCAACGAACCAGGCTATATTACAGTGTATAATGGGTGATTACAGTTCCATGAACAGCAGTAGCTTTGTTGTTTTGCTAATACCGCAGCCTGTGAATTTTAACAATTTGTTTTTTCTGACGAATCCTGGATTCTTGCTCGAAATTCTAAATTAATATAATGACAGCTACAAAAAATGCAAAAAATAAATATATAAAAAGTGACCTGTTGGGTATTTCGAGCTAAAACTTCACATACACACTTAGGGACATAAGAGACTTATTTTACATCTTGGGGCATGACAGGTCACCTTTAAACTACATTATTGTGTAAAATGACAGTATTGAAAATGAAAAAAAGGGTAATGGAAAATGGAAAAAAGGTAAGCTTATTGAAAGTGTTAGAATTGTGTTAAATTGATTTATGTCTATATTTTAAGCAATATAACTTGAGAGTGCTATTAGTCTGAATAGTAGTATGATTTGTAATATTGCTTAATGTTCGACAAACAATAAAAATACAGTGAAAAGTTAAGTAAATTGTTGATTTCAAATATTTCAGACAAAATTTAAGTAAAATTTACACTACCAGTCAAAAGTTTGTTCTGAAAGGTTTTTTTTAGCTTTTTTCCTCCAAAGAGATTAAAACTTTTATAAAACATTAAGCAGCACAGCTCTTTTAACATGATAATAAATTTCACACTTATTTAAAATTGTAAAAATATGTCACAACGTGACTGTTTCACTGTATGTGTTATCAAACAAATTAAGCCTTAGTGAGCTTTTAATGGATAATTCGCCAAAACAATAACATTCTGTCATTAATTATTCACCCTTATGACGTTCCAATCCTGTAAGATCTGTGTTCATCTTTGGAACAGAAATTAAGATATTTTTGATGCAATCCGAGAGCTTTCTGACACTCCATAGACAGTAAGGGTCCTACTATGTTCCAGACAGGTATCAAGAACATCAACAAAATAGTCCATATGACATCAGTGGTTCAACCGTAATTTTATGAAGCTACATGAATACTTTTTGTGTGCATAAAACTAAATATCTTTATTTAACAATTCTTCTCCTCTTCGTCACCCTAGCGCCATTTTATAGAGCTTTTATGGAGCGTCAGAGAGCTCTTGGATTTCATCAGAAATATCTTAATTTGTGTTCCAAAGACGAACGGGTTTGGAACGACATGAGGGTGAGTAATTAATGACAGAATTTTCATTTTTGGGTGAACTATTGCTTTAAACAGAAGTGAGAGAAAGCAAATCAAGCTCAAATTAGCATAATAAATTACCACCCTAGTTTATGCATATAATTAAGTTTGATTGTAATTGCAATATGTAGCTTATTTTGCAAGTACTCTGCAATATATAACATATGTTGGACCTCCTTTAGAGATAACTTGTTTCGGTGTGGTTAACAACTGAAGTTTTCTATGGTAATATGAATTAATGAAGTCCCAGTCTTCAAAGACGTGTGTATAGTGAAATTTTGCTCACATCTTTGCTGTAATGAGTAACACAAAGTAGCAGAATCTATTCATTAGAGTCCAACAAAGAGAAAAGTCAGTCTAACTGCAGTAAAACAATGCTATAATGAAGCTTCATCTGTGTGAAATTAACAAGATTGGCCAAAAATGCATTCTTCTGCTATTTTATTTCTCTCTCTCTCTTTCTGTCTATGTTAGTGTGTAATCGTGTGGTGTAATTCACACATCAGAGGAAGTTCAGTCGTCATAAAACAGATCACAGGTATAAATTAGTAAAACTGCATGTCACATGAACAATGTACATTCCTGAGATATTATTTCTCACCTACTGTTGAGGAATCTTGGAAAGTGTGAGGAGAAGGTGAAATTTTGTCCATAGTCCATCTCTTTCCATATAATGTAAATCAGTGGAGATGGATGATGTCAAGTATATTTACATATGAACAGGAGTATTGAGTGTTTATATTAGTGTCACTGTGTGGAGATTAATATGCAAATAAATGTACCTTCTGTTCAGTTCTGTTGTGCTACGTCTAGCTGTTTTAAAACACAGGGAGGGAATCTGTGCCAAGGAACCTTAAGAAATCAGTGCCCAGGGCATGATGCATCATAATCTGTTCCTCAGTTCCTATAGTTGGAGAATTAGATGTGTAGTAAAAATATAAATGGTGTATGATAGTTAATTATTTTTCATGGTTTTGTTTTATTATTATTTTTTAAAATAGTACTTTTTTCAGCAAGGATGCATTAAAATGATCAAAAGAAACAGTGACGACATGGTAAATGTTGGTTCTACAACATTTTTTCAGATCTGAAAAGCTTTTTCTGATCTCATTTTAAAAATCCCAGAACTTTGGTTTTGAAAGTGATATGACTTAGTAGAAGAAATCTTATCCAAAGCCCTGTTACCCTGGCACTGTTACATCCAAACATCTTAGTAATTGACTTCACAGCTCATGTACCTAGCAAAACGCTACAGGCGAAGGTGAAATCCAGAAATTCTTTGCCTGAATGATCATTCTCCACACTGTTATGTGTGTACAGATGTGCATGTAAAGGTGCCCTCACATGCTTAGATATTTTGTCAGATTTGCCAGTGGGTTCACCTACAGAACTCATCAGTGTGACATGTATTCTGCTATAAAATAAATATAGGTGAAACAGAATCTTGCTTGGTCTGACACCAGCTTATTTGCAAAATATGCAACGTCTCTGGAGCATATCAATCATCCAGTTACATTCTTCAAATGTTCCTTAAACAAATTGTTTTCGGCTGCTCTGCCTACAGATTTGCTGCTCCTAATGATTGGAATCAGTCATGGAAAATGCTGAAATTACACTATTGAAACAGTCTCAAGTGAGTGGGTTTTGAAATGGTTCCTCTGAGTTTGTATTATGTTTTGTTTTTTTTCTCCTTTTTTAGTTTCTTAAGTTATTAAATGATTATCTTCTTTAATAGAACAGTAGGCTAGTATAGTCTCAATCTCATCTCATGTTTTTTTATTTAAAAAAAAAGTACTGCCCTATCCACTATGCTGTATGAGTCACGTGTGCACATGAATGTAATCATATTTCTAAAATACTGCTAAAAGTACCCTTTTTATGTCTTAAACTTACCTTTATTGGCAAAAATTACTGTGTGCACCTTTAAAGGGGTCATCAGATACAAAGTTCACTTTTTCGTGTTGTTTGAACATCAGTGTGTGTTGGCAGTGTATGTACAAATCTACCCTATAATGATAAAATCCATGCAGTGGTTTTTAACTAATCTGTAAAAGTAATATCCCTTTTTCAAATCGAGCCATTTTCAGATGGTGGTCGGTGTGGCGTCACACCGACAGAGGGCGCTCCCACCATAGTTGATTGACATGAGCGTCTTACCTCAGATCAGCTGTCACAGTCCTACCTCCATTGGAGCAGGGATGTAAGTTAGACAAGAATATCTCTGATTGAGCGATTGAGGTGTGTTGCTGGATGCAGTAATGAACATAGTGGTCATCATTTACTCCCGACATCTGAGCTGCTGAAGATGCAGTGGATTAAGTTTGTTTGTGAAGGGAATGCACCTCCCGATCTACATAAATGCATCTACGTTCACGCAAATCATTCATGATCCAGCTTCCCCTACAGCAGAAGTGAATATAAGCGTTTTTTTATGAATCTGTGCAATCACCTTTCCTAATAACATGCTAGTTAGCAAGTTTAGCGGCTAAACATGGCCAAATGCAGTTTAGAGTAAACAGGCTCGTCACTCCACAGGGAGAGGAGAGGGGCGGGGTGAGCAGAGCTCATTTGCATCTAAAGCAGCCTCGACCAGAACAGGATGATTTTTGCAGAGCTGATTTTGACAAGGTAAAAAGGGTGTTGTTTTACACAACCATTGAGAATTTTTAACCAAAGTATATTATAGATTTTTCATTAAGACCCTAAAGAATCATATCAACTTGTGGAAAATGGGCATCCGATGACCCCTTTAAGTACCTGGTTAGGTCTACCTGCAAATACTGCATTGTTTACAATCACACTGTGCTTTTGGTATTGATGGAGAGCGGTGACGTTTTAAGCACCTACTGTACAAGATGTTTTTCTTTTTGGACGTGATTAAATTCCGTGACCATTAGTGGAGCAGAATTTTTGTCTGTGACTCTGCTGTGGTTCCTATTGAAATTCCAAGTATGTGTGTTTGCTGCAGGTTGTCTTCATCCCTTGAGGCCTCCGTTTGAAATGGAAATTTTCTTGGGAAATCAAAATATGCCACACACACGCACACATGCTCACACACACACAGTGGACCTCTCTGCTCCATTTCTAAACTGTGCTTGTCATGGCTCTGTGGCAGCCCTGTGTGCTCATATGGCTGCTGACACCTGCATTAGAAATAGAACAGATGCAGCTCGCAGGGATCCTTTAGATAATTAAAGTCTCTCTTTAATTTTACCAAAAGTATGTTAACTTCATTTTGGTTATTTTACAATATTTTTTTCTCTATTTAGTGGTGATATTGATGATGATGATGATAACCCTGTAATAATCTTCTCTTGTTTTTCACAATGTTTTACAATGCAATGTCATTGCATACATGTTCTGGGTATGTATATATTTGTTTGTTTGTGCATTTCTGCTTAATCAAGATAATTCTGCAAATCCAGCAAAAAAACTTGGTGTTTGCAAACAGTGATGATGTTTTTTTTTTTGGTGGCAGAAATTGTCAGTGTTTAAGTACCTTTCTATGGAAGCCATGCAATAAAGAAGATTACAAAAAGGTAAATTTGAGTTTATATTTCAAAATTCTGAGTTTATTCTTGCAATTCTGAGATTATATCTCACAATTCTGATAAGAAAAATCAACTTGTCATTCTTTTCCCCTCAGCTCAGAATCATGAGTTTATATCCCACACTTCTGACTTTTTTTTCCTCAGAATTGACAAACTTGCTACTGTTGAGTAAAATCAAGTTATAAAGCTCAGCTAAGAGAAGTAAACTTGCATTTGCAAGAAATGTCAGAAATAGCAGATCAAATAGGTAAATGATGTAAAATGTTATAGTTTATAATATGTAATGCTGTAACTATAGGGCTAATACAGGGGTGGCGAACGTCGGTCCTGGAGAGCCGCAGCCCTGCAGAGTTTTGTTTCAACCCTAATCAAACACACCTGAACAAGCTAATCAAGGTCTGAAGAGTTACTAGAAAGATACAGGCAGGTGAGTTTTTATTAGGGTTGGAGCTGAACTCTGCAGGGCTGCGGCTCTCCAGGACCGGAGTTCGCCACCCCTGGGCTAATACAATATGTCTATAAATACTATAAACCGCATATGTTACTATTATGTAGACAAATTGTTTACATGAAATTTATGCTTTAAAAGTAGAGTAATCATAGCAGGTTTCATCCATAGTTTGTCCTTTTAAACATCTGCGTTTAGCTTCAAACGGCGCCTTTGACGACAATTTTCTTTAGAAAAGATTTGCATTCCAATTCTGACATTCAAAGGCACAGCAATACATTTTTTTCTCTTATTCCATGGATTTTACCCATTTACCTCCACTTGTTATCAGTGTTTTTCCGCCACCACAATGCACGCACAGCTGCAGGTGACATAACTATGACGTGTACTCTAAATTGGTCTATATATTACCATAGTGACCATAACACACACACAAAAAAATGATAATATTGCTATAATCATATTACCATATAATAATAATCATTACTATTCCTGCTTTTTATAAGATCACATTTAGTATGATCTTGCATGCATGTTTTGGATTTATATTGTTTAATTATTTATTTATTTAATTGACTTATTTATAGGGCATTTCTTCTTAGTAAAGATCATTTTACAAATCCAGAACATGTATAAAATAACATAGTAAACATAACATTGTGTAAATAAATAAATAAAAATAGAAAAAATAAAGAAAGGTTATTGCAACATTTTATCTCATATGACTTTTTTCTCAAAATTGCATGATCCAAACTTGCAATTCTGACTTTTTTCTCAGAATTGTGAGATATAAACTCACAATTGTGATTTATAAAGTCAGAAATGCGTGATATAAACTTGCAATTGTGAGCTATAAAGTCAGAATTGCGAGATATAAATTTGTGAGTTTGTCTTGCAATTCTGACTTTATAACTCATAATTACAAATAATACCATAACATTCTGGGAAAAAAGTCAGATTTGCGAGTTTATATCTAGCAATTCTGAGGAAAAAGTGAAAATTGGGAGATGTAAACCCACAATCAGAATTTTGAGATAAAAAGTTGCAATTACCTTATTTTTTCTTAGTGGTGGAAACTGGCTTCCATAAAGAAGAATGGTAGATAGATTCAATAAATAAATAAATAAATAATCATCTCTACTTTTCATAACATTATGCATAATAATGTTGTATGCATGTTCTGTAATTTATTTGTTTATTAAGATTTTTTACATTTATTTATTTTATTTATTTCTGCTTAAACAAGATATTTTTATGTTTAATGCAGAACATTTATTATATTATATACTACTGATCTCAGAAATACATGTATATATACTACTGATCTCAGAAATACATGTAAAAATATCACTGGAAGAAATAGCTTAATATAAATACACAGCTGTGGTAAACATTTTAAATCTCTTTGATTGTTTGAAATTCACACTAGCTTTATTGACTCGCTCGAATAACGTTTCCATTTCCTATTAGCTTTGTTACTTAGCAATGAATTTCGCCAGGCATACTCTATATTGATAACGATAACAATAAGCATTATAGTCAGAATAATGAAAATGATCATTCTGAATCACCATGAAGGAGGTGTAAATAAATCCTTCCTTTCTCCGAAACCTCAGACCAGCCAAATGTCCCTTAAATGTCTGCCAACACCACCCTCCTGCTTTGCCGAGATAGGATTTAACAATGCAGTGTTCTCACAAAGCAGATATTAACTGAGCACCGTCCCATATCCACATGCAGGTCTTGAGGGGGTGTTCTTCCACTTGGAGGTAATGGGCACTTTACAGTCTCCAAAAGGAGTTTAACCCCCCAGCTGACCTTGTTGGCTCAGTATGGGGTGGGATCTGACGGAGGGAGACGGGTACGGGCCAAGCCCTTGTCCCCAGAGGTAACATACAGAGGCTGGTCCTAACCACCCTCAGTGCGCTGTCCAGCCCGAGTCAGCATGTCACCATAAAGGCCATGCTAGTTGTGACAGGACTCAAATGCTCTTCATGCCTCATAATTCAGCACTTCTTTAAAGCCATTGCTTCTGGCCAAGTGATTTTTCTGCTATCCATTTGGAGATTGTATCTCTGTGTGTGGGCAGTTCTATGCGTGGACGCTTCTGTCTGCGTCATCTGTACATGTATGTGTCAGTGTGTGTCTTTTTTATGAAACGCCGGTTCAATGCAATGCAATGAATGTGTCACTTTTAAGGTTGACAGTAATAAAGGTGGATTGCCCAGCTGTTTTACAGCCATAACTGGAGAAAGGTGGATTTTTTCGGTATTTCACCTCTCCGAAAGAGAGAAAACGTGAAAAGCATAAACATGCATTAATAAAACATGAGAACTGTGATTCGGAGCTCGTTATTGGCTGTTTTCCTGCACTGACAGCATGTTTTGGTTGACCTGCCATTCAGGTGACATCATCTGCGAGAGGTACAGTATTCTAATGGGATATACACTAATAGAGTGTTAATTTATTTACACCACACCCAGCCTAACTACAGCACGCTGAAAATAACCAAATGATTTGTGTGCTGAGGCGTAAGAATGTCTCTGCATGCACAATGAGCTCTGTCTCTCATTTTGTTTTGCTTCGACTTGCTTCTATTCTTTTGAAGTCTGTGAGTTTGCATCTGCTTGTATGTGTGTTTTACTAAACACAAAAATAAACATAGAATAGTATTTTGTAACTTAAATACATGAATTCAAAGTCAGTTATAAATCCATCTGCTAAAAATAATAATAATGAGTGTTCAGTGAGTATGCATTTTTACATGCTTTCATTGCTTGTCATTGAGGTTTTATTTTAAAAAAAATCAATGAGATGAAATATTTCAAAGAAAGTCATGTAATTTGTATTTTAGAGAATGTCAGTTTAAAAGTTGGCAAGGTCTGTTCTCATTTAACATTTATAATTTATTTATTTTATTTATTTATATACAGTGTTTCTCTAATAGAATGTTTATAAGACATAAATATGTAAAATAAATCACTGTATTTTTTAAAGCAAATAGTGTTAATATATGAAATACATTAACACCTATAGACAGCATTTGTCTTAAAATTAAAAATAATACTATATTTTTAAAGGGACGGTTCACCCAAAAATGAAAATTCTGTCATTAATTACTTACCCTCATGCTGTTCCAAACCCAGAAACCTTTCACAGTCAGAACACAAATTATTTTTGATTAAATTCAAGAGCTTTCTGACTCTGCATAGACAGCAATACAACTGATACACTCAAGGCCCAGAAAGGTAGTAAGGACATTGATAAAATATTCCATTTTGAGGAAAATAACGACTTTATTAAAGGGGTCATCAGATGCAAAATTCACTGTAATGTTATTTGAACATAAATATGTGTTGGCAGTGTGTATACACAACCACCCTATAATAATAAAAAATCCACCCAGTGCTTTTTTTTTTTTTTTATCCCCAATAATACTAATCATTTCCTCAGATCAGGCTGTTCTCAGATTCCTGGCAGAATTACGTAGTTCTGCACAGGCCCCTCCCACAATTGTTAATTGACATGACCACCTTACCTTAGACCTACCCTGAGTGAGTTGTGAACTGTCCGCCATTGTTTCGATACTGCACTCTCAGAAAAAAAAGGTACAGTTCTGTCGCTGGGATGGTACTCTAAGGTACAAAAGTGAAAAAGTACATTTTTGTACCTTACCTACCCCTAAACAGTACATATTAGTACCTTAAAGGTACATTTTAGTACTTTGAAAGTACATATTTGTACCTTTTCACTTTGTAACTTAGGGTACCGCCCCAGCAACAAAACTGTACCTTTTTTTCTGACAGTGTGGAGCAAGAATAAATGTCTTCTAAGCGATTGAGGTGTTCTGTTGTTGGATATAATAATGAACATAGCAGTCGTTATTACTCCCGACATCTGAGCCATTGAAGACGAAGTGGATTTTTTTCAGTTTTGAAGGGAATGCACTCCGTGATCTACCTAAATGCATCTATGTTCGCATTAATCATTCGTGATCCATCTTCACCTACAGCAGAAGTGAGTATAAGGTTTTTTTTAAGAATCTTTGCAAATCGCCTTTTCTAATAATGTGCTAGTTAGCAAGTTTCATGGCCAAATGTGGCTAAAGTTTACAGTCTCTCACCCCACAAAAGAGAGGGGCGGGGTGAGCAGAGCATTAGCATTTAAAGAGCAATGAACCAAAACTGCCTGCTCTGAACAGAAGTGATTTTGACAAGGTAAAAATGCTGATGTTTTACATTACCATTGAGAAATTATGTTATAACCAAAGTATGTTATACATTGTTCAATAAGACTCTAAAGAATCATATCAACTTGTGGAAAATGGGCATCCGATGACCCCTTTAAATAATTTCTTCTCTTCCATGTCAGACTTTGACGCACATTCACGAGAGTAACATACTACTTTTCTCAGTCTTGAACGTGTCAGTTGCACTGCTGTCTATGCAGGGTCAGAAAGCTTTTGGATTTTATCAAAAATATCTTAATTTGTGTTCCGAAGATGAACAAAAGGCTTACGGGTTTGGTATGATCTGAGGATAAGTAATTAATGACAGAATTTTAATTTTGGGGTAAGCTATCCCTTTAAAGTAGAAAAAAAGTTTTTTTTTTTTTTTAAGGAATTTAGCTCTGCAGTTACATTCAACTTAAGTCATCTGTTATAGTTCCAAATATTGTCTTGTTTTTCTACAATCTACTGTTATTTTCATAGAGGGTGGGAAAGAGAGTGTTTTTGTCCAGTATTTTGGACAAATAAAGCACTTTGTTTGCCAGTTTTCAGCTGTCATTTCCATATCTTAGTCTAAGCACCGGAGCAAACAGGGCAGTTTAGAGGTAAACAAAAGGAGAGGAAGTACCAGAGCTGCTGTTTCTTCAGCCCAGCGGAATAATCGGCCTCACGCAGACTCGCCTTATCACAGCTGCTTTGAAACAGCCTGAATCTGAGAACAGCCTGGCTGCCATTCTAACAACTCTCTGTTTGTTTGAGATGATGGCCTATTGGTGTACAGTTGCGACTTATGCATCATGTGTCTTTTTTCTCATTCATTCATTTTTGAGTAGCCGCCATGCATTATTTTTTCTGCATCTTATTACATTCCCATCAGATTTGACTTAAAAAAAAAAAAACCCTCAGATCTCATTTTAACACATTAATCTATCAAACGAGATGGCAGCTGGAAATGTGAGTGTGTGTGAATGTGAGATGAGGGTGATGGAGAGAGCATCTGTGATCTATGAGGAAGTGCTCTGTGAATCTCGGTCTCTCTGCTCCTCCTCACCAGATCGATCTGCGCGAACATCTCTCTTCTCCCTCTGCATGCGTGTGTGAGCATGTGCCTCTGCGCGTATGTGCGGATTGATGCATGTGGGTCTGTGCTTGAAGGTTTCTCTCCAACCTAACCAAGACGCCTGCTAACTAGGATGTCACTGGATGTGTGTGTGTTTGTGAGTAAGCAGTGGTGTTAGAGGCTGCTTGTTGAGCTGCTCTCACCCACTGGAGGTTAACATTGAGCAGATTGGTGATGTCATACTTGCCTGCCTCCATTTCATCCTCTCTCAAACAGTCAACAGAGCTGCACAGTCAAAATGTACAATGTAGTTATATTGCAGAAATAGAAAATAAAATAAGGTGAAGTAAATAAAGAGATGAAAGACATGAAGGATAGTTAATAATAAAAATAAAATACAAAAGGTAAAATAAAACGAAATATGGTATATTGAAAATATGAATCACTCATGAGAGTAATAAATGTTTGCGGTCTATTGGTTCTTATTGGCATGCTGCTACATAGATACTTCCTAAGGGGGAATGTGATTCTCTCACGCTCATTTTGTTCTGTCATCTCTTTCATTCTTTCATTTTTCAGGATTCTTTGCCTTCGGTTGCTCGGATGAAAGCATAGAGAAATAGAAAGACCCGAGGCAGGGTATAGATACAAACACATTTGAAGGTGGTATCTTGAGTTCAAAGCAACACCCACATTACTGTCAGGTATATCATATTGCAGGATCTTGATTATACTTAGTAATGATGAATGTTTCATGCTATTTTCTCTAGCATTATGTAAAATAAAATTGAATATTGTAAAAAGGTCAAATGCACAGGCAGAGCGTGTGTAAGGCTTAGCCTTTCCTGGCCGCGGGGACTTGGGGGGGAAAAATGCCACTAAATTGGACAAAAATGCCCCTGCACAAACAAATGAAATCTATTATGTCTGTTGTTAACAAAGTGAAAATTAATAGAACGTGTTGATTGCGGCATTATTAGATCTGCTCATGTTGCACCGTAATTCTTTTTATGCGTTTTTACAGTGGTGCGCATTATAACTAATCGCACAAGATTCTGTTGAGTTTAGAAATGCAATGGCCAATCAGAGGCGTCCAGATGAGTCACCGCTGAAACTCATCACTTTTGTTGAATGCACGCAACTCTTAAAGTCTTTTCTCTATTTTTTTTTTGTTTGTTTGTTTTTGAGAGTGCTTAAACTCTTAAACTATATAATTTATTTGCTGTTTGAATAGCCATGGAAATTAATCGCGTTACAAATTCAGTCCTAATAAAAATATTTCATTAGCCTTCATGACACCCATGTCTAGTTCAAGTTTTTGATGCTTATAGTTAATAAGTTTGACTGCGTTTAGCCTTCCTAACTACACGCGATGCGACGCCGCAACACACGATCAAACGTATCTTTTTCATGTTAAACAGAGTGAAAACACACGTGAAATTTCTATTTTAGAAACGGTTTCTATTTCCGTGACGGCGTGGCTGAAACAACAACATACAAACCAATGACAGTGATAATCTCAGGTACGGATTATGTGCTTTATTCAAAGTTGAATGTGTCTAATGTGAGTTTAAATATCATTTTATGTGACCTTTATAGCCATACTGAAAGCAACAACAGGAAGTTTATCTCATATCTTGAAAATAAATGAAAGCAAAGGTGTACATTAAAACTCTGAACTCAATGCGAACCAAGTGTATTTCATAACAAAGACGGTATCAGTCACTCAGTATGTACATTTAATAACGTGAAAAGGTGTAATATTTATGAATTAGATCATAAACTTGCCTATTTCGTTGGGAGTGCAGTGCACTTTTGCCCTTCCATGGCTGTGATAATTGTCACGTTGTGGTGTGGACACCCAAATTGCTTTTCGCTGGAATCTTGTCACATCGAGTGGGCACACGGTGTTACCCTGGAGTTGGTTTACCCTCCGCCTATGGTCAAATGTATTAGAATATGCTAATAAACAGCTCTTCTTCGCCATCTTTGAAATCTGGCTGCAGATAAGTAATGCAGCGAGTCAGGCTTTTAGTGAGACTTTAGATGTCTACTCTCACTTGCAGTTTTGGGGCGTGGAAATGCTGACGCTGAGAAATCAGGGCGTCCCCTGTGATCATTATTCCTGGAGAATACATTCCATCTGTCTGCCATCTGTCTTTGAACTGCAGATGATTTTCTTAGTGGACAGACTGTAATACAAATGCTCTTCTGTTCTCATTACAGACCAGCAGTCAGAGTGTGACATCATGGAGGGCCACTTTAAAAAATTAAAGTTCCCCTGTAGTCAAAAATTTTATCCCTTAAAACTAATCTTTGATTATCAAAATGACACATTTAAATGTTTTTTTTTTCTTGTGAAAATAATTTTCTCATGCCAGCAGCTTGAATATGCAAATTAGCCCCACCTCCACTTAATTTTTGGTTTTGTGCTGGTAATCCTATTGGTATAGTTTGCATGCTAACGATAGGAATCGATCCATTGACGTGATTGGTTATTTAAGTTTGTAATTTAGCAAAGAAAGGTCTGTTTCAAACTGTTTCTGGTACAGACTTCAAATAAATTCCATTGGCCTGGCAACTTCTTCCGGTGCTCCCAATCCAGGCCATTCGCATACGCAATATAAGCTATAACTTTAATTGCATGATTTAATAATCGTAATTTCAACTTTATGTTCAAAATATTTTGGCTTTATTCTTGAAACATTTCAAGCTTATTCTCATAATTTCGACATTATTCTCAAAATATCTTGTAACTTTGACTTTATTCTCGTAATTTTGACTTTATTTTCTTAATTTTAGATTATTTTTTTTTTTTTAACGTGGCACTAAAACGCTGTCATATTCATGCATAATGATGTGTACTAGAAAGATGAAAGACGGACGAACAGACAAAGTTTTTTTAGAGAAAGTTTAAAGATTTCATTTTGAATGTTATACAGGCCTTAAAGGTGGGATATATACAGGCCTGTGTATTTATTAATAGAAAGAGTGAAATAGAGGGCAGGCAGGCTTTCTCACCTTCATCACCCTCATTTCTCTGGTGATGGACGCCAAGGTAGACTTGTCTTCTGTCCTGCATTACTAATGCCACAGGGTGTATGCTTTAAATATTACAAACTAAATAATACATAAATCATGTTGAGAAAGCAGTAGGGCTGGTGAAGAACCTACTGTGTGATGTTTCTGAAGAGAGAGAGGGAAGACAGAGAAGAAAAGTGTAGAAGTGATGGTTTATCATCTTCACTGTGCCATTCTCATTCATTCGATAAGGGACAGAGGGGTGACTGGCCCTGGAAATGTCTGCGGAGAGAAAGGGGGAGAGCGCCAAAGGCTCCCCTGTGTGTCAGCGCTAAAGGCAAGTCTTTGAGGGGTTTTGACACAAATGGTCTTTTAAAGCTGCTTTGAAAATGCTTTGGCAGATATTGCCGTAAAAACTGAGTTTTGGTGAAGGACATTTGCCTTGGACAACAACAACAGATTCTAACTATATCAAACAGGTTTTTCATTTCATTAATGATACAGTAAACATGGTATAAAGTAGTCAGTGTCAAAATTAAATAATTTTAATAAATACAACATTAACAATGTTTTAAAAAGAAGAGAAATTGAAACAGTAAAATACTAAATTCTACAAACATTACATTCATTATCTTCCATTATTATGACCTTTAGGGTGTCATTTGTTCCAATTTTAGTTCATATATATATTAGATATTTTTGAAACATTTACATTAATATTTAAAAGTTTTATTAGTTACAGTGTGACAGTTATGTCATTTTGTACATTATTAACAGTGATATCTCATAGTGTATGTATAGTCGATCTGCCTCCACTCAATACCATTAACATATTGACCTTTCTGAGCATGTCTAAGAAAGAGCTTATTCAGCAATACATTGTGTCCCTATACCGTTATTATACTGAGCATATCCAATTTGGGAAGGGGGAAGGGTGGAGGGGACATAAGTGAGAGAAGTCAACCGAATTCCATAAGAAAAATGCAATTAGAAATACATGTCTGACATGATGTCATTGTCTTTCTCTGGTGTCCTACTGAACAATGCTTGTTCAACCTCATCTAAATATTTTATCATGAGTGAAAGTGGCCAGCAGCCATCCTCAGGCTTTTTGAACTGTGTTGTTATGTGCATAATGCCTTCCTCTCTTATTTTAAACAGTTGATTTAATGCCAAAGAGTCTAGAAGGTACAGTTGAGGGATATCAACATGTCCCTCTATATCTTTATGCCCATGATAGGCATTTCAGTTTAGTTGACAGGCAGAGAGCTCTCCTGCAGGGACTGTCCCTCTGATGTCCTTGTCCTCAAGTAGCTGGACACAGAAAATGGCAAATGAGAGTTTGGTGTGGGGAGTTTGCTATAAATAATTTAAAGTGGTGTACCGTCATCAGGGGAGATTAGGGTTCAATTCCAGCTCCCTGAGTCAGAACCAATGTTTGGTTGGGGGGACATGCACACACACACATACACACAACAAGAGACAGACAGAGACAGACTGTTGGAACAGTTGAAAGAGAAATGTTAACTCCCTGAGGAGCAGTGCTAGTTTGGATCAGAAGAGAGGCACTCTCTCACTTACAGCTCCATTGGTAGATTCAGATGCAAACCGTGTCTTCTGTCTGCAAATCAATAGTAGAGGAACAACTGTTGTTAAGTCAAACACCCAAAGAACCCCGGTGAGATGAGATCAGTCTACAGTGATTCTGAACCATCTCTCAAGCATCCAAAATTAGACAGACGTGACAGTTTTAGTTCAGCCATCATTATCAAAAATGTCACCACTTCTATTTCCACTTCTAAATTATAGTTGCGTTGCCTTACCTATCTGGATAGTGAAGTTTATAGTAGGAATAATTCCACCCAAAAAAAGGAAATTCTGTCATCATTTACACATCCTCTAGTTGTTCCAAACTTACATGACTTTCTATCTCTTTTACTGTTTTGCAGGATGTCTAAGCAGCTCTATCCTGTTCAATGGAAGCATTTGCCAACCAGGTCCATGAAACGTCCTTAAACATCTTGTAATGTTGGTTTTGGGTGTCCACAGAATATGTCTGTGAAGTTTCAGTTCAAAATACCCCACAAATTATTTATTATAAAGTAATTTTTGTCCCAACTGTATTGGTGTGTATTACTTTAAATGCAAATGAGCTGCATATTCCCACCCCGTCTTCAAGAGAGGGCATAGCGTATACATCTCTGTTTTGCATACCTACAGTCGGTAGAAGCAACATGACGAGAGCGAGACAATGTGTGTTCAGCTGTACCTATGAGAAGCCAAACACACCAAAAGTGGATTGAAACAGCACAATGTTACAGGCGCTGATCAGTTAAAATATTTTGATAACGTACACACACCAATACATTTAAAACATTAGCAAAACATCTGGAGGACAGTGTTCAGCTGAAGACAACTTGCTAAAGGAAGAAACTATGGCAATGCAGGACTGCCAGTCAGCGGCTGTGGGTGGGGCCTAAACAATGTGATGTCACATTGCTTAGAAAGTCAAAACAGCGTGCCTAATGAGACTGATTTGGTTTAATGGGGTTTCAAAAATATAGAGTGAGTGTATTTTTATCATTGTAGGTTGGTTGTGTTCACACACTGCCAACACACATTTATGTCCAAACACCATGTTAAAGTGGATTTTGCATAATAGGCACCCTTAAAGAATAAACTTGCTAATTTACTTAAAATAGTTAGAGTAGTTCACTTTCAGAGCAAAAATGTACAGATAATGTACTCACCCCGTTGTCATCTTTTGTCATCTCATGTTCTTTTGTCAGTCGTAAATAACTTGTTTTTTGAGGAAAACATTTCTTTGTAATAAGGGCTCTAAACAATCCCATCCGAAGAATAAGGGTCTTATCCAGCAAAACAATGTCATTTTCTAAAAAAAAATTTAAAAATAAAAATGTATATACTTTTTAACCTCAAATGCTCGTCTTGTCTAGCTCTGCCATGAGCATGCATATTCTGTGCAGTCCTGTTCAAGACAGTTAGGGTCCAAAACAGTTATGTCCAAAAATTCCCATCTCATTTTCTCCTCCACCTTCAAAATCGCCGTACATCGCCGTTTTACCTCTTTTGTAAAGGGCGCTTGAACTTCTTTGCACGTTCACTTTGTAAACACTAGGTCCGTACTTCTGCAGCGATGTAGGACGATTTTGAAGTTGGAGGAGAAAATGTGATGGAAGTTTTTCTACATAGCCCAACTGTATTAAACCGGAATGCACATAGTACACGCAGAGCTAGTGTAACGAAGGTTAGTCCAACTGAAGGCGAGTTTAGGATTAACCCAAGTGCAGTTTATTGAAACAGTGAAATAATCCAAAATGCAACCATGATACAGACACAAGACTTGACTTGAACACACATCACAAAAACAGACTTGGTTTAACATAAACAGACTTGAACAGAAACATAAACTCACCAAACAGCAGGATTACAACATCAATACACAACAAGAGACAATGGCTACATGAGGGCTACTTATAGCAAACAATGAGTGTCACATGACAAAAACAAACCAATGAGAATCTAGACACATGACTTGAACAACCAATGAGAACATGGCACATTGAACAAGGGAACCAACAGAGGAATACAAGTGAAGCAAGACACAAACAGCATGAATCAAATACAAAATAAAAGACAAAATAAAAAACAAAATCTAAACCCCTAAACCCCATCTAAACCCCATGTAACAGCTAGACAAGACGAACATTTGAGGTTGAAAACTCAAATTTTTCTTTTTTTAAGAAAATGACAGATCGTTTCGTTAGATAAGACCCTTATTCCTTGGCTGGGATTGTTTAGAGCCCTTTGAAGCTGCATTTAAACTGCATTTTGGAAGTTCAAACTCACAGACATCATTGAAGGCTGCTATAAGGAGATAATTCCTAAAATGTTTTCCTCAAAAAACTAAATTTCTTTACGACTGAGGAAAGAAAGACATGAATATCTTGGATGACAACGGGGTGAGAACATCATCTGTAAATTTTTATTCTGGAAGTGAACTACTCCTTTAAGTATTCACAAAAACAAATGCCCTACAGTATATACATAACATATACGCCTATTACTTGGCTAATTAGATGGTTGTGTTGTTCCATATGGGTTGTCAATAGGGAAAGACAGCCAGAAAGAAACTGGGCAGATCCTTTCACCCTGTGTGCTCATGTTCTGCTTAGGCAATATTGACTTCCCAGAAACTCAGATAGTAATATATCTGACAGATATTTTGAGCTATAATTTGCAGTGAAAATCAAAAAGGTCCTTTACCCTCTAGTTGTACAACCAATAATGTTTGCAGTGATTCTGCACATACTGTTTCTGAATGGATAAACATGCCATTAAGATTGGGTGTTGTCAGAATGAGAGTCCAAACAGCTGATAAAGAGATTACAATAATCAGTAAGTAATTGATGCAACTCCAGTCCATTAATTAATGTCTTGTGAACCAATAAACTGTGTGTTTGTAAGAAACAAATCCATCAATATGTTTTTTTTTCAACTATGTTGCTACAGGCTAAAATACCGCTACCCATGATACTGCTTTCTTCAGTGAAAAAGTTGCCTCATCTGAATCAAGACAGAAATATGGACAGACCAGTCACAGTTTACAAGCAAAAACAGTTCTAAACAAATACTGTATGAATTTTTGATGTGAAAGGACAACAGGGGATGGACTTTTTCAGTGGTGGAAGCATTATTATTGATTATGGACTTGTTTAAAGGTAATGTGTTAATGCATTTGTTTCTTAAACACATGATTTGTGTGGATTATTGTAATGTTTTTATATTATATTTGGACTCTCATTCTCATTCATTATAAGATGAAATTTTGACTCTCAAACTCATCTACATCCTAGATAACCTGAGAGTGATTACATTTTCATTACTGAGTGAATTATTCCTTTAACAAACAATATGTTCTTAATAAAATATTGGAGGACTAAAGAATTTTTTGGTTTTATTTTTTCATTTTTTCTATTACTTGCTGTATGAACATTTCTATGAACCTCGGTAGAATTTATATTAAATGCTTGTTCACACTAAAATGAAAATTATCATTATTTCTATATTGCTCCGATCCTGTATGACTGACCTTCTACTGTGGACACAAAAGAAGATGTTTCATTTTTGAAAAATGTCTTTTTTTATTCATTTAGTGAAAGTCATTGGGGTCCTGTGTTGTTTGGACTCTTCAAAATATCTTCTTTTGTGTTTTCCACAAAGTAATGGGATTTGGGAACATATTTAAACAAAGAAAGAATTTCATTTTTGGGTAAACCTTTTCTTTTACATCTTTATTTTCTGCCAAACTAGTCCATACAACTTACAAACTATTTTGATATTGGAATATTCCTCTCACATCTCATTCTCATTCCTTTAAGCACGCTGTGGTGGTGGCAGACACACGGAAGAAAATCTGGTTTGTTCATTTAAAGGTTGCGAGTTCAGCCCAAGTGGGGTTCACCCAGAATTGAAGAGCTTCTGAAATCACAGTCCTACTTCATCATCACAGTGACGGTTGCAGGACACTTAATGGGAGACTGCTTTGGGTAATTAACCTTCTAATTAGTGTATTGTATATTGCTAAAAATGACAAGCATCTGCAAGCAGACCATACAGTTTAAAAAAAACTGTTTGCAATTATTGCTTGTTCAGTTAGTCATTCAGTCTTCCATGACCTTGCTGAATGATTTATATAGCTAAAAGCGTGTGGCCATGGTTAACATGCTATTGAGCTAATGACTGAATAACAGAAACTACACTCTTCTGATCTAACTTAACACTTTGTATCAAGTATATTCATAACCAAGGACTTGTTCCCTTTCTTATCTACGTCATGTCCTTAATATTTGTTATCTTTCATAGACATTGTGTATATGTGCATTTTGAGAGACTGTACAGTCTTACACACTGTGCATGGGTGTGTGTGTTGTATCTAGCTAATGAGCAGATCTGCAGGTGACTCTGCCTTGTAGTCTCAGCACACTCCTTAGCAGGGGACACCAACAGTGAGGAGATTCTCATTATTTTCAGCAGAGTGAGTGAATGAAAGACCAAGTCAGAAAGACAATGAGTGAGCAAATTAGTCACTGAAAGAATGAGCAAATAAGTAAGTGACTGAGTAAGTAAGTTCAAGAGAAAATGGAACCATGTTTGATGGCAAAAGCACAGATTTGGACAGCCGGAATAGAAATATTTAAAAGCTCATTCATATTTGAACAGCTTCACAGATGGAAGTGAACTTTTGCTCAGCACCGAATTGCACTCCAAACCTATTCTCCACCACTGACAAAACAAGCCAGCAAACAAATAAAAATAAACATGGTGGAGATAAAAATGATGGGATGGCCTATTTCAGATGTCTGTTTTCACATCTATCTATCAATCTATATATCTATCTATCACTTTTTAGTTTTGTATTTATTTGAAGCTGACTTCTGTTTAAGTCTCATTCATACTGACATTCACATATCAGTGTTCTTGACACAAAAAGGCCATTGGAAGCTAATTCCAAATACCGATGAATCTGATTTATGCCTTGCCAACCTTGAGACATTCAGGCATTCATTCTATTATATGAAACACGTCATTCACTTTGTGCACAAACACATCTGAGGCCTGTATTCTCCCTGTTGGCAAGAACATTCTGTACTGAAACCTTACAATCCACAGCTGAACAGAATTCTTGGAGGTGACTGAGAGACAGAATGGAAGGAGACTGGGAAATGTTTTCCACAAATGAGTTAAGTTTTGTAAGTAAATTTCTTTTTTGGAAGTTTAAAATATGACTTTTTCTATATTTTATAGAATGCCCTGAGCAGGGGCGTCATGTAGCTACTCATTATTTTTAGAGAGGGCATGAATTACGGTGAGGCGGGGGATATGGGAGTACCAGATATGGATGTCATGCCATAAAATATTTTTAATATGACTGACTTTGTATTTAATGTGAATGTAATAATAAAAAACAAAAAAATATTGTAAGTTACTAATTATAACACTTTCATTGTACAGAAAGACATTAACGAACACTAACATTATTAAAGGGGTCATCGGATGCCACAAGTTGATATGATTCTTTAGGGTCTTAATGAAAAGTCTATAATATACTTTGGTTAAAAATTCTCAATGGCTGTGTAAACCAACACCCTTTTTACCCTGCCAAAATTTATCCCATTCTGAGGGATTGTTCCTTTAAATGCAGATGAGCTCTGGTCACCCCGCCCCTCTCTTCTCTCTGTGGAGTGACAAGCTGCTCTGAGAGATTGGCTCGATTTGAAAAAAGGGATATTTTACAGATTAATTAAAAACCACTGCATGGATTTTTATCATTATAGGGTAGATTTGTACATACACTGCCAACACACATTAATGTTCAAACAACATGTAAAAGTGAACTTTGCATTTGATGACCCCTTTAAAGAACATTTTCATTCAGTCTAGCCAGAGTTCAAGCACTCTCAAAAACATTATAATCACTGTAGCTGTTTACACTGTGAAATTAATATCTTACTTACATTCGTACACACATCTGCACTTTCTTGCTTCTGTTGAGAGAATTCGCTAGGGAATTCAGTCAGTGAGCGACTGAAGAAAACCTCCATAGTGCCGCACTGCACGTTCTAACACCGGTGTGATTCAAATATAAAATTACTCTGCTATTTTTGTCTTTTGGAAGCTTAATTCAAAATCCACTTTGCTCAAACATCAGAGGGGGCACATGCCCCCTCACTTTGAATGGGCATGACGCCTCTGGCCCAGGGGAGACTTAAAGAACAAGTCATGTAAGTGCTTCATGTTGTACACCCAGATCACGGATATGCCACTTTAGAGTCCTTTCTAAGAAATCCACACGAAGAAGATGTGTATTGAAACACTGAAATTTAGAAAAATATACATCCATAGCATACCTCCAAAATTTTGGAAACACCCCTGGCAAAGTGTGGTTTTGGACGATATCAGCATAAATCCTTATCATTTTTTGGTGCAAATACATTAAAGTAACTTGACATTATCATTGAAAACCAGCAATAATAATTTTCATTCTGATTACATAATAATGGCAATATATACATGTCAAAGTCAGACATGCCCCTTTGCCAGCTGTGATGCCTGGTTACTGGTTTAAACTTGGCCCAGGTTTTTAAAAGATTTTTGGGTCAGCACACCTTAATAGCTTCAACAATTGATTGCCAATTAAATTTAGAATACAATGAATTTACACCCAGATTATGCAGAGCTCTAATAGCTGCTAATGGTAGATATTTTGATGAATCGAACATTTAAGTTTTTTCTATGTGTAAACTGTTTACGTAATAAAATATGTTTTCTTAAATTGTGTTGTCCCTTATCAGTGCAAAATTACCACAAATTAAAAAGGATTCATGCCAATATTGTCCAAAACCCCACTTTTTTTCCAAACTTTTGGAGGGCAGTGTATATCCATAGTAGAACATATCAGTACATAATGAGGAGACTGTTGGCATCAGCACTGTGGCACACTGACATGCACATCTCTACATCTTGTACTGATGAATATTATTTGTTTACCTCACGTTTGTCATTTCACATAAGGCGACCTACTAGAGCGCCATCCCATGGTCAATTTAGTGTGTGTTCAACAAACCGTGCATTATTTAGTCTAGCGCAAGTAAAACTTTACTGACAAAATGTTTAACAAGGTTACGGTTTATAGACTTAATGTCACATGTGCCGTTTTCTGTCAGCTGTTTAGAAGCAGGATGCCGATTCTCGAATGAATCATTCTAATATGTCGGTTCTTTCCAATGAATCAATCAAACGAGTTAGCAAAGCCGTTTGAATCGATTCGCGATTCAGTTTGATTCATTTGGAACTGCTCACTCACGCACAAAATAGTTTGGATACTCGAAATGGTAGTTGTATTTTGGGGTTTTTACATTTCAATATGTGTTGAAACGACGTCTTTGTCAGTTGAGCAGCGTCTCACGCATGACAGACGTTCAAGACGTTCAAAGTTTTCAAAGAATCCCGCTATTTCTATATTCGACAGACATGTTCCACTTGTCGCGAAAACGGTTATTACGTGAATGACTTCCAACATACTGAGGTAAAGATGTTTTCGTACATTGCCAAGTTTTTGTAATTCATTTAGTTCAGTTCGAGTGTATTTGTATAGTGCTTTTTTACAATATTTATAGTTTCAAAGCAGCTTTACAGAAAATTTTTGGTTTAATGTTACATTTAGGATGTATTGTTATCAGCCAGAAATAAGTGTGCATTAAAGTAACTACCGTCCATATGGCAGTTATACAACTATGTTTAGTTAATGTCATGTATTCAGTTAAGCAGACACAGAGAGCAGCATTTATAACTTTCAACTGAACTGAACTTTCTGAACTTTGACTTGTAGGCGTGAATGATTTTATGTAGCGTTCATTTGATGTTTATTTTAATAGCGCCAAGAATGAGTATAAACTTTATCATGTTGCGTAGTTTTCCAGTTTATCCATTCATTTTGCATCTTCAGCTTATAGAATGTTATTATTGTTTGTTTTTCACACGTCCTTCAGATTCACAGCATGAATAAAGCACATTGTAGTAAATGTGATTCTCAGCCATACACCCGTGTCATTTTATTAGGGCAATTATTTTTTCATACATAGGCAGACAACATATTTCAGTATGTTTGTTTATCTCAATATGAAAAAAAACCCATTAATACTAGGCATACTACTAGATTCAGTGTTTTAATGAAAGAATTTAAAGACTTACTTTAATAAAAAAAAAATAACTGTGGAAATGCATGGAAATAAGTGAATCCAAAATTGTGCAATGCCTCTTCAGTGCCCCCTGTTTTTTTAGGCCATAAACTTAGCCTAGACTGTTTACCCAAAGCTTGAATGTTGCATTCTGTGCATTGAACAACACTGGACAGATGGGAACGTTTTATTGAAATAGAATGCAACCTGCACATATTTTTTTTTTTTAAATTATAATAATTCATCTTGCATAGTGGGAATTTGCAATTTCTGTTTTCTTTCAGTTAATTGAGACACAATCTATTGTTGCTGCAGCACTTAGCGCTGAGTATGCAACAATGATTTAACTTCAATGCAACAATGATTTTATGTCAGAGAGCATATGGACCAAAGATAGATCTGTTTAGCATGACATCCACTATAAATTCACTTGAATTTAACAGCTCTTTTTGGAGAGTTTAAATCATCCTAGTTGGTTTTTGGTCCAGACTAGTACCAAGTCAAAGTTTATCTCAAAATTTGGTCTACGATATCTATCAAGATGCCTTCATATGAATTTGCAGAGTTATTCACAATTATAAATCTTTGGGGGAAATTTGTTAACACTTTATTGTAAATAATTATATTAGTATATTTTTATATTTTTATATTAGTATATAATTATATTAGTATTTTCACTCAAATCCAAGAGACAAGTCAGAATCATACATATATTACCATTATGCACTTATTGCACCATCTGCTTTCAATTCACCTGCATCATAGGAGAATTTAGTATGTGTGTGTGTTAATATAAAAACTGCTTATTCTTCACAGTGTTGTCTGTCTCAGTGGGAGTGAGAGAACACTGAGTTATCTCTTCCGTGATCATCTGAAGCCTGGTGCTTTGGACAACATGTCCTTGAAGATTGATGCAAGATTGAAGAAATTTCAGAGACTGTTTATGTACTGTTTATGCCACCACAAACCTAGGTAAAAACACACATATTCACAAAGCAGCTTGAACACACATTCTTACAGTCCATGATGTGTCTTGATGAGCACAGTCTTCCTCTGCGTTGATGCATTTCTGATTGAAAAATGAAGTCAGAGCAGGTCTTGTTGTGTTGTATATATAATCAGCTGTGGTTTCTGTTGCATTGTTTTGTGTGACGCTGGTGTCAAATTTTGTATTTTCTCAATTTTTAAAAGAACCCTAGCACAGTGGTTCTCAAACCTGTCTTGGGGACTCGCAACCAGGGGCATCGCTAGGTCTACTCCAGCCCCGAATGTTTTTTTTGTATGGCCCTATGATTTCCATTGAATTTGACAAAGTTTGAATGATTTAATCAAAAGTTGGTCATTAAACTTAAATCAAGTCGCGATATGGACTGGTATTTGTAAATATTATGCCGCAAAAGACTATTTAAATATGAATCCTGCATGTTCTGCGTGTCTTTTTATGAATGAACGGCGCGGATGCGCGGTTTCATTTTCTATACGTGTAATACTGACGCGCAGTGATTTCAGCGTCTGCCGTTTCACTAAATGAGGGCGTAAATACATTAACAACATCTCCAGAACTGCTCTGAGAGTCACTTCATGAGCATTTCACTGTTTCATTTGAGTAAAACAAGCGTCAAATATATACACAGAAATTTAAAAGTATTCACGGCAAGTCGGCAACCTGTCAAAATAAAAGTTCGGTTTAACTTTATTAATCATTCAGTATAATCTACGTGCCTACTAGGGCTGCACGATTAATCGCACAATGTTGTGAGGCGCGTTTAGTCAATGAAGTCAATCGAATTCGATTTGGCGTAGCTTGTCAGTGCTTTACGGCTCTGTGTATTACTTGCCGCTCCAGCTGAACGCACGTGATGGAGCTTTACTACTAATCAACGTACCGGCTTCATTGACTAAACGAGCCTCACAACATCGTGCGATTAATCGTGCAGCCCTAGTGCCTACTACTACTACTACTACTACTACTATTAATTAATAAAAATGTATATAATTTTTTAACACAATATTTCTTCCATGTTTTACATTTTAATAGTAAATAATTTAATAATTTTCATTAAAAGATCAATTAAATCAATATTTTGTACCTTCATCTGATAACCAGAAAAATACACAACACAGAATTCCATAAGGCATGTAAAAATAAATAAAAGTTGTTTTTATGCATTCAAATAAACAGACATGTTAAACAATAAAATGTAAAGTGAGAAAAAAATTAAACATTTCATAGGGTCCTAAACATGTAATTTTTCTTAACTTTTGATAAATTGACGGTAATTTAACCATTAAAAAGAAGACCAGAAAAATGAAAACAGAAAACAGAATTTGAAAAAAATAAAATAAAATGGAATTTGGGAAAAAAATAGGGCCCTATTTTTGCATCCAACTATATATTTGTTACAGTTATAAATACATTTTCAAATGTATTATTTTATTTGTCTAACATATTTTTGTAGTGTTATAATTTTGTTATAATACTTTGATATGTTTGCTATTTGCAGTGATTACTATTTACTATTGTTAATAGTGTGACAAGGTCTTTAACACCCAGTTTAATGCCCCCGGACCCCCCTAGAAGGATCCAGGTTCAACCACTTGTGTCAAACAAAATCTTATGTGAGCATGATGTGAGCTCCCACCTACTACTACTAGCCCCTGATGTTTTGGCACCAGCCCCGGATGTTTTAAAATCCTAGAAACGCCCCTGCCCGCAACCACTGCATAATTTGTGACTCCCTCATTAAACACACCTGATTCAACTCTTCAGCTCATTAGTTGAGTCTGCAAAACTTGAAGTGGGTGTAGCCTATGAGGGAGACATACAAAATGTGCAGTGATTGGGGTTCCCCAGGACAGGTTTGAGAACCACTGCACTAGCATACAGATGACCTCAAAGCAGGGTTCCTCTAATCTTGCCCTGGAGGGCCAATGTGCCAGTGCGAGTTTAGCTCCAACCCTGATCAAACTCGCTTACTTGTGATTTTCTAATGTTTCTGAAGACCTTAATTAGCATGCTCAGGTGTGTTTAGAGTAAGAGCTAAACTCTGCAGGAAAGTGGATCTCGTAGACCTGATTTGAGGATCCCTGCCTTGAAGTTAGTGGATATGGACAAAAACAAGCAAAATTTCATGGTCTTAAAGCCTCTTTACAAAAGAGGAAATATGTCTAATATATGAAATATAACTTTTTTTTTTAATGAATATTCTTAAAGGAGAAGTCTACTTCCAGAACAAAAATTTACAGATAATATACTCACCCCCTTGCCATTCAAGATGTTCATGTCTTTCTTTTTCAGTTGTAAAGAAATCATGTTTTTTGAGGAAAACATTTCAGGATTTCTCTCCATATAGTGGCCTTCTATGGTGCCTATGTGTTTGAACTTCCAAAATGCAATGTAATTGCAGCTATAAAGAGCTCTAAATGAACCCAGCTGAGGAAGAAGCAAACAATCAGTTATTTTCTAAAAAAATTTGAGTTTCTATACTTTTTAACTTCAAATGCTCGTCTTGTCTAGCTCTGCGTGAACAGTTAGGGTAGGTCAAAAAACTCTCATCTCATTTTCCAACTTCATGTCCAACTTCAAAGTCATCCTACATCGCTGTTATTTTTTTTTTTTGTAAAGGGCGTTTGACGTTCTTTGCACGTTCACTTTGTAAACACTGGGTCAGTACTTCTGCAGCGATGTAGGATTTTGAAATTGGAGGAGAAAATGAGATGGGAGTTTTTCGACCTACCCTAACTGAATACACTGAATACACGGAGAGCTAGACAAGTTGAGCATTTGAGATTAAAAAATATATAAAGTGTCATTTTTTCCAATCGTTTCTCTAGATAGGACCCTTTTTTCTCGGTTGGGACCATTTAGAGCCCTTTGAAGCTGCGTTTAAGTTGCATTTTGGAAGTTTAAACTTGTGGACACCATGTAAGTCCACTATATGGAGAGAAATCCTGAATTGTTTTCCTCAAAAAACATAATTTCTGTACGACTGAAGAAAGAAAGACATGAACATCTTTGATGACAGGGGTGTGAGTACATTATCTGTAAATTTTTGTTCTGGAAGTGAACTTCTCCTTTAATCATAAGCAGCAATAAAGTAGGAAAATGAGAAAACAAACAATAGGGAGAAAAGCAAATGCAGTGCTTATTTTACTTACAGAACTGGCATTGTATGTTGTGTAA
Organism: Labeo catla; assembly: GCA_012976165.1. Lineage (NCBI taxonomy): Eukaryota > Metazoa > Chordata > Actinopteri > Cypriniformes > Cyprinidae > Labeo > Labeo catla. The sequence continues at coordinate 276,652 of VONZ01000779.1, read as the reverse complement.
TTGCCAGTGGTTTAGGCTACATTTTCCAGCACATCCTATGAAAACCAACAGAAATCAAAAAAATATTAGATGTAATAATCAGAACAGTTCTCTATGTGTTTATGCACTTACCATATATATATATATATATGTGACCACGGACCACAAAACCAGTCATAAGTTCTTTTATGCCAAAAATCATTAGGATATTAAATAAAGATCATGTTCCATGAAGATGTTTTGTACATTTCCTACCATAAATATATCAGCTTAATTTTTTGATTAGAAATATGCATTGCTAAGAACTTCATTTTTTCAATATTTACATCAATGGAAAGCTTGTTTATTCCTCTTTTAGCTGATGTATAAATCTCAATTTCAAAAAATTTACTGTTATGACTGGTTTTGTGATCCAGGGTCACATATGTAAATGTAATGCTTTTCTATAATGAACTTTATCATAATTTCTGATTTTAAACTTCAACAATCCATTTGTTTTTTATATTTAATAATAATAATAATAATGAGTTCATATTTCAGTGAGTATTTCCAATGATATTTGAAGAAAATTAAAATTTTCATATGAAAATTACTTACCTTTATGTTGTTTCAAAGCTTTATTTCCTCTGTGGAACAGAAGAAGATAGTTTAAAAAAAATGGCTTTGTGATTTTTGTCTGTGATCAGTGGGATCCAGTGTTTTTCAATTCACCTTTTTTTGTGTTCTACAGAAGAAAGAATTGCATACAGTGATAACAGTGATTTACCTTTCCCTTTAAGCGTGATAGAAATATAAACGTGACAGACAAAAGTTCCACTTGTAATCACAGCTGGTTGGGACAGAAAAATTCTGATTGTCATGGAAGAGGTACCTACATAATTCTGGCCTTGTTTATCTTTAAGGTCATTCTTATTCTTTAAAAAAAGCCACACTATACCAGATTGCTGTTTTATTTCTGTTTATTTCTTGCTTGGTTTATTTCTGTTTTTTTTTATCATCATTGTATTGTAGTTTTATATTGATTCGTAGAAACCCAACAAATGCATTTCTTGCCAACAACGGTCTGTCTTACATGCCATCATTCATCTATCCTAGTCAGAGTGGGGGTTCTCCAATCATTAGTGTCCTGTCCCCTCGGGGCCAATGTTTTGAAAACTCCCTGATGAAAAGACTTTGCTCATTTACAGCCTGTCGATTTCTGTCACCTTTCTGGATGGAGAAGTGTGTTTGGTTGTCTATTCGTGTGAACCTGAAGGCTAGTCTTGTTCACAAAGATGTTGTTTACTTGATGCACAGTTCCTGACCTTTAGTTGACTGGCCTTATTCTCTGTATGCATTTATCAGTCATAGCATTGTGTTAACCTTCTGACCTGCTTTACTTGCGTCATATTGTGTTTTTTTTTCTTTTTTTTTTTTCTTTATTAATTCCCCTGACCAGCCCTGGTTCCTGTCTCTATCTCGACCACCTTTATACTGTTTTGTCATTCTGTAGCAGAAAATGTCACAACATTGGATGAATGACCTTTTTAAAGCTCTGTCGACTCACTCTAATCCTTCATCTTCAACGTGTGATCTTCCATCTGTGACCCCTTCACATTCATTCTCAGCCTAATCACCTCCACCATAACACAGACCCTCACTCATCTGGACAGCTGAGTGTCTGGTAATCTCACATGTATGGATATCACAAGGGATCAAACTTGGCCCAAATGCATATGGATTTGTGATTTCTATGTCAGAGATATCTGCTTATTCTTTTGTGTATGCTTACCATCTTTGAAGAGATGACTGCAGTGATGTGTAATGAGCTTTCAGTCCTGCCATCATAGCATAGCATGAAAAATATTGATCAAATCTGCTTCAAGCTAGATTTTGGGAATGTTTCCCAACTGCATTCAGATGTACATGTAAAGAGAGTGTTCACACTCTTGTTTTCTTACTCTCATGTTGTTACAAACCTGGATTTGAAACAGTATTTTTAAAAATGTGATGGCAAATGTACATTTTCAGCAGCCGTTCCTTCAGTGTTCAGTGTCAAATTACTCAATTTTTTCAGTTATTGTTGGTGGTTCTTTGATAAATTGATAGTGTTATTCTTATTTTCAATGTTGAATTTTTTTTTAAACAGTGCAAACATTTTTTTCAGAATTATTTGATAAATAGAAAATAGCTGTGTATTGTCAAGAATCTGGCGATACGATACGTATCACGATACAGGGGTTGCGGTACAATATGTAGCGAGACATTGCGATACTGTAAACAAAGTGATATATTGGGATATTTGACACCACCATATGCAAACCATTCAATGTTATTGAATCACTTTTTGTGCAGTATGAGTACGAGTGCAGTACCTCAAAAGCTGAAATGACGCCACACTTTACACTAAAGCGGGAACAGGAACTATTCTTTCATCCTCCATTAACTATAACATTAGTGCCCTTAAGCTAGTATTTCCTGTCACTGTTTAAGTTCAGAGATAAGAAGACTGCAATCTAGTGGTCAGAATATACGCTCAAAACGAAGCAACTGTCATGAATCTTTTGTTTTTTGTTTTTTTTTAAAATATCGATATTCCATTTTTGAGGATCAATACAGTATCGCCAAACAAAATATTGCGATACACACATGTATCGATATTTTCTTACACCCCTATTTAAAATACATGTCACACAAATAATATAACAAAATGTTACTTTTGATCAATTTAATGCATCCTTGCAGAATAAATATATTATTTTTCAGTCTTAATATCTTCAAAAATGTAAAAATGTCTTCACATTTTTGAGTGGTAGTGTATCATTGGTTCCACAAAAATATTAAGCAACAATTTAATTTAATGTAATTTAATTTTATATTATTTTATTTTATTTTAAACATTGACAATAATAAATATTTCCTGAGCAGCAAGTCAGAATAGAATGATTTTTGAAGGAGCATGCAACATTGAAGACAGAAACTTAAACTTTGCCATCACATAAATAAATTATATTATTTAAAATACATTTTAAAATTGTACATGAGGATGAGTGAGTGATGACAGAATTTTCTGTTTTGGATGCCCCTCTTTAAAGTAGAGAAGTGACATGACTGAAACTGACCTTTGCTCTGTGGAGGGTTTGCCTGAGTTCTTTGAATAGTGGTAATTTCCCTGTCGTATTCTTAATTTTGGTGCTTTTCGCTTGGATTGCACACATATGTGTTTTTGTGTTTCTTCATTTTCTTCGGACGGGGAGGCTTCGGCTTTTACTGGCTCTCAGGAGTGCCTGACAGACAAAGTGCTTTCTCTTCAGTCTTACGAACAGGACTGTGTGGGCGTACGGCTTTGGGGTTTAAAACATGGAACAAGAAAGGCTGGAAATGAGGTTTAGTGAAAGGATGAAATGTAGATGTGACATAATAAGAGAGGGAGTTGTAGAGTGTGAGTGCGCGCACATACTCGTATGTGTGGGGATGCATGTGGCCCTCGGCAGGAGTGGTCTAATCATTGAGTTGATGTGAACTGGCAGGTTGATGCATCCTAAATCAGACAGGTAGAAACACACACAGCTCTGTCAGTCATTTAATGAGTAGCATTAGCTTAGATACATGCTGGTTGAGAAAACATTCACTCGGAGTTGCACTCACCAGTCAACCATGCACTACCGAATAAAGCGTCTTCGCTAGGCAGAAGCAAAGCCTTTAGCAGGATAATCTTAAGGGAATATAGTATGTTAGAGCAAGGATGGATAAATAAAATTAGTAAGCCGCTGTCCTGCTTTGATGTTGTGTGAACACATAGTACCGCACACAGGGTCCAAAATGAACACCCGCTAAGTTCTAAATGTGTGGAAAACACAGCTTTGGTGCATTGGTGAGTTTAGTTATTTGCTAGTTAGGTGGTACTTTTATAAGGCTTCATGCTGGTGTGCATGATATGTTGCTTTTATTCAAACACTAAGTAATGAGTAACTTGGATTCTAAACCAAAGTTTATAGCACTGAGTTTCTGTATTTATCTTGGTAATTAAGTGGTGCAGTTATGATGGAAAGAGAGTGACAATGATCTGATCAGTTTGTCACAAACAACCATGGGAAAAATGTGTTTTCATAGGGTATTTTTTAATATAAAAATAATGCAAAATTCAGTTTCGTTACTAGTATGAAATATTTATCTCAATCCAGCTGCAGTGTCAGAGTGTTAATTTTGAACCTTGACTGTTCACCTCATAGCATCCAGGTTGATTGGCGCCCCAAGAAATTGTTTCTGCATCTACTATCTCCATCAACATGGCAGGTTACCGTTTCATTGACAGCTGGCTGGGAGAGGAGGAATATAAAATATAACAACAAGCACTAAGCAATGGCCAATATGCGAAAAATACACCAATTTTGTTCTTATCGGCCCACACCAGCTGTTCTAAAGGTTAAAATTAGTTTAGAATTTCTCTATTTAGATTTAGTTTTCACAATCATTATGTAAAGTGGCAGTTTTGTTGCAGAAAGTAAAACATAAGTAGATAGAAAAAGAATAAGGTACTAGAACGGGTGATGTTTCATTTTAGGGTTTCTGAAAGGCAGATTGTAGACCCTGACCTACAGTAACTGATTCATGTACATAAATTCTGATCTCACTGAAGTAGCTGCTGATACTATGGATTTATGGCAGTGGTGGAAAAAAAAAAGTTAAATATCAAGGGCACCTCATTTCACACTGCTAGAAAAGGTCATTTAAATATAGATAACGTGTGAATGTATAGTTCAGCTGACACTAAATGGACTAAATAATGCACCAAAACTTTTTACGTTGTGGTACTCTCGTGAATGGTGGTGGAGAATTACATGGAATAGAAGAAATGGTTGAATGAAGTTGTTGTTTTTGTTTTCTTTTTGCACAAAAAGTATTCTCGTAGCTTCATAAAATTAATGTTGAACCACTGATGCCTCATGGAATATTTTAACAATGTCTTTACTACCTTTCTGGGCCTTGAACGTGGTAGTTGCGTTGCTGTCTATACAGGGTCAGAAAGCTCTCGGATTTCATCAAAAATATCTTAATTTGTGTTCTAAAGATGAACAAAGGTCTTATGGGTTTGGAATGGCATGAGGGTGAGTAAGTAATGGGTGAACTATCCCTTTAAGCCTGGACATTTTGTTGCGATTTATAAAGGCAAACAACCACTATAAAATTGTAATAAAATGAATCTTTTCCTATCCATCTTATTTTTTAATGCAGCAGTGTGTGTGGCCATTTGTAACTTGAATGTGCGAGGCTTCTAGTGTCATCTGCTTCTAGTCATTTTAGCTGTACAAAAATGCTCCTAGATACTGCACACTGGTGTTTCTAATCATTTTATTTAAATTTCTTATAATTTGAATTTGTTTGTTATTGTGATTATTTACCTATTGGGGCTAATATTTTGTATATGTTGCTATTTACTTAAAATAGCTTACTTTATTGCAAAGTAAAATGGTGGATATTCCAAGGCTTCTGGAGAATGTGTATAATCAAACCTGACGTGTCACTTTGTCTGCCTAACATATTTTGTTTTTTTACAAAGGGAAAAAAAAGTAATAGTAATAAATAAGTAATAAGTAATAAATAAGTGTAAATAGTGATAGAGGCTATTTACACTAAGTGCAATTAGCAATAGATGCTATTTACATGAAGTACAAATAGTGATGGTTGCTGTTTACACTAATTGCAAATAGCGATGAATGGTATTTACACTAAGTGCAAATTAGGGCTGTGTATTGCCAAGAAACTGGTGATACGATACGTATCACGATACAGGCGGAGGTTACCACAAAAGCCGAAATGACGCTGTGCTTCAACTTTGTACACCAAGGCGGGAGCAGGAACTATTCTTTCATCCTCCATTACTAGCAGCAAATTATATTAACGATAACATTAGTGGCGTGCCTTTATGCTAATATTTCCTGTCACTGTTTAAGTTCAGAGATAAGACGACTGCCATCTAGCGGTCGGGATGTAAACGAGAATCGATACAGTATCGCCAAACAAAATATTGTGATACTCACGTGTATCGATATTTTCTTAGACTCCTAGTGCAAATAGCAATGGATGCTATTTATACTAAGTGCAAATGTAGATTCTATTTACACCGTTAAAATAGCAGGATCTTCTGCTATTTACACTATTTATCGCAAATAGTGGCAATTATGTGCACCTCAGTATTGTAGTAAGTTTGTAAAACTGTATGCAGTAATAACTTATTGAGTGCAAATTATAATTTTAATTCAAATGATTAAATGGTTGCCACCTTACTGGGACAATACAGCACCCCCCGCACAAACCCAAAAAAAAAAAATAACATGGGGCTCAGAACAACATAATTTTATTTGTGTTTTGGTACCTTTAACTTGTAAAGCGTTTTTAGGATTATCTGCTGAAGGGCTTTTTTTTCTGTCTCAAATGGATTGGATTTACTCCTGTTATTCTGTAATATAAAATACTAGATCCAGGTCATTTGTGTTGGAATGGTCCACTCATATGCTCTCTAAAGGTGCACTCAGTGATTTCTACTTATTAAAAACTGGGTCTCCGTGGGTCCTTAAAAATGATTAAAGTCTTAAGTATCTTAAATGATACAAGAAAGTCTTAACTATTATTTCAAGAGGTCTTAAATATGGGAGTGAAAAACAGGAATTACGATATGGCTTAATGTGATTAAAAAGCAGTGATTTAAATAAATGTGAGTACATGTTTCCAAGTTAAAATGGGCCGCTGTTGGATGTTGTACAGGTTCATGCTTCAGAGCAGTTTATGCTTCATAAATGAATAGCCCACATTTATGTCAGGCGGTTTCTTTTGATCTACCGTTGATGAATTATTACAGTGTTTACATTGCAGTGTTTATATCATAGACCTGCAAACTCATAATAAAATGCCTAATAAAATACTACTTATTTTTAGCTTCTGACCTATTTTTTTTCACAACGTACACAGTGTTGTAAATGTTAATAACTAGTGAAGTCAGAGTCAATGCGCTATTACTCATTAAGTTTGTTTTCTAATGACAATTATGGAAAAACATAAAAGACATTTTAATTTTGCTCTTAAAGAAGCCAAAGTAACATTATGCATCATAGAAATGTATCACCTTAGAAATAGACTTAGAAATCTGCTGTCAGAATTGCCATATTTAAAATTTTTATTTGCCAACATCTTTGCTATAATAATAATAATAATAATCCATTCACTAACAATTTTTCTATGTTCTAGGAGTACCATCTTGGAAATGATGCTTCTTGCTCAAGTTGTTGTTGACCAATTTCAGTAACCTGCCTGTTAATTGAGAATTTCACTTTTGAAATTAAGCATGGCTCATGGGAAAGGCATGTTTGTACAATGGCATTGGTAACTGAAAACTTTTGCCTTTGCGTGATGACGCATATGTGCCGCTAGGTGTCAGTATTAATCCAAGAGGGCTGCAATATCATCCAGTGCAATATAAACAAGAAAATATTGAGTACACCTTTAAAACTAATTTTCAAACAAGGAGGAAGCAAACTAGCATCTCTGCTGTCTTTGAGTATTAAAGTGTTATCCACTCCCTTTAATTACAACCCTTTAGTGTTGCACAACAGTTTATTAAAAAAATACCACCTATTAGACACTGCGCACAACTTCTAATTCATACCATCCATTAATTTAGCTCAAGTTTCCTCCCCCTCTTAGAATCTTAGACAAGAGGAGGTGCTGGTTGCATGATTGACAGTCCTGAAAGAGAGATGCTGAGACTGACTTTGTTTACAGCAGTCAGTAATCTCTTTTTCTGCTAATACCACAGAGCTCTGACACGGATCTCTTTATTTCTTTCCCGTATCTTGTCTTTCTCTCTCTTGCCCTCTGCTTCTCGTTTTCTATCTCATCCTGCTGCGAATGCTTTCTCAACTTATACTTATCTCTCCCTGTTTCTCCCTCCTTCTCTCTCTCTCTGTCTCTCTCTAAAAGGGGTGGAGAATGTTCTTGTGAAGAGAGCAGGTGCAGTGCCTCCTCTCTCTCTCTCTTTTTTTCTGTCTGTCTTTCTCTTTCCTGGCATCAGCAGTAGGGGAGAGTAGAAGGCTGTCTGTGTATGTGTCTGGCTGCAGTGTCGTAGGCTTGAGCCGCGGTAAAATCCCACAGGAGATTAGAGCGGGAACACACGCTAGTCCGGACTCTTTAGAAATGGCAGCCCTAGGAGAGAGCAACAGACAGGCAAAACAAACACACCCGTAATGAGGAACGGATGAATGTTGTCTCATGGAAAACCTGCACGCTGTCTCTCTCTTTTTTTAACCCTCCTCATTTTCTCTTACCGTCCGTCTTCGACAAGCTCACTCCTCCCTCCCTTCCTCCCCTCCATCCCTCTGCTCCATCCCTCTGCTCCGCTCCTCTCCCTTTCTCTCTCTCTCTCTCTCTCATTCTCTCTTGCGCTCTCTCAGTGGAGGAATGTAGATAGAGGCTGAGCGTACGCCCGTTGCTCTGCACGATATCAACGGCTCGCTCTACGGCGGTGGGTCGCTCGTCAGATGCTGTTCAGAACGGATTTGTACTGCTGACGGATTTGACCATCCACCATCTCTTTCCTGGACAACTCTGCACCTGCCACTGCCTCCTCTACAGGGTTTATTGCTCAGCTTGCGCGTACCGGGATCTGTGCTGCAGGTCCCTTGCTCCCACAAGGATGCTATAAATCAGCAGGAGCTTTGGTCGTGGAAAAAGGGACATATTGCTTCACGGTCAACACCGAGTCCCTCTCCGTGAGGGAACCAGCTTTCTTGGATATGTATAGCTGACTCAGCGCTCGAATATAAGACCGTGAGTCAGAGCAAGACCTTGAAAAAGGAATTGGTGAGAACGAGGGAGACGGAGAGGAAAAATGAGCCAGTTTTTAACTTTTGCTGAACTCTACCTTCAAACACTGCAATGAACGGAGATACGAGATCGGAGGATAAATCTAACGGTGGTGTCATCTGTAAAAAGAGGGATTTGATAATCTGACGACAGAGAGTGCTGCTGCAACGGCTGGTGCTCGGAGTCAACATGCAGATGATTTCACTCCTCCCTTTCCTTCCAGCTTCTTTGCTGAGCATCTTTATTTAACATTTGTACCGTTTTAGTGATCTTGCGGCGAGCTGGAAGTCCTCTGGACGTATTGGTGGAACTGGACTAAAGGACTGTCCTTTTTACCGGATTCTGCAACCACTGAGATTTCTACCTCCGGAATTCTATTGGGTGTATGCGCTTGTCTGATTGTGAGTGTGTGGATGTGTATTAGTTGCGTGTGGATGTGATTTGTCTGCCTTGATGTGTTCGTAACTATTTCTGTGTTCTTGCGGTTCCAATTTTCCAATGTCTGGCATTAACGGCCAGCGTTTCGCCTTGTGCTGTCCATGTCTGCCGAGTGCCCGGCCTTGGGGTTAACCGTTACCGTGCCACAGGTGAGATGAGTGACAGCTCTGGAACAGTGAACTCGGGGGCTATGGTGCTGGAGGAGCCCGATGGGAGAGGTGGCTCCGGTGGACGTGACCAAGCCCAGGCCCCTGCGCGTGGTGGCATTTTAAGGTGTGGGCCCTGTGCCCTTTGGCCCCGCCAACAGACTTGGCTCTGCGTGGTTCCGCTTCTCATTGGCTTCATAGGCCTAGGGCTCAGTCTGATGCTGCTGAAATGGATCGTAGTGGGTTCTGTGCGGGACTACGTGCCTACTGACTTGGTGGACGCCAAGGGTATTGGCCAGGACCCTATCTTTCTGTCCAAGCCTAGCACTTTTCCCAAGGGATCTGACACCACCACCACAACCACTATTGGCGTGGTCAGCTCGGTCAGCCCCACCGTCACCACTGTGGTGCGGAGCAGGACTCGAACAGGAACTCCTCCGAACGTCCCCCCTAGAAGTGGTGGGGCATCCGGCAGCCAAGTGACGCAGAAGAGCCCCTCTACGCGCTTTGTCACACGTAACCCCACCTTTACGACCACCGTGGCCTCTACCACAACGTCTACCGTCCATACGTCCACCTCCAGCCCCTCTCCCTCCAACCCTGCTGTTCTAAACGACTCCACCCAAATGTGGACCCGAGAGCAGTCATCCACCGAGAGGCACGTGACCACGCCTGGTCGAACCCACGTCAGCCGCAAGACACGTAAGTTTGATATTTCTGATCGGTTCTTGCTAGTTTTTGCTTTGGTAAGAGCTGTGCAGTTCTGCTTATGGTGGGGCTTGTTGGTGATCAGACGGTCTTTTTTTGACTTTCTTTGTAGATTGCAGTTTTGCATGTTACTGTTAGCATATTGTGTTAATGACATCCCTGATCTCAGAGGTGAAACATGATGGATTCATGGCTATGTGCAGTCCCGTCTATCATGTCGCCAGGGAGCGGCAGATAACACTAATGACAAACAGTGACTCTGACCACTCCCTGTGTTTCAAAATATGTGATATGGCAAATCAAGAAACATAAAGAGAATTTCATAGGTGTAACAGTGTAGAAAAAGCTTTGCTTTTTCTCATTTTATATTTTTTCACTGAGTGCAGCATGTGAAAAAGCTTACGCATCAGGGTGTCAGTTAGTGAACGTCAGAAGATGTCTCCTTTAGCTCTTCATTTGCTGATTTTATATGGGTTACTAGAAGAGCTTCAAGCGATGTTTCTAATGACGGAGCTATACTTTGCATAAATTTATGTAATTGACACATAATTAAATAGCACATTTTGCTGTTCATTTAAAAACTACAGCAGCCTCTGAAAATAAGAAAACTGTATTGTATGTGCTAATGGTAAATCCCAGTGTAATGTCAATGGCATTTTAATTGTCTGTGCACGCATAAATTGATTAATGTGTCATCATGCCTGATTGCTCACACCTGCTCACAGTATTACCTGACGCCAAGTTGTGCTGTCCATATGTGATTCTGCTATGGGATTATAGTGCCTATACTGTAGTCAACAGAATGCCCGGATAGAGATGTGCTCACAATTAATGATCACATTAGTTTGCATACAGTGGACAGCCTGCGCACAGTGATGTGTAGGGGTTTGGAGTTATATTTGAACACTTGTCATAAGAATTACAGTGACTTACAGTGAGTTTTTGTTCTAGTGCTATGAAGATTGTAATTTAAAGAGCTCTTTCTTTGAATTCAGACAGTAATATTGGGTCATAGTGACGGGTAGTAAGAGGTTGTCATGCCTCACCACTCTATGAGATTACTTCACTCTCCATGTTAAATCCAGATTAATTTACCTTCATTCATGGAAGCTGCTACTGTTACATCTACTGTTAGTCTTTAGGAAACTTAATTTGGTCACATTTAGTGTATGATTTCAGGGCTAACAACATGGGTGACAATGGGAAACAACATGGATGAGGTGATAGTCTTGGAAGCATCAGTCAGACAGATAACTACAGATCACTGAGTAATGTTTTACATCAAAACCCTTCTGCAATTTAAGGATTTATATTATCGTTTGTTTGCATAATTATGAAAAAGATGGAATATATTTTTGTAAATGTTTTATTTTTAAACAAAAAATATCAAAAGCAAATCATTTTTCCCCATGACTTGTTGGACAATTTCGAGACAAACGTTGCTATCATCTGTTCAAAACTGCTGAAAATTATGCCATTTTAAGATGAGTGGTATTTATATCTCCCCTACTGCAATACTCAACTGTTTAAGATATTTTGAGAAAAAACAAAACAAAACTGTGGTTCTTTTATGTGTGTAATACCACATATTTATTAAAGTATTTCTATATGATTTTAAACATGTCAAAGGAGAAAGAAAGTTTAATTTTGATACAAACAATATCAACATGTTTTTTTATTCTTATTTTTATTTTTTTCATCAACAAAATTCAGTCTCTTGGTCAATCAGTATGTTAACTAAAACTCTTCTAGAGCCCCCTGGTGCATGTGCGGCACAGTTAAATATGATTGATATTCAAACTATTCAGTAAGATGTAAATTAATTTTTTAAAACTATATGGCTACTCTTTTTTTTTAAGGCATCATTTTTATTCTGTTTACTGGATCATTCTCTCGGGATCTCCTCCCTTTTGGTGGACCCCTGTTAATTTTAATATTTTCCATGCCCTCTCTCTTCCACTAATTTCTCTCCCTCAATTATTTTTCAAAAACCAAAGTATCAAAGTATTTTCATGACATTTCATAACAGTACAAGTTTTCTGCAAAAACATCAGAAAATAGTTTAATGTAATTACTGCATTTAACAACACTGAAAATGATCAAAAAAGAATAAAAAGGAGTTAAGCATCTTATTTAATTATTTAAAATGCTTTTTAAAGAGACCTTGTCCTCTGGCGTGACATCTTTGTCCTGTGGTGTGACAGTACAGGCGTCACACCAAAGGACGTTTCAGCCTTTTGTGTCAATTAATGACCTTGCTATTATGAGCTAACCTGTCATTAGCAGTTAGCAAGACACATTTGCGTAATTTTCCATGATTATGTAGTTTTTAATTAAAAATATAATTTAGGGGTGTCACACCAAAGGACAGCAAAATGTAACACTTTTGTAGTGGTTCCAATAAAGTTTAATAATAATTTTTGGACAATTCTGAGACAAAAATTGACAATGTGCACTTGTCACAGGCTTGACAGGGCGCTTCAGTAACATGACAATGAATGGGGTCCTTCAACTAATTAGAGTTTTCTCTGGAACTGGCCGATTTAAAATCAGGAAATGGTGTCACACCAGAGGACATGTTTTTCAGAGACAAAATGTATCAAGTTCCTACGCTTTCATAAATATGAAGATGAAAAAAATGATTGCCATTTACTAAAATAGACACTTGTACAATTATGCCAGAGGTATTTATTAACATGCTTTTCTTTTTAATTTATAAAAATTGTAATTTACTGTACCATGCTTGGGATAGTAACACCATAGGACAATTTTGAGAGTTGGCTCAAAAAAACAAAAAAAAACAAACAAAATCAGAATAACACTGCAGCTTTTATAACAACAGGTCAGTGTAGGACAAAGAAATGTTTAACAACTTTTAAATAACGACAATATTAGTTATAATTTTTATCTTGTGGGACAGTGAAAATGCTGTCACGTCAACAACCCATATATATATATATATATATATATATATATTTGCAAACATAAAAATGTTGCCTAAAGCCAGCAGAAAAAAAAAAACGTTGACAACCTGTTTTTACTGGCACAGAGTCTCTGTTTATAGAAATGTAGACCCCTCTTAACTCGCAGTAATAAAAAAGAACCCATGAATTTCATGAGGTGTCGTAAGGCTTTGAACAAGTCCTTATCATATACTTTGGTTGAACAATAATTCATTACCATTGCAATCGTCTGACAGAGGATATCTTAATCCTTTATGTCCCTTAGCAACAATTGCCTACCTTTATCAGTAGCTCAGAGAAAAAGATAACTACACCATTTGTGATCCAAATGCATTTGAGAGCTCACAGCTGTGGCTTGTCTTTAAACCCATTACTGCTTACCATATTTAATATTAGAGCTAGAAACAGATATTTCAGTGAAAACTTTCCAGATAAAGAGGCCATTTTGTTTTTGATTGGCCATGGTGAATTGAGTAGCCTGTGATTTTTGTTTTTGTTGTGTTAGTTATGTTTGGTTAATGAAGTGGAAGTTCCAGTGCTGCTGCTTTGGATCTGTTAGAGAATTTAGAGTTGAATGCAAATTTGCAAATGTTGCTGAGGGCACCTTGCGATGAACTGACCGTATAAAAACCATATCTCAATGTGATCGATTATGAAGTTGCAGAATCAATTGTAGCATTAAGTGAAAACAACTTTGGTTGAAACTGGCTGACACGATTCCTGGTTCCAGCTGACTGCCGTTTAATGACCATTGATTCTTCCTTTGTTTTGTAACATCAAGCTGATTGGGAGGATTAGTTCATGTCATCTGTAGTACCACACTGTATGGGGCATTTACTACACTGTACCACAGTTTGTTCTTAAAATACAAATGAGATTGGAATCTTTTGATGATTCTGACATTAAATCATTGCCAGTGTTAAATAATCTAAAAACTGTAAGATGTTGTAAGATGAGGTGATTTATTTGCCTCGCCTGTCTATTTCCTGTTTTAAAAGAAAGCCATAAAAGCACTCCCTTCCAGTGCCATTAGAGCTTAATTTCACCAAGACTATTAAAAAAAAAATGCCACTTTGATTTATCTTTTTTCAAGATCTCCTAAAGGAGGGATGAAGCCTTAAATATTAATGCTTAGAAAGAGAAACATGTTCAATATGTAGAAGAGCATGTGAATAATTGACAAGGGTGTGCTGAAAAATTATCAGGGAAAGGGATGAGAAATGTGCAGGGTTTTATAAATAGAGGTGGAGGAGAGGACGGTGAAAGTAGGCAGTGGTGACTGGATTCAGCATAACAATGTGTAGAACATGCCAGAATCTCTGTAGGGGGAAATGTTACTTCTGTTACTTCATAGTAAAATATTTTGAGGATAATTCATTCAGAAATTATTTGCTCACCTTAACGTTCCTGTGACTTAATATAATTTAATGTTGTTGTTTTGTTTTTTTTCCTTCGTTTGGTTCACACAGTTAAGGTAAACAACTCAGGCTCACTGGAAAAGGTGCCTGTGGTGGCATTTCTGTGAAATTATATTTCATTGCTTCTTGCTGGTTTAATGGCAGTTTCAAAGTGAGAAATGTCCACTGAGTGGTGCTAAAAGCGACCATGCAAAAATAAGTCTTTGTTAATCAACAATCTGCCCCCTAATCATAATTTGTGTGAAAAGAAATGAAAGTTGTTGGAGTTTTACTGCCACCAGTATTCATTTCTGCAGTGAAACTGCAGTGAACCTATGACGAAAGTAAACATTCTTCAGTGCAGTGCCAAGTTGTGAGTCTTTTGCATTGCCTTTCTTCTGATCCCAACATTAGGAAAGAGTGGATGAACATTATTTTTAATAAACATCCAGACCACGTCAGCAAGAACTCTTCGTCCTTTGTTCACTTCATTTTTCCATGGATTTGTTTATAAACAAGGCACAATTCCAAGCAGGTTTTTCAGAAAGATTGAAACTAACAGACAATGCTGTGCCTACTATACAGTTTTACGTGAAAGTTTGGGAACCCCTTGCAGAATCTGTGAAAATGTGAATAATTTTAACAAAATAAGAAAAATCATACAAAATGCATGTTATTTTTTTATTTAGTACTGTCCTGAGTAAGATATTTTAGATGTTTACATATAGTCCACTAGACAAAAAAAATTGGTTCTTAATACTGTGTGTGGTTACTTCGATGATCTATGACTGTTTTTTTTTTTGTTGTGTGATGGTTGTTCATGAGTCCCTTGTTAGTTCTGAACAGTTAAACTGAGTACTGTTCCTCCAAGTCCTGCAGATATTTTAGTTTTCCAGCATCTTTTGCACATTTGAACCCTTTCCAGCAGTGACTCTGTGATTTTGATATCCATCCTTTTCACACTGAGGGCAATTGAGGGATTCAAGCACAACTATTAAAAACGGTTCAAAGATTCATTGATGCTCCAGTAGGAAACACAGCCCATTAAGAGCCTGGGGGTGAAAACTTTTGAACAATTTTTTCTTATTTTGTTGAAATATCATTTTTTTCCATTTAGTACTGCCCTTCGGAAGCAACAAAGTACAGACAAATAAAGTACAATTTACCTTGATCTTCAAAATCTAAAAGTTTTCACCCCCTGGCTCTTAATGCATTGTGTTTCCTTCTGGAGCATCAGTGAATGTTTGAACCTTTTTAATAGTTATGTTTGAGTCCCTAAATTGTCCTTAGTGTAAAAAGATGGATCGCAAAATCATACAGTTACTGCTGGAAAGAGTTTAAATATGCAAAAGATGCTGGAAAACTGAAGAATCTACAAGACCTGAAGGATTTTTCTGAAGAACAGTGCTCAGTTTAACTGGGACTCATAAACAACCATCGCAAAACAAAAAAACAGTTGTAGATCATCAAGGTAACCACGCACAGTATTAAGAAAACAAGGTTCCCAAACTTTTGCAGGGGGTTACTTTAATAATGTCATTTTTTTCATTGTCTTGTGAACTATATGTAAACATCTTTTATGTAAAATATCTTACTCAGGACAGTACTAAAAGAAAAATAACATGCATTTTGTATGATCTCTCTTATTTTGTTAAAATTACTCACATTTTCACAGATTCTGCAAGCTTTCGCATAAAACTGTATTTGATCCGACAGTAATGTCGCAACACCCAAACTGTTTTTATTACGTGGTCACGTTTTTATTACGTTTTATTGCTTTGTCTGTTACTACTGTAGCTACAGATCGTTTGATATGTACTGAGTATTTATGCATTTTTAACCTAAATCGCAGCAGCGCCAATATACGAAAGGAGTAAAACATCATTGCAGTGGGTCTACAATCCGTCACGCCTATTCAAACAGTGTTCTGATAAAGGAAAGAAAATAGCCTGTTACTTCTAAATTATGATCTGTTTTGATGTAAAAGTCTTGATAACATTAAGTGACCCTTTTAGGTTGGTCATTGCCCATTGATGTTAATGAACCTTGAATCCGTAGTCCCTAATTTAGATGATTTAACTTATTAAACCAATGTGCCATTAAAATTAAAAATGCTGTGTGGTTGCAGTGCCGTACATCTATCTATTGTGCCTAAATGTCTTTTTTTTCCTAGCTTGTAATGCAAGCTACCTTATTCCTCTCAGTGATTGAGTCTCAGGGTTCTAGATTCTATGGAAATGAAGGCCATTAGCAGTCATTTGACCACTTTATGTTCCAAATGTTTTGTCTATTCACAGTTTTAGGTTGAAATTAACATCAAAAATTTTGACAGCTGACATTTTTGCATGAGGGATGACTTTTAGAAAATAACAGTAATGATCATAAACTCCTGAAGACCTGGCAGGATATTTGTAAAGAGTTGAACTCTGGTTCAAATGCAAATCATTTCTTTATTTTCCATTTAGTTGTGCACCAAGTCACGCAATAATCTTGAATCTTAAATTCAACCTTTTTGGGGGTAACAAATATACCTCACAGGAGAAAGGCTTAAATCGTTGATGATAAAAGATGCATGGGATGCTTATAAGAAAACAATAAGCTGTTCATCAGCTATGCTGTTAAAGGAGGTAGCTTTATCTTCATTACCATAGGTTTAGTTTCTGTCAAAGGGATTGGGCGTTTAGATCAGTCATATAGAGGATCATTATAAGCACTGTTTGGAAATAGATCTTTCATTGATTCCACGAAGATAGAGACACTTGTTTACGACATTCACAGAGCTCTCAATTAACAAATAGCTGCATTAAGTCTTAATGATTCTTTTTTACACAGACTAATGATATTTTTTGTGTGTGTGCTTCACATGGCAACATTACTTAAACTTTTATGTACTCACAATCAGTGTAAAATACTAATATTATGTATGCTCTGAAAAGAAGACATAATTTTGATTAAGTAATTATGTCTTGTATTAAGAATTTGGATTTACATTCTTTTTATATTCTTTTCAGTGTTTTGTTAATTATGTATGATGTAATTTGCTTTGTCCATTTCTTTTCGTTTCTCCTGCCTCCCTTTTATTTCTACTCTTTTGTGTCATGGTAGCCTGTGTCTTTTTCAGGCCTACTCAAACCCTAATATCTGTGGACAAACAAATATCAAGTTGCTTTGGCGGGTTGCCTTGGTCACTTGATGGTGTTCAGGCTTTTCAGCCTAATACCACATTGTGACTTTAAATAGAGCTGACCGGCATGACAAATGAGGACCATAACCCTCAACAAACCATTCTGTTGAAGCCCAGCCAATCAGAGTTCATGGATAATGTTTGTTCTCAGCCCAGAAATACAGCCTAGCATAAAGGAGCACAGCCCCACTGTGAATCCCGCTTATTACTGTTGCAGCTTAAAGCCTATTGAAATATCCCAGCCAACACGAAAGACCTCTGTAGAAAGAGGTTTACCTACCTCACCACCATAGCAGTATAATTCTAATAGTAATACTGTGCATTTAAATAAGACTAACTAATTAAGTTGACTAACTATCTGATTTTAATCAATTACTCAATTAATCACACATCATTGTAGTCTGCATCCAAAAGATGGCAAAGCAATGATTAGACATTACAAAAAGGTATCCCTAGAAAGCTTTGATTCAACACAGTTTGTTACGCATGAACTTTACACTGGGGCAATGACATTTTTTTTCAGAGTTTTACTAGGGCTGTCACGACTCCTTAATTCAATTTGAGTACTCAATTTAAAAAAAAAATAAAAAATCCTTGTCTGCATTTTACCGTAATGTCGTCCGTGTTTTGGAATACTCCATTACCAAAATAATGTTAAGTAACAGCCCTACTATTTACAAAGATTGTTCAGAGGTGGCATGAATGTATTTACGCTACAATAAAAATAGCATAAATAATACTGAGATTAATGGGTTCTTAAAAAATGCAAAACTATTACTGTTTTTAAAACAAAATGGAAATTTGAGACAATATAAGCCAAAAACCATACAGGGGCTTTATTTTACCCTCATATCTTGAAATTTAAATGCATATAACTGCGTTTCAAATATGTACATCACAAAATCAGTAGGGATGTAATGATATCATCAATATCTCGATATTATCATGGTCACATGACGATATGAAACGATAGATCTTTCAGGCAAAAAGTGTAGTTTTAAAAATATGTTTAAACTTTTTATTCTAATATTTTAATATTATAATATCTAATATTATGCTTTGACACAGTATCTGTCAGACGAAATAAAACCGAAAGCACAATATGCTTAATCTCTTCATCAAATCTGTTTTCGCTGCGCGTTTCAAAGCGAAGCGCACACTTCGTTCACACGATCAGCCTGTGTTCCGCGCCTCCGAATGGTTCTGTTCACAGTCAATGAATGCAGTGAACTCACTTATTTTATGTGCTGTGAGATTAGCGTGCGTTTGGGAACGCAACAACGATCAGTTATGCTTTATTTTACAGCATTTAACAAGATTTGTAGTAAGACGCATTTTTGTAAGCCTGTGTTCACTGAAGCTGGAGTTTTCCATCAAAATAAAAGCTCTCCTGCTGTTTCAGTCAAAATAAAAGCTTAAAAGTACAGTATGAATTGCTGACAGCTGGTGGTTTAAAGCAGTCCAAATTTAAAATATCCTTTTCAAGTGTGTAAATTAGGAAAGAAGTGTTATAATTTCCTTACTGGATTGTGAGGCAAAATAATATACCTACTGTATGAAATATTCATTTTCATTCATCTTACAGTTTTACAATATATGGTTATTACTGTCATAGGAATAACAATAATATAAAATTGTTATTATTTTAGTGTGTTTGGCTTCCTAAAACACCAGTGTAAATGTAATTTAGACTGAGACAGTATATGACAAATAAAAAGAGGGTTGAGTCCTGTTTGAAGGGGCCATCGGATGAAAAGTTCACTTTTACATGCTGTTTGAACATTAATGTGTTGGCAGTGTATGTACACATCAACCCTGTAATGGTAAAAATCCATGCAGTGGTTTTTAATTAATCTGTAAAAATAATATCCCCTTTTTCAAATCGAGCCATTCTCAGATGCCTGTCGTTGTTGCGTCACACCCACAGAGGCCGCTCCAACGATAGTTGATTGACATTAGCGTCTTACCTCTGATCAGTTGTGACAGTCCAGCCTCCATGTTTTGATGTCGGAGCAGGGATATAAGTTAGACAAGAATTGAGCGATTGAGGTCTTGTGTTGCTGGGTGTAATAATGAACGTAGTGGGTGTCATTTACTCCCGACATCTGAGCTGCTGAAGATGCAGTGGGTTACGTTTGTTTGTGAAGGGAATGCGCCTCCCGATCTACATATATGCGTCTATGTTTGCGCAAATCATTTGTGATCCAGCTTCACCTACAGCAGAAGTGAGTATAAGGGTTTTTTTATGAATCTTTGCAATCACCTTTCCTAATAATGTGCTAGTTAACAAGTTTGAGGCTAAATGCGGCTAAGGTAAACAGACTCGTCAATCCACAGAGGGGCGGGGTGAGCAGAGCTCATTTGCATTTAAAGCAGCCTCGACCAGAATGGGATGATTTTTGCAGAGCTCATTTTGACAAGGTAGAAAAGGTTTTGTTTTACACTACCATTGAGAATTTTTTAAGTATATTATAGACTTTTCATTAAGACTCTAAAGAATCATATCAACTTGTGGAAAATGGCATCCGATGACCCCCTTAAAGTTCAGGTAACCTAGCTTTAGGGTTGGAGCTCTTAATTTTGAACTCTCAAAGTATATTAGATAGAATAATTTAACAAAATGTAACATTTTTCCCCCCAAATCTTCAATTGTCTTTTTTTATTGCAATAAATATCGTATTGTGGACTTCATATCGCAATATTATCATATTGTGAATTTTGATATTGTTAGATGCCTAATAATCAGTCATTGTCGTGCATATATCCAATACTCACTCACGCTAGGGACTATAATACCAGACCAGTGAATAGTTAAATAAAGATAGTCTGTTGCCATATATTGGTCTAGCTGTAATAATTAATTCAAAGCTTCATTGTAAACCATGCCCACCAATTAAATAGCTCTTGGAATTAACCTGAACTTAAAAGAAGGTGATTTGCACAATTAGCAAGGCTTTTTTTCCTGCAGTGGCACATAAAATAACTCCTCTGCATATCCATTTCAGTCATTTGCTGTGTATGTTTGTGTGTGTGTTTATGGTTGGTCTGAGTTGTCCCCTTTCAGCACTACCTAAGGGATAAAAGAGTGCATCACACTCCCCGAGTCCGTTATGAGATATCGATTCACGTGTGATTGTCTGCGAGACTTGTGACACTCAGCACTTTGACTGGGATCAGTTTTAGTGTCACAGGTCTGATTGCTCATGCGCAGCACTTTCCTCTGTTCCTGGGCTTGTTTTGATGAGCCACAGAGGAGCCCAGTCCTATGCGAGTGCACTGGATGTCATAAACAATTTCATAATAATTCATTTTCATCCTTGAATTTGGTAGAATAGCACCGTGAAATTGGCCAGGCTTTGTTTTAGGATGTTTTTGCCAGCTATATTTTGAGTCGTGTTTCCTCTTACAACGAAGCAGTGGTGTCACCATTCTTATTTGGAATAACTCAATGCTTGCTATACATGATTTGCTCTCCCCCACTAGTTTGACAGATGTAGTTTGACTAAATCTGTCAATGTACAGATTTAGATTCTCCCACTCTAGTTTGACTAAACAAGAATAAAGACTCTATGAGTATCGGAGCTGTCTGAATGGTGCAGCTGCAGTACGGGAAGTCTTTCTCATAGCCCTGAGGGAAGGATCCTACAGCCATGACATGATCCCTTATGCCTGAACTCATTTAGGCTGCTTAGAGCAATCTCTTTTTGCTTACCCTCGCTCTCTCCTATTCTGTCTCTCGTCCAAAATGCTAGTTGGTGGCTAATGTGCTCCATGTGCTCTCCATTTAGTTCTTTCTCCCTCCATTTTTCTCTTTTGCCTTCCTTATCCTCTTGCGGTTATCGAGGCAGATCTGTCACAGGGACACTGCACCTCAGGACATGGCTTCACACACCGTGACAGCATCCAGCCAACACACTCTCAGCTCAGATGGCAGATTAAAGAAGGGTCACACATGCCCCCACAAACACACACACACATTTTGATGTCAGACCGAGGTTGATGAATGGCGGAAATGGAGCGAGCGTTTTGCACGGCTGTGTGGTCAGCGCTCCCACGGTGAGTGTCTGAGTACATTCGAGGGAGCGGTCAGCACGGATGCGGACCGTTAGAGGCCATATGCGTCGTCTTCCCGATCAGATCTGGTTGGCATCTGCAGGGGTGAACGCGTCAGTCCTAGTGCTGCCGCTCTCTCTTTTCAACCACCTGTCAAACGTTACTGATGGTTTCCCGCTGAGGCTCTGCCTCTCGCCTCTGACTCCACACATACTGTAGACGTGACTCAGAATCATAAATGACTGCTGTGGTGATGAGTTCTAATATGCATAATGTACGCTTTAATGTACATCATTTTAAAATGTCAGTTAGGTTTTAAATTGGAAGTGTCTGCTCCAAACCAAACAATTGTTTATTCTTTACATGAATCAAATGCTGATTCCTTACACAGAAGGAGATGGGAATAAATGAGGAGGCCCAGACTATTTGTGACCCTGGACCACAAAACCAGTTGTGAGTAGTACGGCTCTATTTGTAGCAATAGCCAACAATACACTGTCAACCAAAAATCATCAGGATATTAAGTAAAGATCATGTTCTATGAAGATATTTTGTACATTTCCAACCGTAAATATATCAAAACTTAATTTTTGATTAGTACTATGCATGTCTAAGAACTTTGGACAACTTTAAAGGTGGACAACTTTATTAAACTTTATTTAAATTTGGACAACTTCAAAGGTGATTTTTCTCACTATTTAGATTTTTTTTTTTTTTTTTTGGTGTCCTCAGATTCCAGATTTTCAAATAGTTGTGTCTCAGCCAAATATCAAACCATACATTAATGGGTAGCTTATTTATTCAGCTTTCAGATTATGTGTAAATCTCAGTTTCACAAAATTAACACCCTTTTAACTTATGATTTTTGATTTGATTTACATTTTTAAAATAAAAAATACATAAAATAAAAACAAATCAAATCTTAAATCTTTGATTTAATTTTTTAATTGTATGTACTTTTAATTCTTTGGAGGACCAGACTCTTATTGTTAAAAGTATGATCATATTAGTAAAAATGATTAAATTATTTTTTGCAGTGTTATTTATAAAAAAAAGACAACAATATAAACCTTACAGATACAATCTGATATATATTTTTAATATTCAACATTCTTATAATAATTATAGTAAAAAACATGTTAATTTAAAAATATCTAGTTTAGAATTAGGAAAAAAATAGGAAAAAATAGATTATTTTCTTACACTCAATTTGAGATATAGACTGTAAAAACTCTTTAGGGTCCAGTTCAGTTTTGCTTTTCTTTTAAATGTATCTGGTTTTAAATATGGTTAGATATTCTAGGGCCCTGTGAAATCTGTTTTATTTTTGCCCAAATTCTGTTTTATTTTTTCTGGATTCCATTTTTTTTTTCTGTTTAAATGTTTTTGGACTCCTTTTTAATGGTTAAATTAAATGTTATTATTCAAAGCATGTCTAGTTCATTAAAATTATGAAACTTATACAATTTAACATCAATTAACTAAAAGTTTAGTATGTGTTAGTAAGCAAAACCGTGCGCCTGTGCCATTCATTCATACAGAGACACGCAGAACGTGCAGGATTCATATTTAAATAGTCTTTTGTGGCTTAATATTTACAGATACTGCTCTGTATCATGATTTGATTTCATTAAATGACATACTTTTGATTACTTCTTCCAAACATTGACAAATTTTGTGACATTAAAATTGTATGCATTAAATTGTAAATTCCTTTTTTATGACTGGATTCCACGATACCATCTGCGTTTTACTGCATCGCGGAAATCTTAGGGCCTTAATATCCACACAATATGAGCTTCTGAATTCTGGCTTGAAAGTAAGCTTCGAAGAAATGGTGCCAATGACTGGAAAATGTTTTCAGTGCCATAAGCTCTCTTTAACTGACCTTGTCCGATTTCTTTAGTGAAATACTTTAGGGATCATCAGCCTAACAGTAATGCTGTATTATAAAACCATAAAACTAGATCCCCCTGTTTCACTACATTAGCACAATGTAGGCCTGTCCACCTACTCTCCTTCTTTCTTATGCTGACGAATACTTTGCCTACGATGAGCCTCGTAAGACCTCCTTGCTGGCCCATATGATCTCCTTTCCCTCCATGTAGGACACCATTTTAAATTATACATGTAATATTCTACAGCTTTAAGCTCAGAAACACTTTTTTTCTGTAGGCAGTGTAAATAATTAATAGTGCAACCACAGAAAGTAGCGTCATTCTATCTGTCATTCAAGCTCTGTGTGTTGGCTCTACCACTTGCCAATTGATAACATTAAGAGGACAGCAAAAGTAATGATGATGGTGTCATGTTAAGGTTGAACTGCACCTTCCACAATTTCTGCTCCATTTAGAATCAGGGATTCACAGTATCCTCAGTAAAAGCTCATGCTTAGACAGGATTTCTCAGCTCTGACACAAAATGGAGGCAGTGTGGATAAAATGATTGACAGTAGCAGAGGAACCTAAAGAGAGACATTGGTTCAGAATGAAGCTCATTTGCGTCTGACTAGCTGTCATTTCCTGAGTGACAGATAGGTGATAGATCGAAGTGACTGTGTTTGGCTTTGTGTTAAATGAGTAATTGAGAGAGTGAGTGGAAGGTGTGACACACAGACAAGTTAAGATTCAGTACAGAGATCTGAAGAATTTCCGTAGTAATTGTCACGTAGAGTGAAGAGGGTAAAATAGCACAGTGTCTGATCATTTGCCATTTGCATTTGCCATTCCAAAAAACAGTAACTATTGTTATTTAATTAATTTTAGAGGAAAAGCCTTACACATTTCTAGTTGTTCAGGATTGCTGGATATGCCAGAAGATATGGGAAGTATGTTCTACAGGAAAAGGAACTGTTTTAAACGACGGGGTGCCTCAGCAAGACAGCGAATAGTACATTAGTAAAAAAAAAAAGCTCTGTTTTACAGCTCACCATTCATGCTTTGAGTCCTGTCATTTCAAAGTCTTGGAAGAGTTGTCTTTTGCTCTCTTTCTCCACAGGAAAGCAGTTCACTACATCCTTGGCAGTTGGATCAGTGGTGTATTCACTGTCTGGAAAAAAAAGTGGTGGCCCTCTCAGAAAAGTAGCATTTATGTGTCTGGTATCTATCTCTGTGACAGCGAGGAGACCTGGGACATTTTGCTGAAGCGAGAGAGAGAGTGATAGAAATAAATATGAAGAGAGAGTTATTACAGATTAGAGGCATAATCTTTTATTTATGGAGACAAATTCCAGCAAGCTGCGCAGTGAGCTCCTATGGCACATGCCAATGTGCAGGCGTCTGATGAGGACCAGCACCCACCCGACTGGAGATAGATGCTGTCTCACTCCATTTCTCATTCTGAGACAAGACCCAGATTTTGAAATATCTCTTTCACTTCTTCTCCTTTATCTCATCAGTTCTATAATGCATTTCCTAAACCACATTCTGTTTGGGGTCTGAGAGTCCCAGTGCCATTTTAATACTTCAACAAATGCTCTTTAAAGGAAAATTGTCGTTATTTATTCAAAAAAGTTTTTTATTATTTTATCAATCTGTCAGTGGGGTCTAATGTTGTTTTAAAGCCCACTGACTGAACATGGTTCAGTATGGGCAAAAAGCATAATTTAAATCTCTGTGACTTTTCCTAGAGGATTTATCAGATGCAAAATTCACTTTTACATGTTGTTTGAACTGAAATGTGTCATGGTATGTGTCACAGTGTGTGTACACAACCATCTATAATGATTAAAATCCAGCCAGTGTGTTTTTTTAAATCCCCATAAATAATAACCCCTTTCTCAGATCAAGCCATTCACAGATTTTGACTGTGTGATGTCACACAGACCAAGGCAGCGCCCACGATTGTTGATCTTACCTTAGACCTGCCCTGAGTGAGCTGTAAACGGTCCGCCATTATTTCGACGCCGGAGCACGGGTAGACAAAAGTGGCTCCTAATAAGTGATCAAGGTGTTCTGTAGTTTTACTCTGTTTACTCCCGACATCTGAGTAGTGGAAGATGCAGAGGGTTAGTTTTGTTTTTGAAGTGAATGCGGCTCCTGATCTACCTAAATGTGTCTATGTTCATGCAAATCATTCGTGATCCAGCTTTACCTACAGAAGAAATGAGTAAATTCTGAATGTTTGCAAATCGCCTTTCCTAACAATGTGGTAGTTAGCAAGTTCTGCTGCTAAATGCGGTTAAAGTTTCTCAGAGGACTGCTCGTCACCCCACGGAAGAGAGGGGGCGGGTGAGCAGAGCTCATTAGCATTTAAAGAGACATGCACCACAAGCTAAAAAGGGTGTTGTTTTATACTACCATTGAGAAAGTATGTTATAGACTTTTCATTAAGACCCTAAAGAATCATATCAACTTGTGAAAAATCCGATGTCCCTCTTCAAGTATTATGAAGTGACATTTGGGTGAGTTAATTACAAAAGCCCATTACAATGGGCAAAGGGTGAGCCCATTACAAAAAAGGTAAAACAATGATGTTGTGACGATTTTAAAGTTGGGGGAGAAAATATGATTTTTCACCCTACCCTACCTTTTGGAGCCGGAGTACACAGATGAATAACTTACAGCGACGTTTAAGTCGTAAACGTGCACCACAGAGCTAGTGCAAGATGAGCATTTGTGGTTAAAAAGTTTATAAATTTGTTTTTTTTTTTTTTTTTAGAAAATGACCAATTGTTTTGCTAGATAAGACCCTTATTCCTTGGCTGGGATTGTGTAGAGCCCTTTGAAGCTGCAGGGAAACTGCAATTTGGATCATCTTGGATGAAATTGGAGTAAGCAAATTACCAGGAAATCTTTATTCCGGAAGTAAACTAATCCTTTAAGTTTTCTTTCGTAAGAGCATAACTTTGTCCAACAAGGTCCAATGAGAAATCGCCATAATTTGCACAAAATGCCGAAATCGTGAGGCGACATATGAGTTTACCATTACATTTTTCTATCTGGTACAAATTATTATGATTTATAGGAGTGTGCTGAGTTTTAAGCCACTTTTAATATGCATACACCTGTGCTCTGACCTTTCACTGTGTCTAAGTGCTACATAATATTAGGTATTATCAAAGAAAATGGTTACTTTCTACTTGTAACGATTGAAAACTACAGCTTTTGTCTTTCAACGAGGACTGATTTATGATTTTTTTTTTTGTTTTTATGATCTTTCTTTTGCTTAACTTTTGGTAACTTCCCAGTTCTGTTTGAACCTTTTTCACCCTCATTAGTGTTAGACACCCTCAGGCGACCAGTTCCAAACAATTATTAACCTTTAAGGAGAGGCAGGCGCTCAGACGGAGGCGCAGTGCTCGGATACCTGAATCAAATTATTTTGGGGTTACTGAGAGAGTGATATACGGCCCTGTATGCAGCCAGCAGGCTGCCTGTTATTGGTCCCCCATGACAGGACTTCGAAAAGTGTGTGCGGAGTGCATTAAAACACATTAACGCACATTTCTTTTCACTGTCTGATGGTATAAATGTATAGACAATAAAGAGTGTCCAACATATTTCTTGCATAGCTCTCTTCAAAGTCCTCTATGCGTGTATGATGTGTCCATCACATATGTACCTTTGATCTCTGCAGGATATTTGGGTGCGCGCAGAGCATTATATGATGAAAACGCCTTATCTTACTACTTCTACGACATCAAACATGACAGCCTTTGGTCTGTATGTGCTTTAATGTGGTGTATTTTAGTGCCACTTCAAGCTGTACTCTCGTCTGGGGTGTTTTATAAATATTTTTAAGTTTACCATACTTCCCCACGCATCTTGATGGACAGTAATCCTTTTGCGACAAGATACTCGGCTAAACGCCGTCGAACGTATCTCTGCTGGGGCTACAACCGCTCAATACGGCCTCAATCTGAGAGATGAACCTGTCTGTCACAATATACGAGACAGTCATGGATAGACAGCTTTAAGCAGGTTGTAGAAAGTTGTTTGTGTTTGTCAGATATTTCGGCCTTGCCTCAGCCGGCCTTGCTTTTTGCAGTTTGCTCGGTGAGTCTGTGTATGTGTGTGCGTGTGTGTGTTTGTTTTTCTTGTGATGGAGTGTACGACCAGGGGCCACGGAGTGATGGATGGTGGAAGAGGACGACAGATCTCTCAGATGGCCGGCCTTTGCTGGTAATGGCGGTGAAATGCGATACCAGGGCAGAGCAGGAAATGGGGGAATAAGCAGGCTCCAGCCTTAATGCTGACAGAATCAAATGGGCAGTGCTTTCTCTGAACTCCTCCAAAGGCGTTTTCTGCAGGGTTTCCACTGAATAGTCTAGCGCTACCTGTTGTGTAATCTATATATTTTAGCCGGCGGCAGGGCCACCCACCTTTTGCCGCTTTGGCTGCGAGTGGATATGGCTATTTGTTTTGGACAGCCACCCAAAACACCAGCTGTTTGGTGACCCCTCCCCCTGACCTTTATCCAAGCCTGTGATTAGCTGAAGCAGAGGAGATGTTATAAATATGTATGAGGCCAAAACCACTGTGGATTTGCATAATAACGTATCAACCTGACATTCTGGCTTGTTACATAAGCGTTAAATGCGTTAAACAAAAAGCGACAAAATCGCTCTGTTTAGAACTAAGTAGTGATTTTGAAGGTGTGAGTGCTGTTTGAAGGACAGTGTCTGCTTATCATGCTCTCTATGGCCACAGGTGGCCTTCATGGGGTGGCAGATGGGATAGTGGAGTGGAAGGATAGATGAAAAAAGTTTTTTTTGTGTGAATTGTTGGTAATAATCTCTATACAGATGGCTGCAGTTAGTAAAAGAGAGCGAGAGATGCTAGTGGCGTGTTGTGTAACTGTGTGTGTGTACATAAGCAAACACTTATGAAGGATTAATGAATGCATTAGTCTCTTTGCCAGACAGACAGTGAGCATGCAAAACGTCCATATGCGTTTGTGTGTGTCTGTGTGTATGTGAGTGTAAAACTCATCTCATGAAAACCACACTAAATGGGAGCAATAAGTTCATGAGGTGAGTTGATAAGTGCTTTGAGTACCTGCAATGTTCAGGTTTCTGTGCTGTGTGTGTGAGAGAAGATAAACAAGATAAATGACACATGAGAAGCTGTCTTTACTGGAGCCTTGTATCGGTGAATGACAAAATCAATCATCATTGCTCATGTTTCATGCACGTTTGGTTTGATTGAGTACCCTTGCAAAACAACAGCATATTTTATAGTAGCATAATATACATATCATTTTAAAAGGATATAAGATGAGGTTTTACTTCATCCTTTGAGATGTATTAATTATTTATTGTACTATGAAAATATACTGTAACTTTTGGAATTTAAAACTTAGAAAAAAAAACAAAAACATTTATTGACAATTTTCTTTCTTGTCCCCCAAATTTGTACATGATGTATTATAACATTAGTTTATATATACTGTCATTCCAAAATTTGGGATCAGTAAGACTTTACTAAGGCTTTACTAAATAAATCAAAAATACAGAAAAAAATGCAATAATATTGCAGTAATATTACGAAATGTTAATGGTTTCTATATTAATATACTTTAAAATATCATTTATTTCTTTGATGCATAGCTGAATTTTCATTAGGCATTACTCCAGTCTTAAGTGACACATGATCCTTCAGAAATTTTTCTGATATGCTGATTTATTAATAGAATTATCTATGCTGGCAACAATTGTGCTGCCAAATATGTTTTGGAGCCTGTGATACTTTTTTCAGGATTCTTTGAATGAATAAAAAGTTAAAATAAACAGCATTTATTTAAAATATAAATCTTTTGTAACAAAATAAGTCTTTGCTAATAATAAATATATATATATATACATTTTTTTTTTCGAATTTTTTTTTTTCAAGAAAGAATAAAAATTTATGCAAGAAAAAATTTACTTTACTTTAATTTTTTAAAACTTTTATTCATCAAAGAATTCTGAAAAAATATCACAGGTTCCAAAAAAAATGTTAAGCAGCACTTTTCAGCACTGATAATAAATCAGCATATTAGAATGATTTCTGAAGGATCATGTGACACTGAATACTTGAGTAATGATGCTGAAAATTCAGCTTTGATCACAGGAATAAATTAGATTTTAATGTATATTAAAATAGGAAAGCTTGATTTTACATCGTAATAATATTTTACAATATTGCATTTTTTTTCTGTTTTTTTGATCAAATAAACGCAGCCTTGATGGACAAATAAGGAGAAAAAAAATAAGGGAAATCAAGTTCAATTTTCATAGATAAAAATTTATTAAAATAATGTATTATTTTAATTTAAGGTTATTAGAGATATTATTCATTGACGTAGTATAATTATAAGTAGTATATTCTTGCTATAAGCATAAACATCATTACATTTTGTTGATTTCTCAGAAGGCAATCCTTAATATAGGACTTCCTGACAAGTCCATTTGAAGTCCATCTCCAGCCTCCCACTTTCTCTCTAGGCTGTCAGTCATGAGGCAGGGGTCCGTTAAATTGCATAGAAAAACACTGAATGGCAGCAGCTCTCTCAGGCCCAAATCAAGCTTTCCCGTTCAAAGCAGAGCTGCATATAACTGTGTGTAAACTGTGGGATACAGAAGGCCATTTTCGTACATGGAGACATAGACAGTCATGCGCCCCACACTGGCTGTAGTGCTTCTCTGTGAGAGTGTCTCTCTGCAGGGACAGGGCTGTCACAGTGTCATACTGCTTGATGATGCCATGCCCTTTCACTGCAGCTCTTTCAGTCAGATGTAATAGTTCACATCTTAAATCTTCTCAGCGTAACCGCTCTACAGTTTAAATGCTCTTGGGTTGAGTTAGCCTGTAGTGAAAAGAGAGGGATTTGTTGGCAGCCTTGTATGATGAGCAGCTTCATCTCTCATTTTAACAAAAGTATCAAAACATGTACACACACACACACACACACACATTAAAAGCTCTCCAGAGGGGCAGTATCATCCCATGCTGTCAAGTATAGAAACACATTAGCATAGATTAGTCAGTCACAAGCTGACGACAAGCACTGGGGAAAATAAACAATCAAAGCTAATTAATAATTGGTGCAGCAGGTGTGAGTTCAGGTTTGTCTTATGATTTAGGTAGAAATGTGCAGTATTTGGAAACTTGATCCATTCTTAAAAATATATGAATGTTAGTTGCATTGATCAATCTTTACAGATTTAGAGACTCCCACAGCTAGATTCCCTCGCTCTACAATTTATTATAACTTCCATTAAAACTTTAATAACCTTGCAACATTAATGATTTTATAATCACTATAGAGTTAATATACAAGTCATAAATAAAAGTCACAAATAAATTGTGAGTTACATGTTAGATTAACAATATTTATTTTCTGAGATATTCTATTTGCACGTTTTTTTTTTTGTTTGTTTTTTTTTAAGCATGCATTAAAAAAATTGTTGACTGTTTACTACAGTATGCATTAATTGACCTTTTTCAGGGAGTTTGATTGACAGGCGAACTGACCAATCATAACTCAGAATCTGTCATTTTTATCCGACAAACAAACCAGACAGAAGGGTAAATTAACACTGGTGGATTAACGCTGGTGGACTTAACGTTGAAACAAGATACGTTCTGATGTTCATTCATGTTTATTTCATGCTATAACTAGTAAGGAGGAAGAGATGATCGTTGACATGCTGCTTGAACTAAGATGCTACTGCGATCTGTCATGATACATTAAAAAGCCACAAAACGGTATTTATTGTTTGAATTTAAGCCTTATATAACAATATAAAGAATAATATTTAAAAAAAAATAGTTATGCTAATTGAAAATGTTCTTAAGAAATCTGTAGCCTGACAAATTTATTGGCTAAAGACATTTTGCATAAAGACATTGTAAACAAATTCAAATCGACACAACAAAGCAGTGTTAATAAATATATAATAAATTACTAATAAATGCATAATTACCCAACTAAAATGACATGCTCTAATTATATTTTTTAGTATTATTTTTTGCATTTTTTCTCATATTGTACAAAGATTAAACATAAACTCTCAGAAATGACCCAAAGTGCATAAAAATCTATTCCAAATTATACTAAAATAAAGTATTTTGTGTGTATATAAACCATTAAAAAAAATACATATATTTACATATATTTATAATAGAAAACACTCTGCAGTGGTCGAACAACATGATATTTTAAATTCAGTCAAAATTTACAAGCACACACCTGGCCATCTAAACAAAACAAGCTAGCTTCCCATGAAAGGTCACTATGCAATTTATAATAAAAATAAACGCTTGTAGAAATGACTTAATATTATTTATTTATTTTTTTTTTTTTGAGGTCATACCACATGATACCCAAATGTGCTAACTAAATACTAGCCATTAAAAAGGTTATTTTTTTCCAAATTTGAAAGAGAGTTACAAACCTGCTTGATGCTTCATTGAGTCCTTGGCAAGCTGGTATATGATGTCTGATGATCTTTGAATGGGTTTCAAAATAAAAGTCCCAAAATGGTAGTTTCTTGATGGTCGCACCACATGATATTTCATAAAATGGAGATTATTGGACAAAGTTTGTTAAAATATTATGATGGAAATATAAGTACAAATGCTTTGCAATTTCATACAAAACACTTTGGATATCATGCCAAATGGTGCAGCAAATTAATCTGAATAAATTTAGGGTAATTTCAAAGATTCTACTAAAACAACAGTTATAGCTGGACGGTCACACCACATGATGTTTTGACACTTTGAATAACAGAAAAATGACAAATAATAATGTTTTTTGAAAAGTTAAAGTTGGTACATATGTGGGAGAGGTACTTCTTATATATGGCATCTTTATGCATTTAAACCAATTTTTAATGTAAAAAATGCAGTTGGACAGAAAATTTAGGGGTCACGTCATTGACCCAGGTAACTGTACCACACTGTTATTGTCTTCTGTATCAGATATGTAATGTCTGAACCCCTTAGAAAACTACTATGATAATTCTGGGATCATAACAGTTCCCTTATAATCACTGATTATGAATTTTTCCTCATGTTTACTGAAAACAGCTATTTTATGTAATTTTAGTCTGAAACTCTTACTTAGATATAACAGTTTATTACAATAAATATAAGATCTCGTCCTTGTCAGTGGTAGTATTACAGCTCTATCATGCACTTCACTTCCACTGTCCATTCTAGTGAAAACACAACATGAAGTGGAACCAAATGCGTTCCTGATATACATCCACTGACAAACATTTGATATTTTGATTACGTTGGTTTAGATTAGCCCCTTCACTGTAAACCTTATGCAACTCTCATATGGCCGTAATTGTTAATCATTGCCATGCACAAGTGGTGCTTGACTTACAAATGCGACAAAGAGACAAGGGATGAAAGAGAAAAGGAAACATTTCTAATGAGTCTCTTGTCTCCAGTCGTCCTTGAACGCTGTATTCCTACCAGCAGAGTGGGAAAATCGTAAAAGGAAGAACAAAAACCTACTTGTCTTCTACTTTTTTAAAAATCTTTAAAAGAAGAGAATTTTCACAATAATTAACAGGCATTGTTGTACTTTTATGTTCTTGTAGTTGTCTTCAGATTGCTATTTTAATTTTTGTATGGCTGTTAATTGATTTAAAATATTACTCAAAGTAACTGATATGATGGTTAAATATATATATATATATATATATATATAGTTTCTTTTTTTTTAAGATTTTATTTATTTTAAACTGACGTATCTACATTTTTCATGAGGCAAATGCAGCTGCTTTTCCTGGGGTGGTTTATAGTGCTGTAGTTTATAGTGCTGTAGCCTTGTTTTACTGTCTGCCTACGTTTAAACAGAGAATCACAGGGAACATTAAATAAATAACTCTTTTTAATACAATCACCATCAGACAAGTCTTTTCTGAGCAGCATAGATTGGACACTAAAACCTGAATGCTTGCCTCTGCTTCATTGTTACTCTCAGCCTCTCCTTTGCATGCTGTAAGGAATAGATTTCTATCGCCTGGCCTTTGACCTCGTGGTGCCCTGTGCTATTATGAGTGCCTGGGGTGAGCTTGTGGGTCAGGAGCTGCCGGTTATTAGCAGATGTAGCATGCGAGAGAAATGTCAGTCACAGCTCTTTTTGGAAGACTCCACTATGTGCATGACAGAAATGGCAGGTCTCTGTTGCCCTTTAAACAAATTACAAAGGCGATATCAGTATCCGCTTGTAGTAGAATGAAGGTGTGTTATTTACAGTGACTGAGATCTGATTGAACAAATGCGGCAGAAAGGGATCGGCACATGCAGCCAGTGTGATAAGTCTCTACATCCTTTCTTTTCACACGCAGCAAAGCTACAGTATGCTGTAACCACTACTTTGGCTTGATTAGCTTCTTACCCAAAGCCCTCGCTTACTGATATCTCTGTCTCTGGTTTTACACTTATCATAGGTATCACTGTTATCTAATTCCAGCCTTATCTTCCTCAGC
Source organism: Labeo catla (assembly GCA_012976165.1). Taxonomy (NCBI): domain Eukaryota; kingdom Metazoa; phylum Chordata; class Actinopteri; order Cypriniformes; family Cyprinidae; genus Labeo; species Labeo catla. The sequence continues at coordinate 242,513 of VONZ01000779.1, read as the reverse complement.
GGAGCATGTCAGGGTGCCAGGGAGGTGGGCACATGTTCACAGGGCCATGCGGAACGTCATGTAAATCTAGGCTAAGAGGCTTAGCGCCTGTTCCCTCTCTCGGTTTCCATGGTGTTCCCCACAGATAGGTGCCATCGTGGCTGGCCAAATGCCAAGCGTCCTTTTCCACTCTTCCTTTATCTCATTCTTTCTCTCTTCCTCCCAGCCTATATAGTTTCATCAGGCTTGTTTGGAGAGGGTCTGTCTTGCACAGCGCCAAAGAGGGTTTAAGTAGGGCATCTAATCATCCCTGATCAGCTTAGTCCCGCAACACCAGGAATGAAAACATGAGATTTCACTACATTTGACTACTGACATTTGCTGCCCTCAGTTGTGTGCGCTGCTTTCCAGGACACAGCGACCGAGGAGTCATAATGATGTCGCGTGCAGCGTGTAAATGAGGACATCTCTGAGTGGCATTGTGGCACAGAGTAGGCAGGAGCTCATTTGCATGTTGGTGGGCCATTTCTGAGTCCATAGAGTTTCAGTAGTAGTCAGCTGGCCTCTGTGGAGGGTCAGTGCATTCTGTGATGAGGATAATTAAACTCACTCCCACAGTCTTTCTTTCGCTTTCTCTTAGTTGAATCTCTTAGTTTGCTTTCCCTTTTCCTTTGTTCTCAGTTTTCAGTTCACTTCTGTTTATTTCTGTTTATTTCATTTTTATTCGGTTGTATTCAATCTGACGTGAGGCAATTCAGTTAGATACAGTAAATTTGTGTTGTGTATTTATTTATTTAAAAAAGGGATTTAGTTTAGTTTAGTTTGATTCAGTTTAGTTAAATAATGTGGGTTGAACATATTTTGTTCATCTGTATATTTGACTTTTAATTCTTTGTTAGGGGTTCAAGTGCGTAGCACTGAAACCCTATTATAATTCTGGGGGTCAGTATTTTAAAAAAAAAAAAAAATTATTCAGCAAGGACATGTTACATTTAGCAAAAAATGAAAATAAAATAAACAAAACTTACATTGCTACAAAAAATGTCGTTTCAAATAAATGCTTTTTCCCCCTTTCTTTTTATGTTCATCAAAGCATCCTAAAAATGCACCAGTTTTCAACATTAATAATAATACGAAATGTTTCTTAAGCAGTGAGCAGCATATTAAAATGATTTCTAAAAGATAATGTGACACTGAATTCTGGAATAATGCTGGAATAATGAAAATGACATTAAAATTAAAATTAGATTTTAAATGTTATAACAGTAAATTGTTTATAATAATATTTCATTTTTTTCCCTATATGTTTTGGTATCATTTGCATCAAATTTAAATGTAGCTTTGATGAAAATAACTTTTCAAGGACATTTAAAAAAAGTCTTACCTACCCCAAACTTTTGAATGGTAATTTATTTCTTATTTTTGTGATATGTTTTTTTATATGCCATTACTCATGTAGAATTCATACACTACAGAAGTTGTGTGTGTATATGTGGAGAGTGTTTTCGTAAGCTCATGGGCACTGCAGGGTTTTGATAAATTCAAAGGCTCTGTGCTGTTTTTGCTGATATTCATCACTTCCTGTCCCACTCTCAGCTGGGAATCACATCCCACAAATCTCCCAGCATTCACAGCGGGCAGCCAGGGGGAACATGCCCAAATGTAGAGATTCATTGGGCATAAAACACTTTGGTGTCACTGCATTAAGTTTGGGCTGGTCAGGTGAGCAAGTGAGAATGAAGTGCATGACAGATCAGCTTGACTTCAGCATGCTAATTCCCTCTACATCATTTTGTAGTTTCAGTCTTGTGGAAGATGTAAATGTATACGTGACCCTGGACATGCATTGCAGGCTCATCTCAACATATTGTTTATTTTTTAAACAAGCACTCATAGGCTTATTTTTGGCTCATTGTCCTGGTGATGTAGCGTCATCAACACAATGTTTAATGCAAATAAAGATATTTGCATTTACTGTCCGTATTGTCCTCCTCAACCCTGTTAAGTCCTTGAAAGTTCTGGCCAAAAGAACTGGAAATTTGCATTTCTGTATCAACCTGTTTTCCATTTATTCCATGTGCTTCGTTTCCGCTACCATCTATTCGTCCTGCGTTTGACCTCACAGAGACCCACCAATCAACACTAGTCATTTTCATGCATCTGTCTTGTCCATAGGTAGTTATTAAACTAAAATGCTGTCAGGGAGAGGCAGCATGATTTATATTACTACATTCTAGCACCTCATGCTGTAATTATTGGCTGTGCTGACAGCAATACCTTTTTCTGGCTTAAAAAAATTCAGAGTAGAAATTCCAAAACTAGAAAAACATTAAGTCTCAGGAGGACAAACAGCATGCTGCTTTCTTTCATGTATTTAGTGAACTTCTTAGAATTGTGAGCAATGATGAATTCAGCTCAGAAAGGTCTTTGTATTTTATAAATGAACCTGAAACCACAGTGTGGAAAGATGCTTGGCCAGTACTAAGTGCTTTATTCAGAGGTGAGTTCTGTCAAATCCTTTGATGGATTTTGTGACCCTGGACCACAAAACCAGTCATAAGTGTACATTTTTCGAAATTGAGATTTATACATAATCCGAAAGCTTAATAAATAAGCTTTCCATTGGTTTGTTAGGATAGGACAATATTTGGTCGAGATACAACCATTTGAAAATCTGGAATCTGAGGGTGCAAAAAAATCTAAATATTGAGAAAATCGCCCAAATGAAGATCATAGCAATGCATATTACTAATCAAAAATTACGTTTTGATATATTTCCGGTAGGAAAAGTTCTTTACTTAATATCCTAAAAATTTTTGGCATAAAAGAAAAGTCGATAAATTTGACCCATCGGATGTATTTTTGGCTATTCCTACAAATATACCCAACATAAGTCTTGTGCAACATAAGACTGGTTTTGTGCTCCAGGGTCACATTTGTTCTCAGAAAGCTGGAGCTGTGCTTTTTTTCTTTGAAAAGTGAGAGATTAAGAAAGATGTGGACTAATTTTCTTCCTTACATTGTTTGATTATGGTTAATTACACCATGGCAGACTGTGAGACCCAATCTTATTTGAATTTTCATGTAAGTAAATTAAGCTTTAACTGATGTTCTTGTACAACAAACTGACAGCTGCTTATGAAGCTGAATATGACATTAAACACAATTGATCTGCCACTACAACAGCTTCCTGCTTTCCATATAAGCTGTCTGTGAACATGCATAATGATGGCAGAAAATATTTTGATTGGCTGACCATAATCTTGCATTCCCAGATAAACCCAAATGATCCCAGTAATAAACCCAAACTCACAACAACATGCAGAGATGGAGTTTGAGACGCTCCACACATGTAAATGATATCAGTTTTGTGGAGCAGCATTTACTGTGAATGGAGCCACTCTGAGACGCACCTATATAATCTACACATAAAAAAATTAACGTGCATATATTTAACCCACATATATTTATTTAATTGAATTGTAAAGTTTGTGAATTCACAATAGCATTATACTTAATGGTTAAGTTTAATTAATGGTGAATGGTTAATTAGTGGTTAAATGGGTTTATAATATAATTCAGCACTGGAAAACTGTCTAATAATGCGTTTCATGGATTCTCGTCTGTGGAATGTTCCATTTCCAGTATTTTTCCAGTTACTCGAAATGGGCAAATTGCATTTGAGGATTTTTTTCAAATCAAGTACTCGAAATTAATTGCGGAATTGTGACCCTAGTAATGATAGCACTGCGTCATTAAAGGCTGTGATTTAATTATATGTATACACTAGATGTTTCAGAGAGAAGCATGGCACTGTGTTTATTTATCAGTCCCTCCAGGATTTTGCTTTTTTTTAAGGATTTTTTTGTGGTGGTAATTTCCAAAAATTTGCATAAAATTTGCTATTTTTTTTTTTTTTTTTTAAATAAGTATGATAGCACATTTACTAGATTATATTATGTTAGATTCACAATAGTCTTACATGACAAAAAGATCAAACAAAATGTATGAAGTTTATTTTGCTAAGAAACAAATGACAAAAAAACAAATAAGTACAATATGAAGGTAGATAAAAACTATTATTTTTTTGTTGCTGCCACTGTTGTTTAATGAATTTTAAGAAACTACATTAGGCTTACACTAATGCTTGGCTCCAGTACTGCTGTAGGCCAGAATTTTATTTTTGGGCGGGCTTGGGCATAAGTGAGTGTGCTCTAGGCTAACTATATAGAAGTATAAATCAGCCTTAACTGACCAAATCCAGTGGCGTAGCTCAAATGCGCGGCCCCCAACTGCGAAAGGGGGGCTCCTGGTTACGTAGCAATATTGTAAATATTTGTTTTAAACCAGGAAGGTGAGCCAATGGATATCACACAAGCAACGTGCAAACTTTGCGCAAGAGTTATGCCAGTGAAACTCTTAATCTCAGTCAGTTCTCTAGAAAGTGAAAGTAACTGATGGTGCATCTGACGCTGCATTAAAGGCGCATATTCTATCAGAGACAAGAGACAAATCTACTTTGCTGGTAACGGTAGCTAAATGTTTTAATTTCTCTTGTGGCCCGAACATAGTGGAAAAAATAAATAAATAAAGAGAGAAGAAACGTATTTCCTGTTAAACAGTTTTTTTTTTTTTTTTTCCAAGTCGGTGCTTGAAATAAGATTTACCCACACAATTTACCCCGACCGTGTAATGCTTTAGGGAAATTGCTTTGCTGGTCCAATGGCAGGCAACAGCGAAAATTTTGTTTTCACTGTTTCACACACCAATCATATGTGCATATTTGTATCTTGAAAATAATACATTACAGCTTCAGTAAAATTTGGTATAGTTCAGTTAATAATTATTAATTATAATTTAGTGTTTTTTTTGTGAGACCTTCATTTTTGTGATTAATTTGCGGTGAAATGGCAAATTATGCAGGATCACAAAAAAAAAGTGACATATTGCTGATTTTGCATTGGATTTAGTGATCTCGGAATTGGAGGGTCTGAAAATTTAAAAGCGAGCAGCTCATGATCCAGTGTTTTCAGTTTCTCTGAGTGACACAGTAAATGCTGCTCCACTTGCCCTGGATTTGGGTCACTTATAAATGTGCATTTGGGAACACAGCATGCATCAACTATCTTTCCAAACTTGTAATGACAAGCACTTATAAACCGGCTGCTGTCAATGGAAGAGAAGCTTTAGGGGTTCCTTGCAGTTTTCCACCAAAATAAAATAAAAATGTATTACTATTATTATTATTTTTTTATATTTTATTATTATCATCATCATTTTTATTATTATTATTATACTATTTTAATTAAACACTATTTTTTTTTTTTTTTTTACAATTATTTAATTTTTTTCAAATACTTTTTATACTTTTTAATACTTTGATCACCTAATTCAGTGATACTTGTGTGCCAAATGGTAGTGTATTTATTTATTTTTCTAGACCTGAATAATTTGTCTAAAATTATTAGGACACTTTTCATGTTACACCTGTGGGTGTAGAATTAGGAGAAAATGAAAAATTTTCAAAGTGAACCATCTTCCTCCAGACATTGTAACCACAGTTTCTGGAGGGAAAATAGGGCACAGTAAATTTATAATAATCTCTGCAAGGCCAGGCGTTCTCAGACAGAGGTAGCTGCAGGGTGTTTTATTATGTGCCTGTGTGTGTGTGTGTTTATATGAAGGAGATACAAGGTTTTGTGTCCTTCTACAAGTATGCTTCAATGGCTGTATGTTTGGTAAGTGTGCTAGTGTGTAGCTGGAGTGTTTGACAGTGCCCCTCCCAATTAGATCCACACTGAATCATTCATAAATGTTGCAGCGCATCACTCCAGGCATCCACCCCCCCTCTCTCTTTTTCTTTCTCTTTTTGTGTCTCTCTGTCAGAGGTCTGAAGATGCATCCTAGCCTGTTATTGTCTCACACCTATTGAAGTATTCATATCATCCTCTGTACATCAGCAGCTTTCTTCAGAACCACATCTGTCCAGTCACAGGGCCCCACAAACCCGCAGTAGCCAATTACTGTTCATATCACTCCAGTGGCCAATTCTGACCAATGGGCCAGCTACATCTTGTTCACAGTGACCAATCAGAGGTGTCTGCTCAGCATGGCAACTAATCATACTGCCTGTGTAATACATGCAGTAACCATGGGATCCATATGCCAGTCAGCAACGTGCGCTAGAGGTGTCGTAAAAAGGGTTATGGGAATGAGGCAGCAAAGTGAGGATGGTGGGCGGCAGCCATGCAGTGTGGGAACAAGTGTGAGACATTGTGAGTCCTTACCCCAAATCTGCTTTGTTTCCATGGGCTCTTGTGAGTCACGTATAGCATCTGTCAAGGAGATTTTCAGATTTATAGTCTAGTATCTAAATCAAACAATTTTTTTTTTTTAATGATCAGGTTTTTATGCATGGAGTCAATAAGGAAAATCATGTGGCTTTCTAAAGATCCAATTATGTTGTTATACATGTACATTATTGTATCTTATCTGTGTAAAGATTTCAAACAATTTTCAGATTTTTTTTTTAATGAATTAAGGAGATTTATTCAAACATACAGAAGAATCTATAGGATGTTCTTTCATTCAAAAGAATGTTTTTTTTTAAATGTTTTTGATTAAAAAAGGCTGCATTTATTTAAAAATTAAAAATTTTATGTTGTAAAATTATATTATATTTCAAATAAGTTTTCTATTTTAATATATCTTAAAATGTAGTTTATTCCTGTGATGGCAAAGTTGAATTTTCAGCAGCCATTACTGCAGTCTTCAGTGTCACATGATCCTTCAGAAATGAGAGATGATCATTTTGGCCATTTGTGTTATTCGTGTTGTAATTTACTAGTAAAGAGGATCTCTGGTTGGAGTAGAGACACTGGGCCTCATTTATGACACGAACGTATGACAGAAAATTGGCCGTATAGTCGTTTCTACGCAAAACGTGGAATTTATTAATATGAACGTGAGCAGTGGCTACGATCAAATCTCACGTCAGGTCTGAGCTCGTATACGCAAGTTTTTGAGTTAGCCTAAATTTGCGTGCAGCATGGAGAATTTTGGAGAATTGTATAATGGCAGCATTTTGTTCTTTTAGATTATTTTCCTGGCCGACAAACAAAGCTTTTTTTATTCTTTTAGGGCATTCGATTTTTATGCGCAAATAGCAGCATAAACAACAGATCATAAGGATTCACACATCGTCGCATCACCTACCTGCTGTACTTCGGTATACGGAAAAAAACAGAAATTATAAAAGAAATAAAAAAAACAGGGCTAGCCTACACAAAATATATTTCTTTTAAATAATTAACATATTAACAAAAAAAAAAAACTGTGACAAGTATAGACCACTTTTGTTTTTATGACACTCTTAATGCATTTTATTTGTTATATCTTTACTTTATTAAATGTAACTGATCGTGCAGATGCCTCACGCGCACACACACACATTTCGGCATTTTGTTTCTCCATGTCGTAAACTCTAGGGGCAAGGCTTCTAAATCTGGGTGTTTTTAGGGGCGTGATATTAAAATGACAACTGTTTCCAGCGCCCACTTTTATCAGCGGGCGATCATTTGTACGACGGGATTGGCGGCATACGAATGTTTCATGAATCACACGTGAACGCCGTCATAGGTTGATTTGTGCATACGGATCTGCGCTCCTTTTTTCGTTAGATTGATAAATGAGGCCCACTATGTAGTGCTCTATATTGACAGCTACATGATTTGAGACTATTTTTTCTTCTCAAAAATGGGCAACTTACGATTCATTTTGATAGAGCTTGTCACTTTTTTAGCACATTCTCATGTTTTTAATGTCACATATTTGAAAGATTATATACAGCTTCAGTCCATTAAATCTGTACAAACCCCATTACAATAATAAAAACATGTCATTGGAAGAGAATTGGAAGCCAATTTTCTTTCTCAACGCCGAGCGTATCGGTGCTCACAGTCTTGTGACTCAAAAGGACGCCTGCACTAATGGTGACATCTGACGTGATGTTTTAATGAGCTCTTAGCCTGAGAACGATGCCATTTTCATCTGGTCTTGCCTCTTCATGTGACTTTCTCCTCAGGAGGTCATGTATTGATATGTTATTAGACTGCAGAGAAACAGGGACTTTAATTGTGCTGAAAATCAATGGCATTAGAAATTTTAATTAGGCTAAAATTCATCTTCTGAGAATGACAGTTATTTCTATGTTATGTTACGTTTGCATCTGAACCATTTATGACTGAGGTTTCGGCATAGAGTTATGGCAGGATTCATAAGGTGTCACAGGAATCGATCTTTACACAAAACTCCCTGTATTATTGTACCGGCTCAACAAAGCAGAAGATAACACATCCCACATCCACTGCGATTTTTAATTAGACACTCTGAAGAATCCAGGCTGGTGTTTTCGTATCCTATTTTGCTCTTCTGCTTACCTCAAATATTGGTCATTTTCCCTCTCTCTCTCTCATTAGGCAGGTGCTTAGTTTACTTCCCATCTTTCCCAGGTTTGTTTGTGTTCATATGTCTTCAGCTATCCTTTAATCACCAGTGACAGCTTAAAGGTTGTGTGTAGAGTCTCTTTGCTATGATGTTTTCTCTGAAGCTGCTGCTGTTGGTATTCATTGATTTTCTTGGGTATTCACGCAACTTTTTGGCCTGTTCGAACTTAGCCAATGCGGTCTTGAGTCTGTTTGACCCGCAAATGACTTTCGCTTAATTTTTAAAAAATGTTCTCTTTGTCGAAATGACATGAGACTTGGTACAGCTGTCAGCACTATCTAGATCTACAAATAAAAAAAAATTGGAGTGATATCTTGATTTTATATTAGTGTAAAAAAAAAAGTCACATTCAAGATCTTTGGGGTCTCTAGCGACCCCATGCAACAAAATTTAATTTTCTAACAAAGTAATAGTTTTTTTTTTAAACAAATATTATTTTCTTATTTATTAATGTTTTTACTATATTTGTTCCATTTTTGGAGGATTTATTATATTTTTTAAAATTTATATAAATTAATAAATACATATTTTTTTATTAGGTTTTTATACAAAAACAGCTTTTTGTGTACAATTCACTTTATAAAAGACCCACATTTTGAACTTTCATTCATGGGGATAACATGGATAATTTGACATGGTTTGGTGTAAGATTTTTGCCCATCATTTGGAAAATGCCGCTTTAAAAATAAAAAAATATCATTTTTACCAGTAGATGGCTGCAGAGCTCCACTATTTACAATTTGCTATTTGACCAACTAAAAGATATCTTTTTACAAGTTTTTTCAGTTGGATTGATATCTACATATAATAAAATCACAATTATAACAATAAAAATTACTTTTTGTCAAAGTTTAATATTTTTTGTACTGAAAAAATCAGTTTTTCAATAATGTTACATTATGATTAGAATCAAACCAACAAAATGTTGATTCAAAATTCATCCATTCAAAGTTTATCAATTCATCCATTACTTTGACAAATATATTTTATAATTGTGATTTCATAATATGTAGATAAAATCCAAAAATCCAATACAAAACAACAACAACAACAAAAAAAAAAGACGTGGCCTAATGGTTAGGGAATCGGGCTTGCAACTGAAACGCTGCAGGTTCGAGTCCCTGATCCGGCAGGGATTGAAGGTGGGGGGAGTGAATAACCAGTGCTCTCTCCACCCTCAATACCACGACTGAGGTGAGTCCCTTGAGCAAGGTCCCCAACTGCTCCCCGGGCGCCGCAGCGATAGCAATATGGCTGCTCACTATTTACTATTTGACCAACTATCTTTTTACGTTTTTTCAGTTGGATTGATATCTACATATAATGAAATCACAATTATAACAATAAAAATTACTTTTTGTCAAAGTTTAATATTTTTTGTACTGAAAAAAATCAGTTTTTCAATAGTTACATTATGATTAGAATCAAACCAACAAAATGTCCATTCAAAATTCATCCATTCAAAATTTATCAATTCATCCATTACTTTGACAAAAAGTAATTTTTATTTTATAATTGTGATTTCATATGTAGATAAAATCCAAAAAAAATAAAAAATAAAAAAAAAAATGTGGCCTAATGGTTCCCTGATCCGGCAGGGATTGAAGGTGGGGGGAGTGAATAATCAGTGCTCTCTCCACCCTCAATACCACGACTGAGGTGAGTCCCTTGAGCAAGGTCCCCAACTGCTCCCCGGGTGCCGCAGCGATAGCAATATGGCTGCCCACTGCTCCGGGTGTTTGTTCACTTCTTACTACTGTGTGTGTGCACTTGGATGGGTTAAATGCAGAGCACAAATTCCGAGTATGGGTCACCATACTTGGCCACACGTCACATCCTTTCCTTTCCCACTGAAAAACTTGTAAAAAAATGTCTTTCAGTTAGTCAAATAGCACATAGTAAATAGTGGAGCTCTGCAGCCATCTACTGGTAAAAATGATAATTTTGTATTTTTAAACCGGCATTTTCAAAATGATGGGCAAAAATCTTACACCAAACCATGTCAAATGATCCATGTTATACCATGAATGAAAGTTAAAAATGTGGGTCTTTCATAAAGTGAATTTTACACAAAAAGCTGTTTTTGCATAAAAACCTATTTTTTTAAATATTTATTTATTAATTTATATAAATTTAAAAAATCATAATAAATCCTCCGAAAATGGCACAAATGTAGTAAAAACATTAATGAACAGAAAAAAATTTTGTTTTAGGAAAAAACTATTATTTTGTTACAAAATTACATTTTGTTGCGTGGGGTCTCTAGAGACCCCAAAGACCATAAGTGTACAACCCAAAATGAAGACCGCACAAGGGTTAAACTCTTTTTAATCCTATTTCTAATAATGTTTCATTTTATTCTGCCTTTAGTTTATCAGAATTATTTAAATTACTGTAAGTGAATATTTACCTCCAAAATTAAAATTGGCATAGTTTACTCACATATGTAGAATGTGCCGTTCAAAAGTTTGGGATCAGTAAGATTTTTAATGTTTTAATGCTCATCAAGGCTGCATTTATTTAAAAATACAGAAAAAAACCCAGTAAAATTGTGAAATATTATTGCAATATAAAATAACAGTTTTCTGTTTTAATATTCTTCAAAATCTAATTAATTTCTGTGATGCAAAGCTGAATATTCAGCATCATTACTCCAGTCTTCAGTGTCACGTGATCCTTCAGAAATCATTCTAATATGCTGATTTATTTTTAATGTTGAAAAAAGTTGTGCTGCTTAATTTTTTGGAACCTGTGATACCTTGTTTAGGATTCTTTGATGAATAAAGAAAGTGTTAATTAAAAATATTAATATTTTCTAAAAACGTTTTTACTATCACTTTTTATCAGTTTAGCACATCCTTTCTGAATAAAAGTATTAATTAAAAGAAGGAAAAAAATGGAGTGACCCCAAACTTTTGAATTACATAATTAATTACAAAACTATAATTAAATTAATTCTAATTAATATAATTCATTATAATGTAATTATAATAATTAATATAATTTATAATATAAATAATATAAATAATATAATATAACATAATATAATATATATATATATATATATATATATATATATATATATATTTGCTTTTTTAATTCATCTAAGAATCCTGAAAAAAATATCACACATTCCAAAAAAATATTCGGCAACACAGCTGTTTAATAATAAATCTGCATATTAGAATGATTTCTGAAGGATCATGTGACACTGAAGATGCTGAAAATTCAGCATTGCATCACAGAAATAAATTATATTTTAAAGTATATTAAAATAGAAAACTGTTATTTTAAATTGTAATAATATTTCACAATATTACATTTTTGTCTGTATTTTTGATCCAATAAATGCAGCCTTGATGAGCAGAAGAGAATCTGATTAATTAATAAAATGATTAAACACAGTAAAGCCCCAAAACTGTAAGATCACATGATTTTGCATTAATATTATTTTATTATTATTATTTTATGTTTTTATTTTTTATTGCAACTTTATTTAAACTAGAGTTATTGATAGAATATTAATAGATAATAAATATTTTTGAAGAAAAAAAAAAAAATATATATATATGTGTATATATCTCTGAAAGGTTTGGCATCAGTAAGATTTTTTAAAATATTTTTTAAAGAAGTCTCTTATGCTTTTCAAGGATGAAATTATTTATTTGTTTGATCAAAATATATTAGTGTAATATTATTACAATTTAAAATAATGTTTTTCTATTTTAATATACATATATATTTTTACAAATATATTTTTATTTATTTATTTATTTACTTGTTTGTTTGTTTGTTTGTTTTTTGCATTTTTGCCTTTTGTTGTGATAGGACAGTGTAGAGGAGATAGGAAATGAAGTAAAGTGATCAGGAAAGGTCCTCAAGCCGGAATTCAAACTCAAAAAGTATTTTTGATCAAATAAATGCAGCCTGGATGAGCATAAGAAGCATTATAAACCCTTAGAAACATTACAAATCTTACAGATTCCAAACTGTTGAGCGGCAGTATTCATGTGTATGATATGATATATTACTCAACCATACAGAAAATGTGGTTTCATCACTGCAAAGTCTGAATCATGGCATGTGATGAGACACATTCTACTCCACATCTAGGCCTGTGTTTGAAAGCCCACCCATCTGACGGCTGCCAGCTCTGTAAACATTTACTCATGCTATTAACACAGACCACTGAATTCAGCACTGTCTGACCACATATTACATAGCAGCTATAGTTAGAATATAATGTCTGACTTGTACCACTGCTGGGAAGTGTTGTAACATACACAACCAGTTCATGACTCATTGTAAACAACACAGAAACAAATATACAATAGGGACGGGACATATTAAGACCCTTTGATATGTGAACCGGGCTCCATGTCAAATAAAACCTCCGTTTACAGATCCAAGAACTGAAAATACATTGGCCGCTCTCCCATTCCCATGTGTTGAGCACAAAATAAGCTGTGAGATATGTTTAGGATGTGGATTATAATGCTGTGATAATTACAGGAATCATGACGGCACAACTCAGTCACTTCATGGTTTGCTTCTATGTCTAAATTAAGATCTGATGAGTCAGGGAGACTGGTAGTGGAGACCTGTTAACAACGAGATTACTTTGGCATCCAAAGGTATTTAGACACTTAATTCATGCTTAAAAATATGCATGTTATTTCACTACAAAATACTTAATACTTAATACTAGTGAAAGACTTTTATCTTGTTACATTAATGTTCTTTTAAACCTTTTATTTATCAAAGAATCTTAAAAAATGTTTCATTGATTTTGCAAAAATATTAAGCAGCACAACTGTTTTTAACACTGATAGTAATAAGAAATGTTCTTGAGCTGCAAATCAGCATATTAGAATGATTTCTGAAAGATCATGTGACACTGAAGACATCCATTTTAAATTGTAATTATATAATATTACTGTTTTACTGTATTTTTAATCAAATAAATGCAGCTTTGGTGAGTGTAAGAGCCTTCCCCAAAAGTTTGCATGGTACTGTATTTTTTAAAAATATATCTAATGCAATAACATGAAGACATTTTGAAGTGTCATCTAAGCTGCTGCTGTAGTGATTCTTTGAGCTGTAAAAGGCCCTGTGCATTGAATGAGCTCTTGATTCAAGGCAGAAAATGTCAGACTTCAGAGATAAAGATGGCTTGAAGTATAGATTTATCCTAGAGATATGAGATTTTTTTGCAGCGACCAAATATGCGGTGTTTAAAAAGGTTGACACAAATACAGATGTCATCAGTTTCATGAATGTGATAATATCTCATATTCTCTCTTTGAAGTGAGCCTACAGCTCTGGATTGTCTTAAAAGGGAAGGTAACAACAAGAGGCCTACATTGTTATTTAATCAACTCATTTCTATATTTGGAGGTGAACCTTTTTTTCATTTAAAAGCCCATCAAAAATGTTTTGCTTTTTGATGAGCAACAAAACTCAGCTGTGAAACACACCTGTGATCAGACGCAATCTTTTGTCATGGAAATGAAACAATAACATTCCCTAGGTTTCAATACATAAACTAGCCAACTAGAATTTTACATATTCTAAATCAAATGAGTTTCAGTGCAAAACCAACTAGCTGGGGTGTTCTGGGTAGTCGCCAGGTAATTTCTGTGGTTTCTAGGGTGTTTTCTAGGGCATTCTGGGATTTGTTAAAATCTCTTAAAATCTAAGTGTGCACAATAGTAATAGTGATTCCTATCCTAACAAGCATTACCAATTAGCAAAAGCCCCTTTTCCGCTTGCACGATACTGTCAAATGCATTTAATGAGAGAGGAAAAGAAACAATAGGCACATGCTACTCATTACAGATCAGTTGTGTTGCAGGAGGGTTATTTAATTTGTGAGTTCTGAGAAATTTGTTAATTTGTGAGAAATGCATTAACAGACTCAATGGGTGGTGAGGGGAATCCTCTCCAGACTCTTTATGACCCACCTCTTCTAGTTTTAAACAGAAGCACGTGTCTGTTCCCTAACTAGTATACTTTTTTCCAGGTCAGTCTTGTGCTGGTTTGGAGGCTGTCCTGAGGTTCACCTGAGGTTTACATGCTTCACAAACAGTCTGATTTGGTTGCTTGGTTTGTGTGGCACTACTCTGCTCTTTCTTTAAAGTCAGTGTAATGGCAATTCAGAGAATTGTTTCTAAACACATTGGAAATGAAATGTTTTGCTGAAAACATGTTACAAAGACTTTGAACTATGTAGCACTGAATTGTGGGATTTTTTTGGGCAGCCTGAAATCATGTCTCGATGACGCACTGGAGTCACTGAGCATGTGCCCTCCCCTAACACTATAATACCTAGAGCGCATTAGCATCAGTGGTTCGCAAGTTACCGTCTACCGTTACTTACTGTTACCATTACTTACTACTAGGGCTGTCCTCGACTAAAGATTATTCTGGTCGACTAGTATTAATTTATTTTAAGCATTTTGCTAATAAACCATATAAATCATAACAATGAGCTTTTAATTGTCTACATAGCCTATTAAGCACTCAAGCGCATGCAAAAAAAGCTTGCCACAGCGCACCGGCAGATATAATAATTTTGAATGTGTCAGGGAAAAACAACAAGAACATTTTTAATATTTGTTGATAAAATAGTGCTTTCTTTGTTTTTGGCTTAAGATATTAAGTCGGCGACACTGACTTGTCATCTCCGCAGTAGTGGATTTACCTATATGCGTAGGCATATGCAAAGAATATTTGTCTTCCGTTTGAATTGGTTAATTTAAAGATAAACATTGCACTCTTTATAGATGTATTTTTCATGTCTGTAAAGCAAGTATACACGGAGTTTCACTCTCAAGTTCAGAGACTGAGATGGCAGAAAGAGCATCCTGTTTGCCTTCTTTATTTTACAAAAGCACAATTTTTCATTGTTATTCTGAGTGCACACAAATAAACGTAGAGTCTTTACAGATTCGAAAGATGTATTACTCTTATCTGTATGACCAAAAATGACGGAGTATTTTAAGTGACTGCACCGGCGCCTCCATCTGTTGTGCAGTGAGCACACTACTATTCAACTTCCACAGAGACACTTGAATAGCACACATTTTTCTAGGTTAACATTAGATTGAGGATTTTTTAGATGAAAATCCATATTGATGAATGATAGGTGACCGTTTGGATGTCCTGCCCGATGTACTATATTACCACATAAACCAGTCGTTAACGATCTGTCTGTCATGGACTGCATGACTTCGCCACTTCCTGTGGAATTTTTTTTTTTCTGTGACTAAACGATCGACCACACCTCCTCTTGTCGACTAATGGTTTGTCGACTATTAGGGGTCAGCCCTAGTTACTACAGCCTACAGTTTTGCTAGCTAGCTATGCCTTCAACATGTAAATGCATATTATCTAGTTGCGATAATTTACAAAACAGCTAGGTCTCTATTTAAATTTATTTAGTTTGACAACTGAGACAGGCGGCAGCTTTCCCGCGAGTGGGCGTGGTTTCAGTGCCGACAGCAGACACTCCCCATAATACTGCTTATTTTTTCAAGAATTTGATTTACATTTTTTTAATAACACATCTGTGGTGTGTCAAACCCAGAACACATGTAATATTGCTTTGCACAGACTTTAAAGGGAATACCGGTATTAAGACTTGTATGGGTTAGTATAAAATAAATGGTTTCTTTTACTGAAAAATGTAGCAGAAAACCCATAAAGACTTATGTTATTTAAAAAATCTATTTCGTTTTATTTATATTTTGGACGATGGGGGGCGCCATTATTTCAATAACGTGAAATGGCTGCACAACTTTGAAAATAAAATACTGATACAAAGCCACATTATGCGGCTTTTGATTGTAATTTTCAGTCAAAGGGCAACAAGAGAAGCGATATTAGTCTTCACTGCTTTTCCTAGCGATAAGAAGAGGAGCAAAGAATGGGAAGATGCCTGTGGATGAATTAAAACTTCCTAAAGACCCGCAGCTTTGTTCTCTCCACTTTAGCACTGTTGCCTATGAGGCTTTTAGTAGACCACAGGTCCTAAAAGAGCTTACAAATGGCAGAGACAAGAAACGCTAGATGCCAACCTGGCAGGATGTAAACGTGCAGATGCTTGTAATGACGCCGCAGACACTGAAGGAGTTTCTCAGTGTGGATTTCACTTGATATCTGGGGCGTTTAGACTCTTTGTGGGGAAAGTCGATGGTACGACATTTGATTTAAGACTACACTTACATCCATTGCCACCTGTAAGGTCAGGATGAAACACAGGCCGTAAGATTAACGGTGAGGGGTTTTTATGAAGTACATGACATCTAATAACAGTTCCTTCAGAAATGCCAGTCGCACTGTCATGAGAAACAAAGCAATTAGATCTCACCAACTACATAATGTGTGAGAGCATTATTCTTGTCATGATTTGTCTCAATTTAATGTGCTAATTTAGTGCGGTTCATTATTTAAAAAATAATATAATTCTGTATCATGTAATATTGAATTAGATTTTATATATTAAACAAAAAGTTTGGGATATGTGTTTGAAAGAAGTTTCTTACATTCATCAATGCTGTTTTTATTACTGTAAAAAGAGTAAAATATTTTTACAATTTAAAATAATGATTTTCTGTTTTAACGTTTTAAAATGCAATTTATTTCTGTGATGCAAACCTGAATTTTCATCAACCATTACTTTTCAGTGACACATTTAGAACTTTCTGGTGTGTATATAAATACAGCATTTTTCAGGAATTCTGTACACAAAACTTTATATTTACAATTTTTGTAAAACCTTCGTTTAGGGATAAAGGATTTTACAGTAAATTCAAACCAGTCAGTCGCAAGGCAACTCTGAGTCAATCAAACTTTCCTGTAGCAGACAGCGAGCTTAAGAGCCAATCACTTGTTTTTGATGTGGAAACACAGAATGTTTCAAATTGCCATGAATCAGATCATTGCAAGAAACATCTTTTACCACTGCATTTGTGCATTTCCAGAACAGGTATTAAGGGAAAGTGATTTTGGTCCTAATCAGATTCAGGCAGGATTTGAGGGGCTTTAGCAGCCCTCCGAAGAGTAATTCTCTCCGTGACGTGAGCACAGAGTTTTGCAAATTCGCATTCTGACAAATTATGTTTAAATCTCAGTGATACTAAATATTTTGCGGCTGACTGTTTGTGTCTTTGGCAAGGTGCTTAAGGCTGGTTTACAGTGAGCACGTGTGTTTGTTTATTTCTGGGAAGAGGGTCAGAGCGGGCAATCGTGAGGATCTCGAATCTGCAGCATCGCCCTGGCCGGCTCTGTCGAGAAACATTATGCTTGGAGCTCGGCCTTGTTCGGAGAGGGAGTAACAAATCCTTCACGCGACAAAACTCCCAGAAGGCCTTAAAGTGAGTCATAAAGCATGATATTTATTTAAAGGTGCACTCAAACTTCCTCACCCCAGTCAATTTAGACCTCATACTGACACCTACTGGTGTGGAAGCATGAAGTTGTTTACTAACTTCTGCTGCGACCGTCGTGTGTTTGTACTCCCGGTGTTTACACTCGGTTTGTGGCATGTGAGCTGCGTCGCAACTTTTTCCAGCGTTCCAGTGGGAAAACTGTTTGTTTGGACATTTTATTTTTCCACTGGACCGTCTGGTCGCGCACATGCCGATCCATCTCTCCAGACTATGCTGTTGACTCAGGCTCCGTTGTTATGTTGTGTCTGTGGTTTGTATACTGTATATGTTGTTATATTGTTTGATTTGCTTGTTCTGTTTAGATGTACTTCGATGTTTATGCTTCGTAAAGCGCCTTGAGCTCTGAAAGCGCTATATAAAGCAAACATGTTGTTGTTATAACAAGCAGGTCATGTGATCTCAACATGGCGGCATGCATGAGCCGGAAACCTGTTTTATGAAGAATAAAACAGCTTTTCTAGAAGACTAAACTGACTTCGGTCTTCATCTCATGTAAGTTATTCTTTAGTTTAAGGCAGGGGTACTCAACCCTGTTCCTGGAGGTCTACCTTCCTGCAGAGTTCAGCTCCAACCCCAACCCTGATGAAACTAATTAGGATCTGAAAGAGCACTTGATAATTATAGACAGGTGTGTTTGATCAGGGTTGGAACTAAACTCTGCAGGAAGGTAGATCTCCAGGAACAGTGTTGGGCACCCCTGGTTTAAAGGGATAGTTCACCCAAAAATTAAAACTGACATTATTTACTCATTTACTCACTTTCTTCTGTGAAACATGAAAGAAGATATTTCAAAGAATGTTGGTAAACAAACAGTTTCAGTTCCCACTGACTTCAGTTGTATTGTTTTGGCCATGGAAGTCAATCGGAACGAAAAGCATTTGGTTACCAGCATTCTTACTGAGTAAATGATAACAGGATTTTTATTTTTTTTTGGGGGGGTGACTGTCCCTTTAATCATACTGTTATTAGATTCAATTAATTTACAAGCACAGAAAAAGTGATGTGCTTTTGTACTTAGAGTTGTACATCTCAAAGCACTTTGTATAAGGACATTTAAAGAGCCTAATATAAGATTTGAAAACACTGACTGTTCAGCGTTGGAAGGCAGACTGAAGGTCTCGTGGTGATTAACAGCTGTGTTTAGAAATCAAAGCAAACACTTCACTTCATGTGCCTCATAACCGAAGATGAATTCTCTTCAAAGTATCTACAGCATGGCGATGTTTCGTAATTACTCATGTTTATTCTCGGGCAATATTCAGCCATTTGTTTTAATACAGCTGCTTCAAATGCAAACAAGAACATTGATTTAATATGTTAAGCACTAACATAACTTGCACCCAAAGCAAACACACTTCTCTTATTCATTCTATGAAACACAAACCCATATTGCCACCATGGTGGCCAAGAGGCTAGTTAAATGTATAGTTGAAAATTCAGTCATTTTTTTATTATACTCTTCTACTTCTTCAATATAATGCAAGTTATTGAGGACTGAGGCTGTCAGACTCAAAAAGTGCCATGAAAATGGTCATCTAAAATCATTTTAGCTCAAAGTGATTAATGTACTATTTACCAAAATGATCTTATTCATGAATCATTCTTTTGAGTGTTTTCAAACAGTTTACTTAAAGAAGTTCACTTCCAGAACAAAAAATTACAGATAATTTACTCACCCCCTTGTCATCCAAGATGTTCATGTCTTTCTTTCTTTAGTTGATAAGAAATTATGTTTCCTGAGGAAAATTTCAGGAATGTTCTCCATATAGTGGATTTGAATGGTGCCCCCAAGTTTGAACTTCCAAAATGCAGTTTAAATGCCGCTTCAAATGGATCTAAACAATCCCAACTGAGGAATAAGGGTCTTATCTAGTAAAACAATCGGTTAATTTTCAAAACAAATTGACAATTTATATACTTTTTAACCTCAAATGCTCGTCTTGTCTGGTCTGCCTGATGCGCATGCGTAGTCTGTGTGATCTGGGTCAATACAGTTAGGGTATGTCGGAAAACTCCTGTTTCATTTTCTTCTTCAATGTAAAAATTGTCCTACGTCGCTGTTTTACCTTTTTTTAAAGGCCATTTGATCTTCTTTTCATGTTCACTTTGTAAACACTGGGTCGGTACATATGCAGCGATGTAGGATGATTTTGAAGTTGGGGAAGAAAATGAGATAGGAGTTTTCGACATACCCTAACTGCATTGACCACATTAAACCGAAAGAAAAAACTGTTTAGGCAGACTTAGACAAGACAAGCGTTTGAGGTTAAAAAGTATATAAATTGTCAATTTGTTTTGAAAATAACCGATCATTTTGCAAGGTAAGACCCTTCTTCCTCAGCTGGGATCGTTTAGAGCCATTTGAAGCTGTGTTTAAAATGCATTTTGGAAGTTCAAACTTGGGGGCACCACTGAAGTCCATTATATGGAGATAATTCCTAATTTTTTTTTCCTCAAGAAACATAATTTCTTGTCAGTGCTGATAGCCTAGAGGTTAGAGCACTGACATATAGTGCAACGGCACCTCTGGCGACCTGAGTTCGAGTCCCGACTCGTGGTCCTTTGCCAATCCCATTCCCAACTCTCCACCCCATGCTTTCCTGTCATTCTCTACAGTCCTGTCTACTCAAAAAAACATAAAAAAGAAACATAAATTCTGTTGACAAGAGGGTGAGTAAATTATCTGTAAATTTTTGTTCTGGAAGTGAACTTCTTCACTTGAGTTTTATATTTTTTGTTCCAGAGAGGAAAACATGTCTTCAGATGGTCTCCTTGTGTTCATAAAGAACCACATACAGTTTTGTAACGACATGACAGTGAGTAAATAATAATATAATTTTAATTTTAGGTGAACTATCCCTTTAAACAGAGAAAATCGTTCTTGTAACAGTATTTTAGCTGCGCTTTAGCCCTTAATGCTGGCACTCATAAAGTAGATGCATGTGAGATCTCACTTGAGCCTTGCAGATGTTTTTGTGGATCCAGTGTGAGGTGTTAACACAGAGCCAGCTCACAGGTGTTTGGCCAAGACCTCGGTATTTAAAAACTCCTCAAAAATGGATCGGAAAGTCTAAAATATCAGGCACTGTTTTCATTTTGTAAACCTGTAAAAGCAGGATAAAGACCTAACCCACCGAACTCAGTCCAGTATTTCACCCTGAACAAACGGAGGTCAGCTCAGCATGATAACATGCCTGCCACTTTCCCAGAGTTCCTATACTGACTTCTGAGCAGCTGCCACGTGGCAGGCAAATCTGTCTGTAGTAGGTTAGGATAAAAGAAAGCTGCATAAACAATGTGAACATCATGCACATATCTGGTGGGGTTATAGTATAAAGTACCATTATGTATATACTGAACAGCGGTGCATTCAGTACATACAGATATATTTTGAATAAATGCTGTTCTTTTGAACTTTTTATTCATCAAAGAATCTTGAATAAAGTATCACAGGTTCCAAAGAAAACATTAAGCAGCACAGCTGTTTCTTACATTGATGATAAATCAGCACATTAAAATAAGTTTTAAAGGATCACGTGACACTGATAACTGGAGTAATAGCTGATGAAAACCATTATTTTTAATAGTGGTAATATTTCACAATATTACTGTTTTTTCTGTATTTTTGATCAAATAAATGCAGCCTTGTTTACCATAAACTTGCCATTAAGCATAACGTATTGATATAAAAAAGCAAAGAGGGAAAGGGAAAATATATTATATATTTTTTATATCAACATCATAAAATGCAAACTGACAAAAATTATTTTGAAATACCTGCTTTATATGAATAAACATGAAAACAGCTAAGATATTTCATGCTCAAAGTCTTTCAGATTTAGTATAAAGCAGCTGATGAAAAGCATTATTTTAAATGAGTGATAATATTTCACAATATTACTGTTTTTTTCTGTATTTTTGATCAAATAAATGCAGTCTTGCTGAGCAAAGAAGACATCTTATTAAAAAAAAGACTTTTGAACAGCACTGTATACAGAGCTGGATAATGTAATGTTTTAGGTAATGTAATCTGACTACTTTTTAGTCACTTTTAGATTTTCAATTTTCTTATCAAACTTGTTTTAAACCTACCATTTAGCATAACATATTGATATAAAAAAGCAAATAGAGAGAAAATATACAGTAGTCAACATTTGAAGTGGATCAGAAAAGTTAATCAAAGAAGGGGTATTGTTTTGGTTTTAGGACAGCTTTGATGAAAGGTTTTGATCCACTTCAAATGTTGACTACTGTATACTTTTTTTATATATATTTTTTTTATATCAACATCATATCACATCACATCATAACACCATATATCAACAGGATTTCCCAATCTGGGTTTAATGTAAGAACTGCAGTGGGTTTATGAGTTGGTAAAAAGCTAATAATTCATTAAAAAATAAAAAATGTAAAATAAAAATAACTTAAAAATGAAAACACTAAAACTATAAATTTGTCATTTGTTTACCTGCATGTCATAGTGACCAATAACTGACATCAGAGAATTATAAACATGCGAATGTGTTGTTAAATTATTTGAAATATGAACTTCCTCAGAGATATTTCAAAAGTAAATATTTTATTTTAATGTTTTTGGCCGACAAAAATGTTTTGAAATCCCTGCTTAATATGAACAAACATGTTTCGGATTTAGTATAAAGCAGCTGATGAAAAACATTATTTTGAGTCATAATATTTCACAATATTACTGTTTTTTCTGTATTTTTGATCAAATAAATGCAGCCTTGCTGAACATAGAAGACTTCTTATTAGGATTAAGCGTAACATATTGATATAAAAAAGCAAAGAGAAATGTTTTGAAATCTCTGCTTATTATGAACAAACATTAATAAACATGAAAACTGCAGTCTTTTAGATTTAATGTGTAATCATGTAATCCGTAAAAAAAAACAAAAAAAAACCTGTAATTGGATTATGAACATTTTAAAATGTAATAAACTAATTACAAGTACTTAATTTTTGGAATCTGATTATGTAATCCAGATTACATGTAATCAGTTACACGTTAAAATATACACACACCTCATATAAATAATGTATTTTTTCTTTAAATCATTCACTCTATCCTTCCATACTAGGTTTTTAAGTTTAAATGTAAAATAAAAATAGGAAAATAATATTAATCCAAGATTTTTGAATTTGGGCCTTCACTTTGTTTGATACTTACATTTTATTAATTAATCTGATTTTTAATTTGTTAAACGATTTGATTTAACTATGGAAAATCTATGTCATTCAGCTACAAAAAAAGTCATAATTAAGTGTATTGTGTGTGTTTCACATTTAATTAGGTTATAATCATGGTACTTTCCAGTTAATCAACAGCCATTTAAAATGTTCAAGTGTTCCCCTGTCTTACGGCGCCAGACTTTTAAAGTTACAGCTTTTGACTGAGCTAAAGCCTATATTGACCCACATACTGTACATGGATGTCATGTGAGTGTAAATAAGGCCTAACTGCAGGCCCAGGGTCAGTATATTGTCTCACATTTCTCCAGCTCTAGATCATTAAAGCCTCCTTAAGCCAGATAGTCAATGCTTTAGGAAGGGCTTCACTAGGGCTCGCCCCTGGGCTCTCTCCAGCAACCTGACAGCCCTATTCCACTCTCTCTAATACGTGCTAATTGCATTCCCTCTTACTCACTAGATGGGAAGAATGCACGTGTTATTTCTGCACCAGGGCCCATCAGCAGATTCCAGCTTTGAAAGTAAAAACATGGCTGGTTGAGTCAGAAAGATGGAGGGAAGGTGCACTTAAAGCAATATCTTGATGACTTTCTAGGTTTTTTTTTTCTTCTTTTTTTCTGTTGGACATGAATGAAGATATTTTGAAGTCCCAGTTGACTTAAAAATAAATAAATAAATACAAATATGCAACTGTTTGGTTACCCACATTGTTCAACATATTATCTTTTGTGCTCAGCAGAAGAAATAAATTAATATGGGTTTGGAACAACTAGATGACCGTAAATGATGACAGAATTTTTAAAGTTTTAAAGTTCAAATCCACATCTTTAAAAAATTATTCTTTTAATATTTTGTATAATGAAATCTGAAGGTCTTGTCATTGCTTTCAACATTTCAACACATAATATATATGAAATTGCAGTTTATGTATTGTTATTAATATTACTGTAAAAACAAATTTTTTTTTTCTAAATCTCAGAATTGGAATTGACTTTTGCTGCATAAGGACTTCCATTCATGTTTGTTGAACCAGGGCAATTGAGCTTCACAGCAGAGGGATTTTCCAGTTATTTAACACATCTGGCTTACCTGACTCCTCTGTGCTTTCTTTCAGAGGCTGGATTTACAGTAAAAGGTTTAAAGATCAAATTTAGATCAAGCAGTAATTACCCAAAATCATGCCTTTGTTGAAGGTAGGCTTATCTGCTGAAGAAAAGTATAATCACAAGCTTTTGTGATGTTAAGTCTTTACCAACATTACCATGTTATCATGGCTCTACGGAGAAATAACAGTTGACAAGGGGGAAACATTTATTTGTAAGGCTTTTGCTATTAGACTGAATCCCACTGGAGCACAAGGGATTTTACTATAGGATGTTCAGAATGAGGTCAGTCAGTCATGTGGTCTTCACTAACTCCAAACTCACAAGACATTATACAGCAGATATGATTGATGTTATCTCTGTATTTTGATTACTTATGGCTTAGCAGATACTAGAATACTTTTTTGAGATTCAAGCTAGTTCTTTGTCATCCTAGTGTAATGTCCAGTGATTTATGTGGGGGGAAATTTTATTTTTCTTTACATATCATTCTCCACTAGACACTTGTGTATTTGTAATATTCAAACAAATAAGTTAATCATATTAACACCAGTGTGACAGTAACAGCTAAAGCTGCCTCACTGTTCACATACTCAACAGCAGCTCTCAGTTGTATTATTTACAAAACATAGTTATATTTGATATTAAATTATCACAGATATGGACTCCATAAATCACACAAGGTTTTCCACTAATGTGTTTTTTCCTCATCAATGTGTATTTTCCTGTTGCAAATTAATATATTTGTGCTTTATTCATGAAGGATTTTTTAAGATGTTTTTAAAGAAGAAATATTTTATGTTCTGTCATTAATTATTCACCCTCATGTCGTTCCAAACCTGTAGGACCTTCGTTCATCTTCAGAAAACAAATTAATATATTTTTGATGAAATCCGAGAGCTTTCTGAGCTTGCTTAGACAGTCCTACCACGTTCAAGGCCCAGAAAGGTACCAAGAACATCGACAAAATTGTCCATATAACATCAGTGGTTCACATGGAATTTTATGAAGCTACGAGAATACTTTTTGTGTGCAAAAAACACAGAAATTACTTTATTCAGCAATTCTTCCTCGAGCTGCCGTCTGAGCACCACAACGAGAAGAATTGTTGAATAAACTACTATTTTGTTGATGTTCTTATTATCTTTCTGAGCCTTAAATGTGGTAGGAACCCTGTTGTCAGAAAGCTATTGGATTTAATCAAAAAATATCTTAATTCATGTTCTGAAGATGAATGAAAGTCTTACGGGTTTGGAACAACATGAGGGTGAGTAATTGCTGACAAAATTTTCATTTTTGGGTTAAATGAGTCATTTTGCCTTTTTATTATTATCTCTGTTTGAAACCTGTAATTGCGGTTATTTTCAGAATTATGTTCCTTACATGGGTTGTGCATCGGCAAGGCTCCTTAGCACGGATGAATCTAATGTTTTGAGGTGTATGTGTGGGCTGTCAGTCAACACACCAGTGTGGATATGCACTGTACTTCAGAATTACAGATACTACGTCTTGGAAGTATGTCTAAAATAAGAAGTTTCACTGTAAAATCATCTGGCAACATGTCTGCCAGTTTTGTTCTGACCAATAAAAAAATACTCTCTTAAAAATAAAGGTGCTTCACGATGCCATAGAGGAACCTTTTTTTGTCTAAATGGTTCCATAAAGAACCTTTAACATCTGAAGTACCTTTGTAAAAGGTTCTTTGTGGCGAAAGAAGGTTCTTCAGATTCTAAAAAGTTAAGAAAGAGATGGTTCTTCAAAGAACCTTTGACTAATTATAGCTCGTTCTCTTTGAAATACAAATCTTTTGGAAGTACAGTAATTCCATATATGTGATCAGATGCACAAACTTGAATATAATCTAATTTCAGTCACTTACATGTGTTTATTACAATCATGCACTGTTTAAAACTTTATTCTCAAAATTACCAGTTTAGTTATTCCAGCTGCTGTAAGAAGAGGCTACAAATGATCCACCACATGCAGCATCCACATACGCAATCTAGACTATTAACCGGGTGGGAATGCCCCGCGAATGCCCCCCTTGGGGCATAAAATTTGCCATTGGTATGTTCGTGTTAGCATTAAAGATAAATGGTGCCATAGTGGTAGACATTGTAAACAAATTATCATAAAGTTATTGGCCAAATATTCTCCAAAAAATTGGGTGGTCCCCACCAGTGATAAAAAAAAAAACTACAGAAGTCCACATTAACTCTTATTCTGGCAATTTTAACATAATTACTGTATTTTGGTTTCTTGATTAAGTTTCTAGTTTCTCATTATTTCTTATTTTGTCTACCATGGTTTGGCTCTTATTATCTGCTTATTTGTCAACAGGATGTGGGAGGGTTTGTCATGTAAAAAAAAAAAACAAATAAAACTGATTTGCCAACTTTATATCTTTCATAAATGTCCAGATGGGTGCATAGCATTGTCGTAAACTTAAAGAATAAAAAGATTTCTAGTAATAAATGTCAAATACAGCTACTTGACATTTAAACAGACTCCCACAGTAAAACAGTCTTGTGTCTTTGGCCCACACGGTCCCGTATTTTGTACTTAGTGGTCCAGCACACAAACTTTCCTCAATAGCAATTTGTCCAAGTGAAACGCAAGTTTCATATTTTATTTTAGGCGAGTCTTGCTAAATTACAGACTGGTCACTGGTGCTGAAACAAAAATGCTGCTTTTTGTGTGGTAGCTGCTTTTTCTCAAACCTCTGTTGAAATGCATTGCATTTTATCTAATCTCGGATCTCTGCGTGCTTTCTCCAATCATCTAAGTGAGTGATTTGTACATACGCCAGTTCATTCAACTTCCCATGAAAATGTTTACTGAGCCATTGCTAATCTTTGTTAGGTGAGTGAGCTTTATTTAAAAAGTGGAAAAAGCGGCCCTGAAACTTCTGAAGGAACATATTTGTGGTCATGTTGTCCATGGATGATTTATATTTTGCAAAAATGGGACATGATAATCTTTTGCACTTAATCCCATTATCAAGTGAGAAAGTAAGGCAATTTACATGCATTGCGACTGCAGTAATCATCAACGATGTGAAATCAAAGCAAAACCATTGCCTGAACGTCTGCTTTATACATCCCTGAATGCTGAGTACATTGTTTTCATAGCATGGTTTTGTAGGAATCACAGAGCTGAAGCTCTTCTTAGGAGAGAGGATTAGGGGAAAAATGCGATGGCATTCCAGAGGTGTTGCCGTAGAAACCGAGGAGTTGGCCAATGTAACGGGTCAGTAGCTTCTGGACAGGTGATGTGCTCGCACAGCAGCGAGGCCCATAGAGACTCTGAATCCCAAAGCACACCTAGCTCTAACAATGGGCTGCAAATTCACGCTTTTACCACAAGATACTTCCCCCCCGGGGTGAAGGACTCGGCATCATGGTGAAATTTAATAATGCAATGCAGCGCTTGATTTGACGGTTGTACCTCCTATTGTTCTCTGTTTCTTTATGTCCCAGGGGTTGATTTATATTAAAACATTTTCTTTTTTTTGTATGACCTTGGGAATGTTTTACAATGCCTTCTTTGTTCTTTTTTTTTTCTTTTCAGATGCCTTTTATGTTCCAATTTTCATTCATTTTTTTCTTTCTTTCTTCTTTAACTTTTTAATTTTTAATATTTTATTCTTGTCACAAATGAACACTGTCTTAAAATATGAACATCCATCATAATTTTTATATTTCTATAAAATTAAATTTTTTTGTACTATGATACATAACTGTACTATTTTTGTACGATGATCTAAATGAGGGACAATTTTTTTTTCCTGCAGTGTCAGCAAGCTGAAATATGAGATGTGTTATGTGAAGAAAGCAGACAATTCAAGGTAAATATGACTCATGAACAGAGTATTTTTGTTGTGCATTATTTCCAGTCACAAATTCAGACTTTGTCTTAAAATATGAAAATCTTTCATAATTTTTAATTTCTGTAAAATGTCATTTTTTGTACTATGATAATCTAAACAAGGGGTAAATAAATCATAAACATCTGAATATTTTGTCAACTTATTGTGTTATTTATGTATTTATGCAGTGTCAGCACACTGAAATATGAGACTATATGTTGTATAAAGAAAGCAGATTCAAGGTAAATGTGACTCATGAACAAAATATTTTTGTTGTGAATTATTTCCAGTCATTTTGTCAGATTATAAAAAAGTGTAAAAATATTATTTAAGTGTGTGAGAAATTATGCCTTGGCAAGTAGCTGAAATAAAAAAGTTTACAGTATATTTTATTTCTGTTATTTCAAGTATGGAAACCCTTTCAGTTTTAATTTTAGTTATCTATAATAACCCTAACTATGAAATTAGACCCTAACTATGATGCTAACTATGAAATTATACCAGTGAGGTCTACCATTTTATAATGAGAATGTTTAAAATGTAATTCCCACCACATATCAAATATAGTAAATAATTTGAGATACACATTCCAGAAAAATGCTGGGTTAAATATGGACAAACCCAGTGACTGGGTTGTTTTGACTCCGCGGTTAGGTTATATTTTTAACCCACTTCTTGGTAGTTTTGTTTAACTCAACTATTGTTTAAAAATTGCTATATGGCTGGCTTAAAATAAACCCAAAATAGGTTATGAATTAAAAATCAGACACACAATTAATAGAGGAATAAGCAATCATCAAAAGGTGAACATCTATTAATAGGCAATTTTAAAAATGTTTGTTATTTAATTATTATTTATTCAGCTTATTAATAAATGTTCATTTATAGAACATATTAATTATATTAATATATTAACTGTTAACATATTAATTACCTGTTAATTTCCAACCTATTTTCCATTCAGAAAATTCAAGGTAAATATGACTCATGAACAGAATATTTTTGTTGTGCATTATTTCCAGTCATTCAGTCATTTTGTCAGATTATGAAAAAGTGTGAAAATATTACTTAAAGGGGTCATCGGATGCAAAGTTCACTTTTACATGTTGTTTGAACATTAATGTGTGTTGGCAGTGTATGTACACATCCACCCCATACTGATTAAAATCCATGCAGTGCTTTTTAATTAATCTGTAAAAATAGTATCCCCTTTTTCAAATCGAGCCGTTCTCAGATGCCTGTCGGTGTGGCATCACACCAACAGAGGCCGCTCCCATGATAGTTGATTGACATGAGCGTCTTACCTCAGACCCACCTTACATCAGTTGTAACAGTCCGACCTCCATTGTTTCGATGCCGGAGCAGGGATGTAAGTTAGACAAGAATATCTCAGATTGAGCGATTGAGGTGTTGTGTTGCTGGATGTAACCCAACCGCTGGATCAAAACAACCTAATCACTGAGTTTGTCCATATTTCACCAAGCATTGGGTTGTTTTTAACCCAAGCGTAGTCAAATGACATTTGTTGCACTCTTAAAAGTAATGGTTCCAAAAGGGTGTTAATACAGTGATGCCATAGAAGAACTATTTTTGGTTCCCCAAAGAACTTTTCAGTGAACAGTTCTTAAAAGAACCAATTTGAAGAACATTTTAAAAATCTAAAGAACTTTTTAAACTATAAGGAACCTTTTCTGCATTTGAAAGGTTCCATGGATGTTGAAGGTTCTTAATGGAACCATAGATGCCAATAAAGAACCTTTATTTTTAAGAGTGTAGTTCAGAAAAACAATTATTTTCTTGTGATAAATGTCAAATAAACTAATGAGAGAGTGCAAAAAGTATTCTGAAAGTCCACAGGGCCAATAGTGGCAATAGTTAAGGGAACACCTAGCCTAGTTTTCACTGAACAAGAGAAAATGTCAAAGAGAGTAATCTGGGACAGGCGTAGGAAGGTGAAGATGAAGGTGGGGGAAGTAGTTTGGAGTGCACAGTCTGTCTGTCCTGGGAATTAATATGGATTGGTGATTCCCAGTATTGTGCTCCCCTCCGGAGCTGGAAGATTAAAAGTGTCCTGCTCATTCAGCTACCGCTCCGGAATCGAGAATAAACAGAGTAACACACAGCTGAGTCAAGAAGAGCGGGAAAAAGAGTGATTACACTTTTATAGGAACTCAACTCTTCAACCTTTTTGTTCTCACAATGAGACTCTGCCTCCTGAAGTCTGTACCTGGGGGCCTGGGAGACGGAGGGAGGTACCTGGAAAAAAAAGAGTGTATCTTGGCTAGCAAAACAATAATGGGAAGTCCAATGAGGTTGTCCCTGTGTGGGGCCGTTTTCATATTCCTACAGACAAGGGCAAATAACAAAGGAAGAAAATTACCTTTCGCATCCTTCCTTTTGACAGTTTCATATACATGCTAGATTGATTTGACTGTGAATATGATTATTAACATTGAGGGCAAATGAAACAATGCTCATTTACTGGAATTTGCAGAAGGCTGACAGGAAGCCATCGAGGATGTTTCAACAGCCACTAGAGTCACCATCCCCACATAGTCAATTGCTTAGGTAGGAATGTAGAATGCATAAATCTGTTTCTAAGTACCTTGGCGTCAGCGATAATGGCCCCTGGTGTATCGTTAGCTAAACTGATATACTTGAAGATCAAGAGTCGAATAGAGGTGTGACTCTCACACTGTGTTTACGAAAGTCCTTTTTTGCAGAGACTTGTCGCAAATGTGGCAGCGACGTCCTGACCGGAGCTCAGGGAAGCACAGGTGCGGTCGGGTCTGCTTATGTTTAGCTTCCTTGAGCGTTGTCTCGATTATGTACTCATAAACATGTGCTGACAAATAGTCTTGGCTCTGGACACATTTATGGGCGGTTTGTAACATTTTATTATAAACAGATTGAAGACGTTTCTGTCAGATCAGGCTAAAAGAACATGGAAGATCTAAAAGAGGCGCACATAAATGAGGTTTAACCATCTCCTTGATTTATTAAGCAGTGGCCCCAAATGTATTTGGAAATTAAAGTCACACTCAAATGACACTCATCTGCTAGCAAATGATGGTAGGGTTTTCCTCCGAGAGAGTTTGCGCTTTCTGAGACATTTTTCATTCTTGGAGTCATTAAAGGAGAAGGAGGTTCTTTTTTTTCAGTCGTAAAGAAATTGTGTTTTTTGAGGAAAACCCAGCAGAGGAAGAAGGGTCTTGTCTAGCGAAATGATAGGTTATTTTCATTTAAAAATAAATACAATTTAAATACTTTTTAATCTCAAACGCTCGCCTTGTCTTGCTATGCCTGAACTCTGTGTATTCTGGTTCAAGACAGTTAGCGTATGTCAAAAAACGCGATCATATTTTCTCCCTCAACTTCAAAAATCATTTCAAAATCATCCTACATCGCTGCAGGAGTTCTGACCCAGTCTTTGCAAAGTGAACATGCAGCTGAGGGAGAACATGAGATGGGAGTTTTTTGACATACCCTAACTGTCATGAACCGGAAAAAAACAGGAGTTCAGGAAGAGCAAGACAAGATGAACGTTTGACATTAAAAAGTATATAAATTGCATTATTTTTATGAAAATAATCAATCATTTCGCTAGGTAAGACCCTTCTTCCTCAACTGGGATCTTTTACAACTGCATTTAGGCATTTGAAGCCACATTTAAACTGCATTTTGGAAGTTCAAACTCGGGGCACCATATCTGAAATGTTTTCCTCAAAAAACATTATTTCTTTACGACTGAAGAAAGAAAGACATTAACATCTTGGATGACAAGGGAGTACATTATCTGTAAATTGTTGTTCTGGAAGTGGACTTCTCCTTTAAGACTGTTGAAAGAAATCTCATGCTCAGGAAGTCTCCATTTATTTAATTAAAAATACAGTAAAAACAATAAAATTGTAAAATATTATTAGAATTTTAAATAGCAGTTTTTCTGTTTTAATATATTTGAAATGTAATTTCTTCCTGTGATGCAAAGTTGAATTTTCAACATCATTACTTCAGTCTTCAGTGTTCCATGATCTTTCAGAAATCATGCTGATATGCTCATTTTGCTGCTCAAGAAATGTTTTATATTTATCAATGTTGAAAACAGTTGTGCTGCTTAATATTTCTGTGTAAACATGATCCAATTTTTTGAAGATGAATAGAAAGTTAAACAGAATGTTTATCATTATGTCTTTACTGTCACTTGTTTATTACCTTTTATTTAATCTTTCTGGGTATTGTGTGTTTAATATGCAATATTGTAATATAATATATAAAATACAGTATACAAGATGTTCTTTTGTACGTAACATCTAATAGATCATCTTGTGCTCTTTTTTGTGCCAGGGTTGACTGCAGTGGCCTTCAGAGTGGGCACAGCTTTTTTCTGAAGGGATTTACAGTGAACTGCAGGTGTCGTGGCCTTGTGGGCTGTATGGTACTATTGTGAGAGGAACAATGGCACAGAAAGCTTGGGAACCGCTGCTTTGCTTTGTTCTCGGCTATTGTCTGTTCCCAGGATGTCCTTCAGGAAAATTACAAAAAAAGGTCAAGCAACTGACACACTACATTATCTTCATAAGACGATGAAATGATTGACAGGGGAAGACAAAGGAAATAGTGATTCTTTAACCTCGCCCCATCAAGATTTATGAACGTAAGTTTTTATTTTTTTTTCTGAGAGATACACTAAAAAAAAATTGGTGTAGAAACAAGTTTCACACAGAAACTGCTAGTAAATTTCACAAATAATTACAAAGAACAGCAACACATTGACATATTTGACTTGGACCACAAAACCTGTCATGAGGGTTAATTTAAAAAACAAACAAAAAAGAACTGGTTGAATAAATAAGCTTTCCATTGATGTATAGTTTGTTAGGATAGGACAATATTGGGCAGATATACAGTTATTTTAAAATCTGGATTCTGAGGGTGATTTTCTCAAATCTAAATATTAAGAAAATCACCTTTAACGTTCTTGGCAATGCATATTACTAATCAAAAATTACGTTTTGATGTGGTTACAGTGGAAATTTACAAAATATCTTCATGGAACATGTGCTTTACTTAATATCCTAAAGATTTTTGGCATAAAAGAAAAAACGATAATTTTGACCCATACAATGTATTGTTGGCTGTTGCTACAAATATACCCATGCTACTTATGACTGGTTTTGTGGTACAGGGTCACATATATGTGAACTTAGATGTAAACGTAAAAAAAAAATTAGAAAGACAAAAATAATAGTGTCTTGTAAAATGTACTCCAATAAGCTTTGTTTTATATAAACTTATTTTTGTTAAAACTTAAGTCTTATTTCCCCTCAGAATTCTGTAATACAAACTCGCAATTCTGGGAAATTAAGTCAGAATTGTGTGATATACAGTAAACTAGCAGTTGTGAGTTATGAAGTCAGTATTGCATGATATAAACTTGCAATTCAGAGAAAGTCAGAATTGTGAGATATAAATTCATAATTTTGGCTTTTTTCTGAGAATTGCGAATTTATATTAGACAATTTTGGCTTTATAACATGCAGTTGTACATCATTAAGTCAGAATTGTGAGATATAAACTTACAATTCTGAGAAAAAATCTTTTTTCCCCCTCGGAATTGGACTCACAATTCCGAAAAAAAAGTCAGAATTGCAGGGCATGAACTTGGAATTGTGAGGGGAAAAAGTCCGAACTGTGAAATAGAAACTCATTTATATCCTGCAGTTCTGACTTTAGAACTCTAAATTGTAAGTTTATGTAATGTGATTCTGAGAGAAAAAAAGTTTATATCTCACAATTTTGACTTCATTTCTCAGAATTGTTTATATCTTGCAGTTCTGACTTTATAACTTTCAATAACTTTTCAATCCTGAAAAAAAAGTCTGTGAGTTTGTATTATGCAGGAAAAAAAGTCAGAATTGCGGGGATGTAAATTCGCAATTACCTTTTTATTGTTTAATCAGTGGCGGTTATGGGCTTCCATATTAAAGTGCACTGACTTTAACTAGATTTTAAGATATGGAAATGTGAGTGCTGCTGTCAGTCAAAAATTGCCACAGTGATACTGGTGGTTTTGTGGAAGGTTGCCAGGCTGTTGCAGTATGGTTGCTTAGGTCTAAACTCAAGAAACCAGTCTGTCAGATTGAACCAATACAAGCCTTCACTGATGTGGAAGATGTGACTGAACCAGCCAATCATTACTTAAGCTACATTAGGGTGTTAGGATGTTATTTCTATGCTTTTCAGGAGCGCTCAGACTTTGCAAACACATACAAAAGTGCCTCAAACTTGGCTTGAGTCAGATGATGTTGTGTAATTCCTTGCATATGCATGATCGAATATATTTTGTATGAAAGACATACTCTGTTATATGTTTATGTACTACCCTTCAAAATTAAAAATTTTGGGGGCAGTATTTTTTTGTTTGTTTTTTTTTTTGGCATGGATATATTAAATTGATCAACGGTGACAGCAAAATATTTAGAATTTTACAAAATTCTGAATAAATACTTTTCTTTTGAACATTCTATTTTAAGCAGCACGTCTATTTTTAACATTGACAATAATAAGAAATCACCATATTAGAATATATACGTGTGCATTTTATTAAACACAAATGCAATGTCCCTGCGACACTGAGAAAGCCCTCTGGGTGTCCTTGCTTTCGGATTACTGGGCATTGTTAGAAGACCTTTTATTTATGACTACTGTTCCTCCATTTTTTTCCTAGGGAAATGATGCCTTTCACTCGTCAAAGCTATTTATAATTAGGAGTGACCGTTGCATGTTGGGAAGGCAATTACAACAGGATGTGACCCATGTCCACGTGTACAGTTTTCAAAGCAGGGCGGAGAGAAGCCCAAATGAATCAAAACAGTCCTCCCCAGTAACAAGTGCCTGAAACCAAAACGCAGAAACCAGGATTGAGGTCAAAGGTCAGATGTTAGTGTAAACAACTTTAAGAAGCTCATTATAAAAGAAAAAGATGAAACATCAACTTCTGAGAACAGCTGACAGCGCACATTTCTCAGCATTTTAGTACAGGATGTGTTACCCGCTGTTTTTTTACACACTTAATCAGTTTAATAAATTAAAAAATTATTTTGGTTGCTAAAAAAGAATTTTCTTAAAGGTATAGTTTACCCAAAAATGACAATTCTATCATTAATTACTCACCCATCTTAATTTGTGACATAAGGGGGAGTAATTAATGACTGAATTTTCATTTTTGGATAAACTATCCTTTTAATTTGTGTTTTTGTCCAAATATCTAAACCAAATGTAAAATAATTTTATTTAAAATATATCTAATATATCTGTTTTTTTGTCTAATCCCTCTACAACAATCAGAATGTTTAATATGTGTGCATGTAATATAATGAAAGCTTGTGTAAAAATTTTGTAGCAAATTTGAGTACAGTTGTTTTTAGTTAAACAACTGCATGACCTTTAGCCCATATGCATATTTTGCTGTAGACCGAAAGATGGCTGCCGCTCCTCATACCGTTCCTTATTCAAGCACAAGTCATAAAACCAAAAGACAAAACAAACACAAACAGTTGTGGGCGACTGACCTTGCCAAACTTTTAGGGAAAGACAGCTGGAACAGTACTTGATGTCGTTTCAACAAAACCCCTTTAATTAGAAAATAGCAGCCTAAGAAACTGGATGGGGACATGGAACCCGAGCTTTGTTTATTAAACATTTACTCATAGTTTATTTATTTTTGTATATTAAGTAGCGCTAGTTATCCTTTCATAATTGAAAGGAACGCTAACACAACAAAAGCGTAATTCCCGAGAGAAAATTTATGCTTCGGCACCAAAGGGTGATGGGAATGCTGGGATATGCACCTTCATCTAAGCTTTTGTTTGTGTCTGGCTATCATCAGTATCATTACAGTGCTAATCTGGGTGTGGTTGGCAGGAAGAGACTCGGCCCAGTGTACCCAAAACAAAGACTGGAGCAGCGAACCCAGAGCTTCAGCAACTACAAAGCAGAAATCGGCTTGGTTGATGAGTTTACTGTGAGCTTTCCAAAACATTTTCTTCTGTACGCATAAAAATAAAGGTTTCTAAGGGGAGGTTTCACAGTCATGCTGTAGAACAGCCATTTTGTGCTCCTCAAAGAACCTTTCAGTGAATAGATCTTAAAAGAAGCATTTTTTCTTAGAACCTTTTTCCACCATTAAGAACCTTTTGTTTAACGGAAAGGTTCCGTTGATGTTAAAGGTTCTCCGTGGAATCGTAAATAAAGGAACTAGGAATAAAGATGCTAGCCTCAGTGAATTCAGAGCATGGATACTAAGACAAAGTTGCACACAGTTGGCCAAATTATAAGATAAAATTATGGTAAACCAGTATAAATGCTGAAAATAGGCAGGGAGAGGAGTCTGCTGCAGATGTGAGATAAATGCTGTTCCTCTGAACGGAACCCATGGGATTAAAAGAGAGACATTTCTGGTTTGATGGCAGAGCCAAACCCTCAGAGACAAACAGCACACCAAAGAAAATCTGCAGCCTGTTGCACTTATTCTCAGTCTTTGCAGTCAGAGAATGAAGTGCAATTATGAATTGAATTTATGCAACTGGAATGTCATTTTATGACATTTTATGCCCTGTCTGTATGCCTCATAAATATGAAATGTTATTTCTGACATTGGACATGTCTTTCATATCTTGTTTTCTCATCTTTGACTTTTCTTATCCTGACTTTTTAGTGATTCATTTTGCACCAGTGGTGTGTGGAAGCCTGATTCCACAAAAAACAAGGTAATTGGGACTTTATTTCTCTTAATTGCAACTTTATATTTCAGGTTTGTGACTATTTCTCATAACTGTGACTACATCTCACTAACGAGACTTAATATTTCACTACAGTAACTATATAAATTAATATATGTAAATACATATATAAACTACCCTAAAATTGGGAAAATTGAAATAAGATTTATTTTATTTATTTATTTATTTTTTTATTTTATTTTTTTTTTTTTTTTTTATTGTTATTTTACACAAAAAAATGACATTGTTAGGGGAAAATATATATGTGACCCTGGACCACAAAACCAGTCATAAGGGTCAATTTTATGAAATAAAAAAAATCTAGAATCTGAGGGTGCAAAAAAGCAAAATGCTGAGAAAATCCCCTTTAAAGTTGTCCAGATGAAGTTCTTAGCAATGCATATTACTAATTAAAAATTAAGTTTTGATATATTTACAGTAGGAAATTTACAAAATATCTTCATGGTACAAGATCTTTACTTAATATCCTAATTGTTTTTGGCATAAAAGAAAAATTGATCATTTTGACCCCTACAATGTATTTTTGGCTATTGCTACAAATCTGCCCGTTCTATTTAAGTCCAGGGTCACATATATAAGTTACCCTAAAATTGGGATTGGGAATTATTTTATTTTATTTTATTACACAAAAATGTACATTGACATTGTTAGGGAAAAACATTTATTTTAAATGAATGCTGTTCTTTGAACTTCAAGGAATTCTGAATTATGTTTCCACAAAAATATTAAGCAGCACATTCATGTTTTAAATACGTAATAGAATGTTTTTTAAGCACCAAATCAGCATATTAAAATGATTTCTGAAGGATCATGTTGAATAGTGATGCTAAAAATTCAGCTTTGCCATTTTGGAAATAACTTAATTTTTGGAAATAAATTGTAATAATATTTTACAATATTACTGTTTTTACTCTATTTTTCATTAAACATATTCAGCCTTCCCAGGTGAAAAAGTGCACTTTTAAAATGCATTTTAAAGTGCTCTATTTTAACACACTAATTTTGTACTTAATATAGAAAAAATTATTCTTTAGCACTTCTTCAGATTATCTTAAGAACATCTAAGTGTACTCAAATGGGTTGAAAAGATGGGTTCAAGTATACTTCAAGTGGTAACAAAATGTGTTTTTAATACGGAGATAGAATGTTAAAAACACATTCTAGTTTGTGTTCATGGTGTTGCAAAATAACACACTTTAATGTTCTTAAGATTATCTTAAGAATTTTATCTTAATATTTTTTAGTTTATTAAGTGCAAAATTAACGTGTGAAAGTAGAGCACTTTAAGTACATTATGTTCAAACTTTTTTTTCGCCTGGGTTGGTAAGATAAGCATTTCAAAAACATTTTAAAAATCTTACTGACCCCAAACTTTTGAACAGAAGTGGATCTCATATATGACTTTTTTTCACTTAATTGTGATTTTATATCTCTAATTTGTTCTTTCTTCCTCATAATTGCAGCGATATTGTGACTTATCTGATTTAAAACCTATTCAAATCTGTTTCATCTTATAACATTTTTATTTTTACTCTCAGGGCAGAAATAGGCTAAATAAAGAAATGTCGGTCTTAAGCATGTGTTTGTTTCTGATATCACAGAATATTATGTTCTCTCCATAGAGTTTCTTGTAAGGTTGTGTCATTATGAGCAGACTCTTCCTTTTCCCCTGTTCTCACACAAACAACTCACCTATCAACTTCATATCAGGAAGTTCATATCCCGACAACGTGATAGCTAATGATATACCGGCTGTGAGCACCTCTTTCCTTAGCTCTTTGTGATTGTTTTCAGAATGAAACTACTAGGATAAAATATATTTCCCTCTGCTTTCATTAAAACAACAGTGATAACACTGTATCAACATGATAACATTGACATATTGGATGTTGTGTCACCCCAGGGAGGCATGAATCAGACGTTGTAACGTCCAGCTACATGAGTCGTCTGCCTTGGAAACCTGCCCCGATGTTTTGCACATCATCTGTCATGGCGTTGACTTTCATTTGTCTTCATGAAAATAGTTTAGACTTGAGTTTGCCAAACGGTTATGAGGGCTTTAGACTCATGTAAAAAATTTTGTGCCACACTGGGAGAAAATACCCTGAAAGAACAATTTCAGCTCGTACTGATACACTGAAATGACTTTTGGCAAACAGGGGTGTGCTGTTTTGCTGTGAGTTGTGAAAACAATGTGTCACTGGTGGGGTCCCGGCTGTGATCCGACCCAGTGGGGAACAACACAAACCTCTTAACGTCATTATTACATTAGCTTGTAATGGGCTGAATTTTGCCAATTACTTACGGAACAAACGACAAAATAAACAACGCAAGGTCCTTGGTGGTAATATTAGCGCACTGAAGATGTCATGTTATTGTGCTATAAACAAATTGAAAAATAATTGAATTTAGATTTTATCAGTGAGGAGAACTTGTTCTCACCCTGCTATCTCATTTCTAGCATTGTTCTGACTTTCCATTGTGATTTAAATGAGGCCAGGAAGGATTAAAATGAGTAATTCTCGAGCAAAAGTCCTGTTTATTTTATTCGAGTGTATTCAGAATGTGAAATATGAATGGGATTGGGGCTATTTTGTCATGGAATTTTAGCTCGACACGTAACAGTAGTGTAAGCTCTTCCGTTTGGTTTCCTGTAAGGAATGCAGAGCAGACAGTCACAAAGATGTGTTCACCTCTTGTTGCATCAATATATTTCTGTGTAACTGGCAAGAAGGCACAAGCTAAATTTGATCATATGATTGAAAATGAAATCATACAACTTGTCTCCGTGGTTTACGTAACCCTTCTTACAATATTACAGGAAGGAACAAAGATTACATAATGATTTGAATTGAATCATTTTATTCATTTGAAGCTTATCAACAAGTTTTTTTTATTTGTTCAGTGAAATATAAACTATCATAGATAGATAGATAGATAGATAGATAGATGAATGCATGGATAGAAAGAACAATAGAGACAGCAATGAACAAACGATGGATGATGGATGGATGCATGGATAGAAAAAATAGAAAGATAGAACAATAGAGACAGCAATGAACGAACGTTGGATGGATGATGGATGATAGAAAGAACAATAGAGAGAATGATGGATGGATGGATGGAAAGAACAATAGAATGATAGAACAATAGAGAAAATGATGGATGAATGAAAAGAAGGATGGATGGATAAAAAGACCAATGGAATGATAGAACATTAGAGAATGCAATAGATCGAATGAAGGATGGATGGATGGATGGAAAGAACAATAGAACAGTAGAGAGAATGATGGATGGATGGAAAGAACAATAGAATGATAAATAGAACAATAGAGAAAATTACAGATTTAAGAAATGATGGATGGAAGAACAATAGAATGATAGATAAAACAGAAAATGATAGATTGAACAAACAGTCGATGGGTGGAAAGAAAAATGGAATGATATAGAACAACAGATTGAAGTAACGATGAATGGATGGAAAGAACAGTGAATGGTAGAACAATAGAGAAAATGATAGATCGAATGAATGATGGATGGATGAATGGATGGATAGAAAGAACAATAGAGAGAATGATGAATGGATTGAAAAAACTATAGAATGATAGAAAAATAGAAAACAATAGATCGAATGAATGATGGATGGATGAATGGAAGGATGGATAGAAATAACAATAGAATGCTAGAGAGAATTATGGAAAGAAAGAACAATAGAAAGAGCAATGTATGGATGGACAGAACAATGATGAATAAATAGAATTATATAACAATAGAGAAAACAATGGACTGATGGATGGATAGACAGAAATTACAGAACAATAGAATAATAGAATGAGTGATGGATGGATGAATGAATTGCTAGAAAAAAATTATAGAACAGTAGAATGATAGATAGAACAATAGAGATAATAATATAACAAATGATGGATGGTTGGATGAATAGACACAAAGAAAGAATCATAGAACAATAGAGCGAATGATAGAATGAAAGATGGATGGATGGAAGAATGAGTAGAAATAGCAGTAGTATTATAGAGAGAACGATGGATGGATAGAATGAATAGAAAGAGCAATGTATGGATGGACAGAACAATGCTGAATGAATGGAAGGAATGATAGATAGAACAATAGAGATAATGATATAACAAATGATGGATGGATGGATGGACGAATAGAAGGAAGGATGAATGAATAGATACAAAGAAAGAATCATAGAACAATAGAGAGAATGACAGAATGAAAGATGGATGGATGAACAGAACAGGATGGATGGATGGATAGAAATAACAATAGAATGATAGAGAGAACGATGGATTGGATGGATGGATAGAACAATGATGAATCAATGGAAAGAATGATAGAATAATACAGAAAACGATGGATTGATGGATGATAGACAGAATCAAATTACAGAATAATAGAATGAATGATGGATGGATGGATGAATGAATTGACAGAAAAAAATTATAGAACAGAAGAATGATAGATAAAACAATAGTGATAATGATGTAACAAATGATGGATGGATGGATGAAAAGAAGGATGGATGAATGAATAGAAAGAAAAGAATCATAGAACAATAAAGAGAATGACAGAATGAAAGATGGATGGATGAACAGAACAAAATAGATAGATAGATAGATAGATAGATAGATAGATCAGTGTTAAGACACGCAAGTTCATTTACCATTTACAGAGTACTGTTCCCACTGCAGACTCGTTCAAGAACGTTATACAGTAGCAAATTATTTTTGCAATTTTCACAGGCAAACACTAATTTAATTTTGCTCAGTTACAGTAACATGCCATGAGAGTTTTCCTAGCATGTCAAATCTCAGAGTTTAATGAGTTTATTCCTCCCCCACTCTCTCTTTCTTTCTCTGTTTATGATCTCCGGTCAGTGGCGTGGAGCTGTGTACATACAAACGGTTAATGTGTGGTGTCACACGCACATACACACCAAACACAGCAGATTGTGTCTGTTTGCTGTGGTGAGGGAGCGCTGACGTGTGTGGCACCAGCATGTGAAGGCCAGTGGGCTGAGTGTGGCCGTTCCAGTCAAGTGCGTACGACTCCGGGAAGGTAATGATGTGTCTGATTGGTGTTTTGTGTGTGTGTGTGTGTGTGTGCAGTCCAGCACGTTTAATGTACATTGTCCCAAGTGCACTCTTCTGCACAAGTAGTTCAACTTCCTGTGGCTGCTCCTCTGTGGGAAGAAAAGTAAAGCCCCGCTGCAGAAAAGGCCATGGGAGATGTCAGGGTTAAAGACAGACCTTCGGGTTTGTAGGAAAGGTTGTTTACACATGCACAAGCGTCAAGGCCAAAAGAAAGAAAATGCTAAACATTCGAAACTATTCTCTTTGCCAATTCAATCCCCCAGTTCAAGTATTTGTTCCTCTTTGGTGCTTTTTTACAAGCTTTCAGAAGAGCAATTAAAATATTTGTTTAGCCACTCACAATATAATTTAAAGATACCAGCTTTCTTGTAGTGGTATTTTTGCACAGCAGAGTTTGCGGTTAGAACTAATTGTTTGTCTTGAATGAATTTTGCTCAAAGAAAACAAAGCCTGTTTTTAGGATTATGAAGGTTTTTGAAGGTTTATGAAGTGTGACAATTTCATGACAAGCAAATATTTTTGCATTATTGTACTAATTGTTGTTCTGCCTTTAATTAAAAAAAAATAAAGTAAATGTATATAAAATAAAAATAAATAAAATACTGCAGTGTCTGGTATATAATATATGCTTTACAGCATTTTATTAATCTTTGTTAATGTTAAAAATACATTAAAAATACAATTCTTGTTCATAGTAGTTCACAATGCATTAAGTAAGGTTAACAAATACGTTTTATACAAAAAGTACAAAAAATGCATTAAATGTTGAAATTGACATTAACTAAGATTATTAAATGTAAAGTATACCCAATATCCTATTTTTATATTGTAAAAATAAATTAATTAAATAATAAATTAAATTACATTAATTACATATTTAATGAATATCTGGATTTCAAATGTAAATAA
Organism: Labeo catla; assembly: GCA_012976165.1. NCBI lineage: Eukaryota > Metazoa > Chordata > Actinopteri > Cypriniformes > Cyprinidae > Labeo > Labeo catla. The sequence goes on along the minus strand of VONZ01000779.1, from coordinate 199,568 downwards.
TATAATATAATATATATATATATATATATATATATATATATATATGAATAAAATAAAAATAAAAAATAGCTTATATAGATAGATTATTCCATTTTAAATTATTACAGTAAAATCACCACTGAGAGCTATGAGTTTAAAAAATTACAGTATTTTATGTCTACAAAAAAAATAGCTTACGTAGATATTTATATTACAAAAGACAGCAACAACAAATTTTTGACAATTTTATGACTACAAATTTTAATAATAAAAAAAAACTATATATATATATATATATAAATGATTAATGAATGAATAATATATATATATATATATATATATATAAATGATTAATGAATGAATAATTAAAAAAAATAGCTCATACAGATTTTTACATTATCACAGTGAAATCACCACTGAGAATAATGTAAACAAATTTTACAATTTTTTATGTCTACAAATTTGAATTAAAAAATAAAATAAAAATAAAAAAATAGCCTATATAGATTGATTGATTATTACATTTTAAATTGTTACAGTAAAATCACCACTGACAATAATGGGAGTTGCAAAAAAAAGAAATTTTACAGTATTTTATGTCTATAAATTTAAATTTATATATATATATATATATATATATATATATATATTGTTACATTTTACATTATTACAGTAAAATTACCACTGAGATTAATAGGAAAAACAATAACAACATATTTTTGCAGTCTACAAATGTACTTTTTTCTTTCTTTTTTTAAATTGCTAATATAGATAGATTACTACATTTTAAATTATTACAGTAAAATTACCACTGAGAATAATGGGAGTTGCAAAATAAATAAACAAAATTCAATTCAAATTTCTAAATACAAAAATATCTAAATTGTCATGAATATGAATAAAGTAATTATGACTTAGTATAATAATTGTCATTTAAAAGACAGAATTATTCACTAATGCGTATGTTTGTGAATGCAGGGCCGTTGTTGGAGAACATTATCCCAGGACCTGTAAAAAAAAATGGGGCCCTCTAACTGTGTCTTTCCGGCTCCCATGAATTTAAGTGACATCCCTAGTGAAAGGCCATTTCGGTGCACAACCGTTTTGCAGATTTCTGCAGCACAAGCAAACGAAAACCACACTGAACAGACACTGAAATAGAAAACAAAGTGCAGGCGAAAAAAAGCACTGTCATTTGAAAACCCTGACAAAGCACACTTTTAAACCTCTTCCCTGAGGCAGTCCAGTAACATCCACACAGACATCCCGAAAACAGTCATTCTCGGCGAGAAAATATGGAGGCTTATTTTGGCCTCCAGACCTTCTTGTCAAACAGTGAGCGTGTGCATATCCTCTCTCGAGGCGTGCTGACGTAATAACACGTTGACACTTCACGTTCCAGCGACTGTCAGGCATCGACGCTGGCTTCGTTTCCTTCCCATTGCACAGAGAAATCTGATCCCAGGTCAGGTTTTGAAGTGTGGACGTCAACCAGGGAATTTAACATGTTGAGGAGATCTTGGCAGGGCAAAACTGTGTTTTCAGGATGCTAAAGCATGAGCACAGTCACCCTTCTGCCGTGCAATTTTTATATGGGACATGAAATTGGGCCACGTATGTGTTGACAAGCTGTAAAGTGAGATCCAAAAGCCTTTTCCCAGTGTGGCTGTAGCTTTATTAACATTCCGGTTGCATTCGGGTACAGCGCCGTTATTGAAGGCCACCCATTAGTCGTGGAGGCCGGAGCGGAGAACTTTGCCAATCAGGACTGCTTTCTCGGCTGTTGCCTGGAGACGGCGTCTGCCGAGAAGTGGAAGTGGATATCGCGCGTGCTGGGGTTCGTTGTCGCACATGAGAGGGAGAACAGACTCTAATCCTCTTCCTGTTGATTCCACTTAGGATTCACAAACTGCCTCTTCCCACGTTGACACAAATACTTGGGCCCATGTGACATCCTGTGTGGAAAAGGCGAACAATAACGAACTGCTACGTCAAGACCTGGGAACTGCGCTGTGAGAGACGTACCATCACACCTCAAACGCATCAAGCCAGTTCCGCCCTCAGCTCGTCAGTGTTTAGTGTCTCGTCACCAAGGTTCATTTCCCGCAATATTACAAAGGAATGTGTCAGCGCTGATTTTTTTTTTATTGTATTTTGTTTCCTGTGAATACTTCAGTGGTAGTATAGAAAGCAAACTTTACAAATAAGATAGAAAATATATATATTTTTTTATGTAGTTTTTTATGTTAGTTTTGGGGTAAAGATATAAAGTTATTAAAGAATGGCTATTAAATATAAATTAAGAATAGATATTAAAATGAATAAAATATACAATTAACATCAAATAATTACTTTAAAATAACATTAAAATAAATGAAAAATGTAAAAATAATAAAAACAATATAAAACAAAAAAATATATATTTGGGGTAAAGATACGGCTGAAGACAGTAATTAAATTAAAATAACATTAAGAAATAAAATGCCATTTTAAAAATAATAATACAAAAAACAATATGATATAATATTATTTAGGTAATTAGCATTAATTAGAATGCAAATAATATAAATAACATGTATTGACTATGAAGTATGTTCTCTAACAAGTTTTATGTCCTTAGAATTGCCTACCTGCATTTTGGGGTAAATATATATATAGCGAAAGATATGGCTAAAGATATTAAAATTAATAAAATAAACTTCAAGTAATTAAAATAACATTAAAAATAAAACTTAAAAACAATATAATATAAATAATAATGATAATATAAATAACATTGACTATAAAATATGTTCTTTAACAAATTTTTCCTTAGAAAATAATAAAATTATAATTAAAGTAATTCAATTAAATTAATATTAAAATACATTAAAACTTAAAAAAATAATAAAAAATAATATAATATAAATAATATATATCGACTACAAAATATGTTCTCTACCAAGAATTGTCTACCCACATTTTGGGGTAAAAATATGGCTAAAGATATTAAAGAATGGCTAAAGATATCAAAATAAATAAAATAATAAAATAAATATCAATTAAATGAAAATAACATTAAAAATAAAATATTAATTAATAATAAAAACTAAATGTATAATATAAATAATAATTATAGTACGAATAGTATAAATAAGACATTTAATATAATATCTTTATTATGTTTATATTTTTCTTATAATAATTTGGGTAACTTGGCCTATGATTTGTGTAATAAATAAGAAAATGCAATGAGGTTATTAACTTGTCTTCACATCATTTATGAAGGGTCCAAATAATATTATTTCTTGAATGTCACAATTTGAAAGAAATATTACACTCTTTGTAACGATATAAAACCATGTTAACAGGATAGCGTGCAACGGGAAACTAAATTGTGAACTTTAAATGTTATTTAAAATATTTTTACTGCTTGTTTTTGTTACAGTAAGAGTAAAATGCAATGAATGTGAAATAATAATATTTGGACTCTTTCATAAAAACATGAAAATTCAGTAGATTATGTTAAAATTCCGATATGATTTTAATCGTTGGATACTGAGGCGGAAAATTACCTTTAAAATGATAATTTTTGGCCTGTTTGCTAACATTTTGACTAATGCTCTAATGCTTTTAAAAAAAATAATAGTAATAAAAAATAAGCTCATAGGACATAGTGTACATGGAAACGTCCTGGTAAATTGTACGGATTAAAAAAAGAACACATTTTACGCCTTAGTGATTACTGAAAGTGTTAAAATTATGAAAGCCACAGACCTTAACTACCCCTCAGTTGTTGGTACATTGCTTAATGCTCTAAAAACGTGTTAAATAACAGTGCTGGAGCCAGAGTACTTATGCAGTGGATTTTCTCAGGAGCAATTAGCTTTTTATGCCAGATCTGCCAAGATAAACAAAATAGTGCTCGGTTTGTTTACAGTAGTGGCAGTTTTCTCTGTACCCCTCTCTTTTAGTAAATTTCTCCATGTCTTTCTTTGATTCTCACTTTCTCTGTTTTGTTCTCTTGCTGTGTAGATGGAGTGGAAATAATAGCGCTAATGATGCTCGTGTGTTTGGTAAAACTGATTTCACCTTTGACCTCTGATGTCACCCACAATAATGTCAAAACTCAGGTGCTCATTCTGTTAAAGGAACAGTTTACTGAAAAAAAAAAAAAAAAAAGAAGAAGATTCTGTCATTACTCACCCATGTTGTTCCAAACCTGACTTTAGGAAAAATTTTACGTAATGTTCCTGTTGTTTTTTCCAAATGCCGAACATTCATAACATTGTGAACTTCTTTTTCATGGAAGAAATTCATTCAGGTTTGAAATGACTGGAGGTGAGTGTGATTAAACGATGACAGATTTTTTTAGTTATGGGCGAACTATTGCTTGCACAATCTGATTTCTGTTTCATATTCCATTAATTTTAACAGCGCTCCCCATATTATACAAAGGTAAGATTTATTTATTTAAAAACTTTTCCAAATAATTAAATCAGTAAAAATGCTAACAATTTCTTTTTCATCTTAACAGCATGTCACATCTGAAGAACATATTAGCATCAAACAGCTCTACCCAGATCTGTTACCCAGATTTGAGCTGGCCTGAAAGAAACCGCCTTGCGATTTTATCTTCAACATTGGAACATGATAAGTGAAAGCACATCTCTTTCCCAGTCACGTCGGTGAAGACTGGAGATGTGGCTTTTGGCTGTGACTCAAACCTTTGGCAGATGCAGCTGACGTTGTCATTTTATGCAGTGTCACTGGTAAGCTCTCGTTTCCGCATACCGCGGTCATTTTGTAAAGATATTCCCTATTAAACAATGCAGTGGTGCCAGAAATTAGTTGCTTTTGGCTATGTTCATAAAGATGATTAAGGAACACGTGTTTAGCATGACTTCACTGACTGCAGTTCATTAAATGATATACTAGAGCGCTTAATTAGTGCTGAGGGAAGCATCACTGTTACTATTGCTTATACTTAGGGTTAGAAATTTCAACAACCCCATAATTCTAAGTATTAAACATTAGTGCATCATTGTGATACAGACATTAAATCATGTGGCTTATTGGCAAGAAGTATGCTGTTGCTTTTCTAACCAAATGGGTGTATGAATTTCAACTGTTGAATGATAAAACAGTAAAAGATCCATTAGACTTACACTGATGGAGGGACTTGAATATTTAGAGACGAGAATATCATAAGCTGAGTTGTAGTTGAAACAATAAGATTTGATTAAAATGTTTAAAAATGCACTCAGAGGATCAATTACCACAACTTAAATAAATGCATGCTTGGAAGTTTAAATGTATATTAGAATTACATTTTCATCACATTTCACCACTTAATTATCTTGTAATTGTGACCCTGGAACACAAAACCAGTCTTAAATCACTGGGGTATATTTGTAGCAATAGCCAAAAATACATTGTATGGGTCAAAATTATTGATTTTTCTTTTATGCCAAAAATCATTAGGAAATTAAGTAAAGATCATGTTCCATGAAGATATTTTGTACACTTCCTACTGTAAATATAACAAAACTTAATTTTTGATTAGTGATATGCATTATTAAAAACTTAATTTGGACAACGTTAAAGGCGATTTTCTCAATATTTTGATTTTTTTGCACCCTCAGATTCCACATATTCAAATAGTCGGAATGCTTATTTATTCAGCTTTCAGATGATGTATAAATCTCAGTTTTGAAAATTTGACCCTTATGACTGGTTTTGTGGTCCAGGGTCACAATTGGTTAGAACAACTATTAAATTAAAGGGATAGTTCACCCTAAAATGAAAATTCTCTCATTAATTACTCACCCTCATGTCGTTCCAAACCTTTGTTCATCTTCAGAACACAAATTAAGATATTTTTGATGAGATCCAATTGTTTTCTGACCCTGCATAGGTAGTAATGCAACTGACATGTTCAAGACCCTGCAGGGTAGTAAGGACATTGTTAAAATAGTGACATCAGCGGTTCAGCCGTAAAAAATAACTACTTTATTCAACAACAGCTTCTCTTCCGTGTAAGTCTTTGACACACGTTCATGAGAGTGACATGCATGTAATTTTTGGGTGAACTATGCCTTTAAATTCCTCTATGCAAATGATGTTCCTCTAAATCACTTAACTTTGTTGGTTGAATATAATTTCATTAGAAGTTGCCATAAATCAAAAAGACTAATGCAAACTGTTGTTTTTTTTTTATTATTATTATATAATATAAAAAAAAAAATTATTTATTTATTGATTTTGAGAACCAAATCATGTTTTTAATAAAAAATAAATAAAAATTAAAGTGTGTATATACTTTTTATTTGCTGGAAAATGGATGCAGATAAGTTACAACAGAAACATATTTACCAAATAAATTTCTTGAGTCATGCAAGCGAATGCACTGTAATCATGAAGTTCCTCTGCAAATTATTTTGTGTGTTTTTTTAACATTAATTTAAATGTGCAACTTAAATGGAAACATAGCAAGTCACCAAATGAAAGAGATGACGCTAATAGAAAAAAAAAAAGCGAATAAACAGTTTTCACTTAGACAATGCTAGTACATTTCACAAGTAATTACAAAGAAATGGTAAGTAACACTGAATTAAAAAACAATAAAAAAAATTTTTCAATTTTGTAATGCCAAAAATCATTCGGATATTAAGTAATGATCATGTTCCTTGAAGATATTACCTACCATAAATATATCAAAACGTAATTTTTGATTAGTAGTATGCATTGCTAAGAACGTCCTTTGGACAACTTTAAAGGCGATTTTCTCAGGGTTTTTTTGCACCCTCAGATTCCAGATTTTCAAATAGTTGTATCTCAGCTAAATATCGTCCTATCCTAACAAACAAAACATCAGTGGAAAGCTTATTTATTCAGAGATTTATATTATAATGTATAAATTTCACCATTATTACTGGTTTTGTGGTCCAGGTTCACATATAGCAATGACGTTTTCCTTCAAAAAATGTCTTGTCATTTATTGATAAGCCTTGCATGTGATAGTTCCTCATGACAGATTTTCTTGCAGTAATAAGTCAAAAGTAGCAAACTGAACTAAAATCAAAAATTTGAAGTAGAAAGACTGAAATTGCATTTTGTGTAAACAACCCTAGAAACCATATAGCAATGCATTTTTTGCTTCAGAAAATGTTTTGTCATTTGTTGCTAAGGCTTACATGTGAAGTTCCTCATGACAGATTTTCTTGCAGTAGTAGGTCAAGTTCTTCCAGTATACTTCCCTCCAATTGAGAGTGGACACCAGCCGGGTGGGAACAATAAGCCCATGCAGTCACCAGCACGTTCTTTCTGGGAATAATTGCCAAAGGTTAGTATCCAGTGTGTATTGTGGTTGTCCAAGGGGCTTGACCCCTCAACCACAACAGAAAAACCTCAACCACAACAGCTGTTCACCTCGAATGGCCCTTCATTCCTCTGCTTCATAGCCAAAGTACTGTACACAAGCACCAACAACAATGCTGTGTATTTCAGGATAGACAGATAATCTTTTTATCCTAAGTACAAGAAAAATGTTGAGCTTTCTCTCACCATTTTTAAAAAATACAAAGCTGTATAATGGGCTTTTCAAAAGAGTTTTGAGGAATAACACACACATTTTCCCCTCATAGTTCTTTGTATTCTTGTCCTGTAAACATGGCAAAAATAAGCCTTTGATTTTAGGTTCAAAGTGAGAGCCGTACTGGACAAAGTCTCTCAGCGCCCACCTCAAGCCCACAGGCTTGGCATTGACAATAAAGTGAATCTACTCATTTGTGAAGCTATACAGTTTAAAGTTAAAAACGCAACATTTTTAGGTTTGAAATACCACAATCCATTGTACAAAGTGCTTTTACAGTAAAAGAGAACAGAAATGCACAATCTGACTGGATCACATGTTAATTAGTTTGGATTTACTGAACTTCAAATTAACTTCAGTGGCTCTCTTTCTGTGCTCAACTTTGCTTTTTTTCAGTTCAAAGGAGCTTGTGAGGAGAACAGAAGATTTAGTGTCAGTTTATTTCTGAGGATTACAGCACCTCCTTCTGTCCTCCCATCCCCCTCAAATACACTTTCAGACCGGCCCAAGTGTCCACTGAACTGTTTCTTTTAAGAGAACAGAAGTGGCTTCTTTTGCATGCTTAGAAAAGTACAGTAGCATGGCTGAAGAATTGGTTGCTGTCATTTTATTTTCGCAAGTGACAGCAGTGTACCAGTTCTAACACCATGGCAAAAGTTTGAGCAAAGCATGCTAATTGTTCTGTCTTTGGCTGCACAGAACACTATTTAGAGTCCCAACCTCAGAGGAGACAAGAGAGCAGTAGATTTAATGATTTATTTACTATATATTACGCTGCTGCCACACAGATCTAATATAAACATGCGATTTCTTTCCCAGCTGTTTGCCTTCACAAACATAACTGACTGTTTTTGTAACTCCTGGTTGTTTTTGACATAAACTTGTGTGTATTTGACGGTTGAAGCGCAATAAGACATGAAAGAGAAGTTTAGTTTAGTACTCGCGTGCCGTGTGACAGCCGCTTTCTGTGCGCGTGCTTCAAATGTGTGCACTCATAAAACACTATATCATAAGTTTAAACAAATATGGTTTAAGACACGTTTTCAGCATAATAGACATGATAATCAAAACCAAACAGATGTTTTTTAGCAGAGTATCTGAGGTACAAGCTGTAAGGCACAGCCCTATTCTGGAAAAAGGGGCGGGGAGCAGCAGCTCATTTGCATTTAAAGAGACATGCACGAAAACAGCGTGTTTGTGCTTCTACTCAAAATGAGCATTTTTAAAATTATATTATAAATAATCTGTGGGGTATTTTGAGCTGACACATTCAGAGCTGACACATTGAGAAAGCTTATATTACATTTTGTAAAAAGGGGCATAATATGTGCCCTTTAAAACGAATAAACCTATAGAAAAATGGCAATCTTTGTGTGAGCTAAATCAGTCTATAGTACAGTTAAGGCTGGACTATTTTGAACACCGAAACATGGCATAATGAGGCGGTGATATGTTATTTATATGCTGTTCAAACATTTATTATTATCAATTATCAAGACTGCTTAATATTTCTGTGGAAACCATTATGCATTTTTTTCTTCTTTTGATCTTTTGATGAATAGAGTGTTAGAAAGAACTGCGCTTATTTGACTTAGAAAATAATTGTACAAATTTAAAAGTATTTACTGTCACTTTTGATCATTTGTGACTCTAGACCACAAAACCACAAATCTTGAGTAGCACAAAATAGCCAAAAATACATTGTATGGGTCAAAATGATACATTTTTCTTTTATGCCAAAAATCACTAGGATATTAAGTAAAGATCATGTTCCATGAAGATATTTTCCTATCGTAAATATGTCGAAACTTAATTTTTGATTAGTAATATGCATTGCTATATATATATATATTTTTCCACCCTCAGATTTCAAATAGTTGTATCTCGTCCAAATATTGTCCTAGCAAACCATACATCAGTGGAAAGCTTATTTATTCAGCTTTCAAAGGATTTATCAATCTCAATTTCAAAAAATTTACCCTTATGACTGGTTTTGTGGTCCAGGGTCACATTTTAATGCATCATTGCTGAACTAAAGTATTTATTTATTTGAAAATAAATAAATAAATAAATACTGACCCCAAACTTTTGAATGTTAGGGTATGTACAGACAAATTATAATTATACAGCGTTTAGATCCATTACTCTAAAATAGGCCTACTGTCAAATATAATAATACTGTGACTGTCAAAGCAGTTAATAAATCAATGACATTGATTCACTGAGGAAAAAAGTGACTGCCTTTTTGAGCATTTAATTTACCAAAAACATTGATTTGTGTAAAAAAAAAAATGATAGGGTTTTTTGAGTGAGTCATTAAACCACTGACTTTATGGAATTTTTCAAAAACAGTGATTCATTTGGGAACAAAATACTACTATAACAGTTCTGCAATGTTTATGTGTGGAACTACTCTCAATGACACGGCAAAAACAGACAGAGTGACTTATCTAAAATCTAAAATGTAATTCACTCAATATTAAAGGGGTAGTTCACCCAAAATTCATTAATAAGTCATTAATTACTCACCCTCAAATTGTTCCAGTCTTATAAGACCTTTGTTCATCTTCGGAACACAAATTAAGATATTTTTGATGAAATCCGAGAGCTTTCTGACTCTACATAGGCAGCAACGCAGGCCCAGAAACGTAGTAAGGACATTGTTAAAATAGTCCATCAGAGGTTCGACTGTAATGTTATGAAGCTATGAGAAATGTAAGAATTTCTTCTCTTCTGTGTCAGTCTTCACTGCATGTTCATGAGAGAACCACAGTCACATGTTCTGAAGATGAGTTAAGGTCTTATGGCTTTGGAATGACATGAGGATGAGTAATTAATGACAAAATGTTCATTTTTGAATGAACTCCTTAACCTCTTACGCAATCACAGCATTCTGTGGTCAAACATTTCTGTGTAATGACCTTTTATAATGTGACCAATCTCCTAGTCACTTTGCGTGGTCCTAAACACCCTGTCTGTTTGCCTGTACATTTTTCCTCCCATATTTAGAACCCAAGACCAAAACAAAAATGCTGCGTTTAGATGATTCAGCAGCCAGAGCTTTAAAAGTAGCTTTCATAGCTAACACGATACTCCACAGGATGTCAACCTTTAGCTCTCTCTCCTTCTTTTTTCCTCTCGCGTTCATACACAGAAGGAGGATCACAGCAAGTCCAAGTTCTTTTTATTAGTTTGAACCACAGCCTCTTGTTTTTAGTGACCAATTACATCAAGGGTTGTTCAGCACATGTCCAGGCTGCTGCCCGCTCGCTTGGCCTCACATGTGAGGATATACTGAACAAACACGACTCTATGTCCAATTATAAGGCCACCTTTATTAAAGGATAATACTGAATTGTATAAAAAAGACGTGTGGTTCTTTAAAATCCCAGTTATGTCATCTTCAGGGACCCTGTAGGCTTTTTGAAGTATGCATATGGTGAAGCCATGAGGACGGGTATTTTTAATTGTTCATGGTCATTCACCGCAATCACAGCCAGGCCTGTTAGCCGTCTTCTTTTGTGTGTGTGTATGCAGAAATGCTGGCCTATTGTTTGTCTCCATGCTCTGGAAATTTCTGATCAGTTTTCGCTCCCTATTGATTGTCGCATAAGCCAAAGGCAGTTAAAAATAAATCCCTGGTAAACCAAATGAGGTGCAATTTGTTTGTTTCTCTTGAAGCTTGTAAAGTGGAACCATGTGAAACAGACTTATATCTAGGAAGACTTTGCAAATAATTGGAAGTTTCAATTCCTGGTTACCACGTTTCAAACATAATTACAAGTTGCAGGCATAGTTCCCTTTGTCTGATGTGGTTCTTTCATTTGCTTGCTGCTGTTTCAGCTCCGAAATCAGCATCAATAAATTCAGTTTTTCATGTTTTATTTATTTACCCATGGCATAAAACTAAAGAGCGAACAAAAGCAATCTTTAATACCTTACAACACACTCTTGAAATGCATGATTGCATTTTAGTATATGGTTTGCCAAAGAGTCTTTTGGTTGTGTTAAAATGTGCCATGCCTGCTTTTTGTTCTGTGAGAACAATTAGAAAGCGAAATGCAGCACACAGAATTGTTTTCTGATTTGGTGCTTGAGCAGAAATAGTGTGATCAGGTGGTCACTGCTGACAGCAATTGGGATGTAATGATGCAGAAGACCTGGAGTGGATGTTTTCCTCTGGACATGAGCATTGTGCAACAACACACACTGACTCACAAAGACAATGCTCCAGATGTATTTATCTGTACGGCAGCATTGCATTTGGACGACACTTTCTTAATCAAACGATGGATATGGACAATTGATTCATAAATAAGAATGTAACTTGACAATAGAATAGAACAGAAAACTGTAACTAAAACTGCAATAGAATAGAATAACTTTAAATATACAAACCTTCTTAATAGAATAGAAAAGGATATGATGATGACTACACTGTAAAAAACAATTTGTTGAATCAACTTAAAATAATTTGTAACCTGGCTGCCTTAAAATTTTAAGTTCAGTCAACTCAAAAAAAGTTTATTCAACTTGAAATGTTAAGTTATACTAAGTGACAACTTAGATATTTGAGTTGAATCAACTTAAAATTTTAAGGCAGCTGGATTACTTACCCATCTGTTAAGTTTAGTAAACACAAATATCTAAGTTGTTACTTAGTACAATTTAGCATTTCAAGTTGAATAAGCTTATTTTAGTTGACTGAACTTAAAATTTTAAGACAGCAGGGTAACAAATTATTTTAAGCTGACTCAACAGATTGTGTTTTTTTTTTGTTTTTTACAGTGTAGAGCTTAAAGGGACAGTTTACCCAAAAATGAAAATTCTCTCTTCACCCTTAAGTTCTTCCAAAAACGATATAAACACAAACTAAGATGTTTTGAAGAATGGTGGTAACCAAAGAGCTGGCGGTAGCCATTGACTTCCATAGTATTTTGCAAGTCAACACTCTTAAAAATAAAGGTTCCAAAAGGGTGTTTTTGCTGTGATGCCATAGAAGAACCATATTTGGTTATCCAAAGAATCTTTCAGTAAACAGTTCCTAAATGAACCATTTTAAAGAAAATTAAAAAAAAATTTCGACAATAAAGAAACTTTCTCTGCATGTGAAAGGTTCCATTGATGCCAATAAAGAACCTTTATTTTTAAGTGTGAATGCTGCCGTCAGCTGTTTGATGGCACTATCCCTTTAAATGCTGTAGTCTAATAAATGCATTTAATTAGAGTGATTTATATTGGGTCCTACCCATTGCACAGGACAAAATATGTATAAATGTTATATTGTAAATTTTGTTATTATTAATGTTAATTATTAATTTTTGGTAATATTTTGAATATTTAAATTGTAAGTTTTCATTCTAATTTTAGTTAATTTTGTAATTTTATGTTCAGTGTTCTATTTTTTATTATATATATATATATATATGTTTCTGAAGGATCATGTGACACTTAAGACTGGAGTAACAGCTGATGAAAATTCAGCTTTGCATCACAGGAATAAATTATATTTTAAAGTATATTAACATAAAAACCATTATTTTGTATTGTAATGACATTTTGCAGTATTATTGTTTTTGATCAAATAAATGCAGTCTTAATGAGCATAAGAGACTTTTTTTTAAAAAAACATTACAAGTCTTACTGATCCCAAACTTTTGAGCAGTAGTGTGTATATATATTTTAGAAAAAACGATACATATATATCATGTTTTTATTGTGTTTTCTTGTGTTAGTTAGCTGTATTTTTTGAGTTATGATTATACAATCAAAACAACCCAACTGCAGTTTGATTGTTATTACTCGGAATGCAGAATAAAAATAACGTGATTTTTGAATTTTTTTTATCCTGCATTCCAAGTAATAGCAATCAAACTGCAGAAGCAACAGTAGCCGGTTTGTGAAATATCATCGCGTGCTAAAGAATTCAAATGAATGCTCTTTAAGCTTCTAATGACGTTCATAAGCATTCACCAACCAACTGCAGACTTAAGATAAACGCCCCTGACAGGCTGATGGATGGTGTCTTTTTTTCTTAAGAGGTCTCCCTCAACATAGGAAGAGGTTAATGGTGTGTGGAGCAGGCAGCAGCACTTACTGAAATGGATCATTTTCTTTTGTTTCAGCTCTATAATGACTGCATGCAGGACAAACAGAGATCAGCTCTATTAAACAACCTCAAGACTTTTTAGGAAGGTGTTCTCCATGAACCTCTGAAACCCAGCGATAGGCATCGGCCACAGCAGACGCCGAAATGTTCTGCGTCTCTGTCCTGAAACTGGTGGCTTACTGGATATCTCAGATCTGTATGCTTAAAAGAACAAGAACGGGTAAATTCCCTGCAGCTTTACCTGGCTCCTCTAGGAGCTCTTTATATCAGCTCACGGGGGACAAAGCGAAGATATTGGGATTTTTCTGTTGTCTGCAACATTAGCGGAGATTGCGTGTAATAAGGCCTTGGATGGCTCTGACAATCAGGCCCTGATTGCTTTGGCTGGTCATAAGAGTGCCAGCGCTGTTTGATGTGCTGACCAAAAAGGCCAGAGCTGCTCTCTGATGCCTTGCCTCATCACGATATGAGCGTTCAGCAATGCAGAAGTAATGGGGAACTCTTGTCTACAAGGCCTCTGAAAGATAGAACCCAAGTAACAAAAACCACAACAGGAAAAAGTGACTTCTATATCATCTTTAGCTATATCTTTATGTTGTTGTTGAAGGCATACAAGCATGCCTTCTAAGAAACTGTATGAGAGAAAGATCTTATTGGTGTATACAGCTAATTAAAAGTGTCAGGCTATATAGAGAAAATGTTTCTATCCACAAGGAAAATCCAGGATCTTGGCCAAAACGCAATGCCACACAAAGAGCTTGGGAAAAAAATAAATGCGTAACTGAAAACAGATATTTGTCTTTGTGGCATCAATCAAACGCTCTGCGCATATCCATGAGAATAGAATAGAATTCTATACAATTTCAGGCTACCATTTTACCTTATTTGTTTTTTTGTTTTTTTTCTCTTAAAAATGTATTACCAAATGTTGAAATAAGAAATAGTACTCCCAAAAATGAAAATTTGCTCAAAGTTTACTCTCACCCTCAGGCAATCCAAGATGTAGATGAGTTTGTTTATTCATCAGAACAGATTTGGAGAAATTTAGCATTACATCACTTGAAACGAAAAGCTACAAGACTTTTTCCACTGGATAAAGGATAGACAACTCATATTTTAGCAGGAACAGTTTGTTAAAAGTTAAAACTGTCAAAATGATGGATTTGTTTGTTACAAACACGCAGCTTTTCACTTCATAATACACAGTGTTGGGGAGTAACTAGTTACATGTAACGGAATTACGTAATTTAATTACAAAATAAATGTAATTGTAATTAGTTACAGTTACTGAGAAAAAATATGTAATTAAATTACAGTTACTTTTGAAAAATGCCAGTGATTACAAAGGGGATTACATCTGAATTTTTTCACACACCCACCCCCACTTACAGATTTAAATATACTTCTTTTAAATTGCATTGACTGCTCTAAAATGAGACACCAATGATTCAGGAGTTTAGGACACAGAATAGGAGACATGCTTATTTGATAACTGTTTTATTTCCTATTTGGGTTTATGCATAAACTTTAGCTTTGCGTTTGGTTAGCTAATAAAATATTAAAGCCTAATTCAATATTATGTGGACAATTTCTTAATTCTGTCATCCTGGTATTGTGGACTTGCTCTATTGTTTCATACAAACGCAGCGATTTTTGCCATTTTTGCCATTTTTTTTGTACATGGATTATAAGATAACTAACAAACTAGTACTACTACTTAAGTATTTATGTGGTGAAATGTTGTGTAAGAAAACTGGTATGACTGCACTGTATCCCTAAAATGTCTAGTTTGAACTTGCTGTTTGCTATCAACTGATTTCTTCATGGAAGTTTTGCGTTCAAATATTTCAACTCAGATCAGTGTTTCGTGTCTAATAATTTTGCCATGAAACATCTAAATAATCTATCAAGCAGCTGTGTAATAAGTCAGACAATGTACATTCAGCCAGTTGTTATCGCAAAATAATGATGTATATTATCCCTTACTTATTATAATCTTAATTCAAGTGATAAAGGATTTTGAAAGTCTGACAGTGTTGAGTGCTACTGTAAGGTTAACTCTGCCTGGTTTAAATGTTTCAAAATGATTAACAGTTGAAAATATTATCAATTTAGAAAAGTAATCAAAAAGTAATTAAAAGTAATAAGTTACATTACTTTAATAAAGTAACTGAAAAGTGACACTACTTATTACATTTTAAATCAAGTAACTTGTAATCTGTAACCTATTACATTTCCAAAGTAACCTTCCCAACACTGATAATACATTAATTAATGGACTGGAGTCGTGTGGATTACTTGTGTGGTAAGTCGTGTGGAGTACATTAATGTGATGTTTTTATCAGCCGTTTAGTCTCTCATTCTGACGGCACCCATTCACTAGTAGAATCCATTTGTGAACAAGTAATTTTAAATTTCTCCTAACCTGTTTCAATAAAGAAATAAACACTTCTACATCTTAGATGGTCTGAGTGTGAACAGTAAAAGTAGCCCAAAAGTAGCCCAATCACGTTTCGATGGAGGTCAAAAATTAGGTAAAATTAGCATTCCAGGGGCTAAACATTACGTTATTGGAGTCGTTTCAACCCGCGGCCACACTATGAAAGTAGCCCAATTCCGCGGGAACTCCACTTCCAGAACAAAAATTTACAGATAATGTACTCACCCCCCTTGTCATCCAAGATGTTTGTGACTTTCTTTCTTTAGTCATAAAGAAATTATGTTTTCTGAGGAAAACATTTCAGGATTTTTCTCCAAATAATGGACTGCTATGGTGCCCCAAGTTTGAACTTCCAAAATGCAGTTTAAATGCGGCTTCAAACTATCCCACATATGGTTTTAAATGATCCCAGCCAAGAAAGAAGGGTCTTATCTAGAGAAACGATCGGTTATTTTATTTAAAAATACAATTTAAATCATCTTGTCTTACTCTCCCTGAACTCTGTGTATTCTGGTTTAAGACACTTAGGGTATGTTGAAAACAAAGTGAACATGCAAAGTAGATCAAACACCCTTAACAAAAAGGGTAAAGCAGTGATATAGGACCATTTTGAAGTTAAGGGAGAACATGAGATTGGAGTTTTTCGACATACACTGTCATGAACCAGAAAAAAACAGAGTTCAGACAGAGTAAGACAAGACGAGCGTTTGACATTAAACAGTATATACATTGTATTATTTTTATAAAAATAATCAATTGTGTTGCTTGATAAGACCCTTCTCCCTCAGCTGGGATCGTTTACAACCGCAACTGGGATCGTTTGAAGCTGCATTTAAAATGAATTTTGGAAGTTCAAACTCGGGGCACCATATAAGTTCATTATATGGAGAAAAATGCTGAAATGTTTTCCACAAAAAAAAAAACAAAACATAATTTCTTTACAGCTGAAGAAAGAAAGACATGAACATTTAGGATGACAAGGGGGCGAGTACATTATCTGTAAATTTTTGTTCTGGAAGTGAACTTCTCCTTTAAGTAGCACGGGTATACTTCTAGCAATAGCCAAAAATACATTTTATGGGTCAAAATGATTGATTTTTCTTTTACGCCAAAAATGAAGATATTTTGTAAATTTCCTACCATAAATATATCAAAACTTAATTTTTAATTAGTAATATGCACTGCTAAGAACTTCATTTGGACAACTTTAAAGGTGATTTTCTCAATATTAAGATTTTTTTGCACCGTGAATATTCCAGATTTTCAAATAGTTGTTTCTCAGCCAAATATTGTCCTATACTAACAAACAAACATACATCAATGGAAAGCTTATTTTTTTCAGCTTTCAGATGATGTATAAATCTCAATTTCAAAAAACTGATCCCTATGACTGGTTTTGTGGTACACAAGCTCTTTTAATAGGAAGTTGCAGTAACTGTAGAGACACTGAAATGTCTTCTCATGGGCTCCCAAGTGTCTATGGTTTCCAGAAAGAATGTCTGCCCAAAGAAGAAATGGCCCCTCAAACAACATAATTCTTATTTAAAGGG
Organism: Labeo catla; assembly: GCA_012976165.1. NCBI lineage: Eukaryota > Metazoa > Chordata > Actinopteri > Cypriniformes > Cyprinidae > Labeo > Labeo catla. The sequence continues at coordinate 181,917 of VONZ01000779.1, read as the reverse complement.
CACTTCTCTTAGAATCACGAGGAAATGTGTGTGTGCCAGTCCGGGTCCAGTTTACTTGAGTATCTAACATATTTAGACTATAAATCTTTGAGAAAGTCTTTGCATCTTTGTGTGTGTTGATGGATTGTGAAAGCTTTAGACTGCACCTTTTTTAAATCGAGTGTCTCTGAAGCTATTGTGTTGTGTTTCAAACAGACATGTCCTCACTCTCTGCTGACCAATAATTTACAACCACATAAATGAAGCTTGTAATGTTTAATCAAGCACAAAATAACTGCATTTAAAAAACTCACCCCATATATTTTGTAAGGATCCACTATTATAGCTGATTAACACATAGGCATTTTCTAGGATATGTAACTATAGAGAGACTGTGTTTAGATTTAGTCATTAGTCATGTTCTTGACATCATAGTGCATAATATACTATTATCCTGTATTGCATAATTGCATGTTAGTATAGAAGCCAAACCAGGTAGACATTACGATAACAGCTTTAATTGGATGTCTGGTGCCCCTGACTGCCCTGATTACCGCTGACTTACAGATGTGAGTGTAGGGGAATGAGGTAAGCTGTGCCACTTTTTACATAAGTTCTCCTTTAGCTGCCATGTCAAGGGAACAGCCGTGTTATATGTGAACAATTTTCATTGAGAATACATAAATGAACATAAACAAGTTGTTTATGCCAAAACTATCCGGATTGTAATTTGGCTGCACATTATTAGCCTTTTCTTATGCTCCCAAACCAATTCAAAAATGCAGTTACAGAAGAACATTGATTTTTATAAACATAAAAAAAAAGTTATGTAACCTTACATTTCATAAAAACTAATTTAGAATACAAATTTACAAACATGTTTTTTTTGACTCATGGAACAAACTAAGGGCACTATTTTTCCACGTTCTCACCAACAAGGTTAAAGGGAAATATGAAATGTTGATCCATGTTTGCAGTTCCTCCAACTGTGTGTGTCAATATATCATTTTGTGGGAAAAATCCTTGATTATTTTCTTTGAAAAGTGATTATTTTCTTTGAAAGGTGGGACTCTCTTCATCTGCTTATTTTTTTGGTACATCAAAGTCTTTTCAACAACTCCCTTGTAATAGTATCACCTGTATTTGGATGAAATGCTTACTGTCACTGTTAGTTAAGTTACTAACACATTTTACCCAGATGCAACTTTGACACACTTTTCTCCATTATACATTATACTTTACTCCATATTCCACAGCTGAAGTCAAAAGTTTACATAAACCTTGCAGATCTGCAAAGTGTTAATCATTTTACCAAAATAAGAGGTATCATACAAAATGCATGTTATTTTTTTTATTTAGTACTGACCTGTTTGAGATTTCACATAAAAGACATTTTCTTATAGTCCACAGGAGAAAATAATAGTTTAATGTATACAAATGACCCTGTTCCAAAGTTTACATATGCTTGATTCTTAATACTGTGTTGTTACCTGCATGATTCACAGGTTTTTTGTTTTGTTTTGTTTTGTTTTGTTTTGTGATAGTTGTTCATGAGTCTCTTGTTTGTCCTGAACAGTTAAACTGCCCACTGTTTCGTCAGAAAAATCCTTCAGGTCCCATAAATTCTTTGGTTTTTCAGCATTTTTGTGTATTTGAACTCTTTCCAACAATGACTATATGATTTTGAGATGCATCTTTTCACACTGAAGACAACTCATACTGTAATAGTTGCATAAGGAACTCATATGCAACTATTACAGAAGGTTCAAATGCTCATTTATGCTCCAGAAGGAAACATGATGCATTATGAGCTGGTGGGTGAAATTTAATTTATTTTGTCTTCTGGGAAATATATAAGTATCTTCTGTAGCTTCTGAAGGGCAGTACTAAATGATATTTAGGCAAAATAAGAAAAATGGACACATTTTCGTTCTCTTCAAAAGTTTACACCCCTGGCTCTTAATGCATCGTGTTTCCTTCTGGAGCATAAATGAGCATTTGAACCTTCTGTAATAGTTGCATATGAGTTCCTCAGTTGTCCTCAGTGTGAAAAGGATCTCAAAATCATACAGTCATTGTTGGATAGGGTTCAAATACACAAAAATGCTGAAAAACCAAAGAATTTGTGGGACTGAAGAACAGCAGACAGTTTAATTATTAAGTATTAAGAGTTAAGAGTATGTAAACTTTTGAACGGGATCATTTTTATAAATTCAACTACTATTTTCCTCTTGTGTACTAAATGTAAACATCTTATATGTGAAATATCTCATTCAGGTCAGTACAAACTAAAAAATAACATGCATTTTGTATGATCCCTCTTATTTTGGTAAAATAACATTTTGCAGATTCTGCAAGGTGTATAAACTTTTGACTTCAAATGTAATATGAATAACATCATTCTTACGGAGTGAAAAATACATCACAGAGCAAAGAAGAAACAGACTGACAGACAGGACAGAGCAGGTTACTTTAGGTACGAAACAAAGTTTCTAATTTTTAAGAAATTAAAACTAAATCTGTTTTGTGGCTCTTTTTTTTCAGATCTCTGTAACGCCAAGTGTTTAAGCAATACTTGAACCACTCATCTCATCCCCTTCGCTAACATGAATTAAAATACCAGAAAGTATCCTTTTTCAACTGTGGGAAGACATCAGTGCACACCATCTTTCAAGTTTAAATCCACCGATGTTAATCTACTCTCCTGTCTGGACAAAAATTCAGATTCAGCATTATGATTGGTCAGATTGCCTGTCATTCAAACTCCCTGTGACAAGTCAATTGTTTTAGCCACAGTTTGCTTGCACATAAACATTGTATTCTGTGCTTAAATATTAGTTTTGAAACCCATTTCCTTTTATACAAATAGCGTGTGCAGACAAGAATAGCATGTAAGACAACCCTTTTTAACAACCATCCGGTTTGTAAATGGTTTATAGTTTTCCACCAGTTCAACGTTCAGCCGTTCACAGCTTTCTTTCCAGTTGATATTAATTTTACATTTCACACTTTATGGCCATTTTACGCAGACTAATTCTGCAACAGCTGCACCATTAACTGTTCAATCGTTCATGCCGTTCAGTGCAATAAAAAGGGCTGTGAGGCGAGACGCCGCGGGCTTGCGGTGAGGGTGACACACGGGAAGACCCGCTGTGGGCTGACGGAGTGGCATTCAACGCTCCCAGGCTTGTTTCTGGCTGGCCGCTTTTCCAAAGACCAGCTCTCCCAGCAGGTGATATGGGTAGCTACTGTTTATTAAGCTGTTTTGTGGGCAGTAAAATGCAAGAAGTGGCCTATTAGGCCTTGTCTATGTCTGACAGACTGTGGCCAAGCAGTTCACTAATTACTGCTTATAAACGCTTTAATTTCATTACTTATCGCTGAGCCCAGCAAAAAGGAAAGACATTATTTGTTCAAATCGACCAATACCAGTCATGTAAATCACAGTTTACTCTCCTTCCATTTGTCTAATTAGGCGCTCCTGGCTTGTACTCAAATGACAGCCTCAGACGCACGTTCGCCTACTAACCTGTGTTAACGTGCTAAAATAAATGAAAGCCTGGCCCTTTCTTTCATAAAGACTTCTTTCCCATGATGCGATGAGATATCACCTCTTATTTTTAGTAGGCTAAATGCATGGGAACAGCCAGCTGACATGCTAATACCATGTGTATGCCTTTAGACCCATTTAAATGTGTTTTCGTCAAAACACAGAACACCCAGAAAGTCGCATATCATATAATTTAGGAATTATAACTCATTTAATTTTGTCTGGCTTGAAGTGATTTCACGTAATTGTTTATGATTATAGCACAATAGCACATTACTATTAATCAGAAGCAAATGTTGTGGTTATCTGAAGGTTAGACATCAGCAAATCTCCACAACCCACAAGGATTCATATGGCATATTATATTTCAATAATTACTGTTGAAGTGTGAGGAACTTAATTTCATCTGTGCCAGACAGTTCTGGGTTGACTGAAACCAGATCATGCTTCAAACTGGTTTCCTTTCATTTCCATATTTACTGGGTTGTGGTTTAAACCATAACCGCACTTTTTTTGACAGACAAAGTCATATCAGCCACATTTTAAGATGTAGAAGGGAATTCATGAGATTACTCATAATTATTTTGTTTGAATTGACAGTCATAGTTATTAGTGGTATAGGATATTAAATTTAATATTTTCCTTACACAGTAGTCTTCATACATGAAGTTATATTGATTGATAGTTCATTAAAATTTAGGAGTTTGTATCTATCGCATAATGTTAATCGCTATTGAAATCCTCCTCACTGCATACGCAAGATGGCGCTAATTGGGTTTGTATAAAACACGTAGAATGTAGCACCGCCGGTTTAAATTTTCAAACTGATATACAGCGTTGTCATGGACGACAAAGAATGTTATGAAATCACTGAACGCCGCATTTAAACAATATAGTCAAGTTTTAGAGCTCCATAATAGAACGTGCAAAAAATCTTTGCTGAACGCAGCTTAACGCAATTCCTAATCACGTCCCTGGTGAAAAAACCAGCATATGCTGGTAGGTATGTTTTTATGCTGGAATGCTGGTTAGGTAGGTTTTGATGCTGGTTTAAGCTGGTCCTTTGCTGGTTTTTGCTGGTCATGTTGCTGGTCAAGGACCAGCATAAACCAGGCACCGAATGCCGCTCTTGACCAAGAAGAACAAAAAGGCCAACTTGAACATGCTGGATAGACCTGTGGAGTTTTGGAAGAATGTTTTATGGAGTGATGTGACCAAACTTTTTGGAACTATGGATTATAAGCAGCTTATAAGCAGAACACCACCATATGCCTGGTCAACCATATGCCTGGTCAAGCATGCTATGGGGTTATTTCACTGTAGCACAAATTGGAAAACATTCTTTGAAGTATCAGGCCATTTTAGCAAGAATTGTGATGTCTTTGGTACAAAGACTGACGCTAATGATCAATGAACTTTCCTGCAGGATGGCCATCCCAAAGTATACATCCAAATCTACTTATGCTTGGTTCAGGGATCAGTCATAGAATGTTCTTAAGTGGCCTGTTCAGTCTCAAGTTTTAATTCTTATGGAAAATATTTGGTTGAATTTGAAGAAAGCAGTGGCAAAGTGAAAACCAAAGATTATCATTGATCTGTAAGCTTTTTCAGGTGACAGAAGCTTGTAAGCACTTCCAAGAAGTGTTTATTGGTGGTTTTAAAGAATAAAAGATTCAGCACCAAATTTGATTTTTGGGGATTGAATAATTTCGACCATGAACGTTTAGAGCCAATTAGATTTTTTTTCATTATTCATCATTCTCAAAATTACTCAAATGTGTACTAATAAACTTTCTCCAATAATGTGCTTATGCCTTTGTTTAATTGTTTTCACAAAATTTTGTTCTCTGCAGCAAAATGTCTTGCAGGTCAAGGGGGTTCAATTTCCGATTGCAACTGTATGTAACCGCCCTTAATTAGTGCTGTGGTGGTGATTAGTGCTGTGGATTTTTGCCAGTTTGATATGCCATAATCCCTAAAACAACTCTAGTGAATTCACCCTGTGATTTGGTCATATGGTGATTAGTTAAACCAAAAAAGACAAACTCATGTCCAGATTTCCAAATACAGAATGTTATATAAAAGTATTACACCTTGAAGAGATCCACACAAAGATTTTTACAGACAGGAAGGAAGGAAGGACATAACATTGGAAGTAAAGGAAGAGCCAAATTAAACACTTGTCTGGTGCAGTTGGATTTTGCTATGGTTACTGCTTGGTGACGGTTCCAATGGTTTTGGGACCATATCCACAAAAATGAGAGCTTTATAAGCAAAAGAGAAACTGTACACAGTACGTTCAGGCTTAGCTCAGACGATAAGCTTGTTTCTCTGTGGGAATCTGTTTAGAGCAACATCTCAATGGAGGTTGTTCATTATTAAAAACGTTCTCCCAGGTGAGCTCATGGCTTCAAATGATCATGACTCAAACACAACACTTCAGGCATCGGCATTTAAATGATGTCAGCTTCATCTGAGCATCGAGCGGACTTCATTGCTTCTGGGTTGCCTGTCTAATAGCCTCTTTAGCAGAAATAATTGCAATATAAATAGGCTGCGCTGATGAAATACATACTTTTGCATTTAAAGGTGTTTCTTTTAAAGCCTTCATAAAAGCATCCAGAGCTTGGCACTCCATTTAAGTATGTGTCAAACTCTTTGTTGCCAGTATTACAGAGCCAGACTCAGAGACGTGCAAAGCAGAATTGGGTTGCATAGGAACTGAATTCCTCCCACGGACTCATGTGGTGAAAATTTGAAAAAGCGTTTAGTTGTGTGGGTTGGAGAGCGTGTCTTTTTGATGTTTTTCTCTTTGTCTTGTGTGTTTTGCACCATTTCAAATGGGAACACTGTGTATATGCTAGCGACAGACACAGTTTGTTCATGTACTTTAACCTTTTTTTAAATTTGTTTTCTCCAAATGTACAAGTTCACCACAAGAACACTGACTCATGTGCAGCTTGTATGGTTTCAGTATTGGAGGTTTATCACTATTGCTCTCATTTGGGCACATATGAGATTTTAGACATTCATTATGAGCTATGGACCTTGTGATCAAATAAGGGGGCAGCTGAGGGCAGGCATTTTCTTTCAACTGTTTGAGCCCATTACCCTGTCCTCAACACAACCCCGTGCAAGCATTTGCAGCAAGCCTTAATCCAATGTGTGCTGCACCAGAAGCTATAAGAGTGCTTCAAATAGCACCTCTTTTCTGCTATTTAAGGTGAGGAAAATGGTGGAATCAGCTGCTCTGGCTTGGATCATTAGCTTAGCATTCATCCTAAACATTTTCTTGCGCTCTTTGCCGGTTAGCAGCTCTTAAACATTGCGGGAATTGCAGATTAAAAACAAAAAGCTAGCGCGGATATCAAAGTCCGCTCCGCTTAGCTCGATGTTGTGCCATGTCCAAGCTCCTACTAAGAGCAGCCCGTTCCGCTGTGAGCTGATTGCTAATTAGCACCCTGTTCGTTTTGTTTGTTGTTTTTGCTTGGCATGGTTACTGTGAGCTCTTTCTGCTTTGACTATGCAGAAACCTTGCCCAAATTCTCGTTTGGTAGCACCTAAATGTTTGCCTGCTAACGTCCACAGTCAGTATGTATAACATTTTTGCATCCTTCTCGTTTGATGTTAGTGTTAAAGGATTTTTGCACAAGGGGCTTCTAGAAACTGATGGGTTTAACAACCTGAGGCACCTTTTTTGTTGGCTTGGACAAAACCAGTTCAGACTCTATATTGTGAAGTAATTCCATTCATACCTGATTTTCTTTTTCATTTCCTGAGTGATGCAAATCTTTTTTTTTTTTTTATCAATCTCTTTTTCTTCTTCCCTGTCTTCAATGTAGAAGGCACTTTTTTCTGTACAATTTTTGCAATCATGTAAAAAAACTGAAGAAAAAATGTTTGATTTATTATCATTTGATTTAACTGAACCTTATTAATTCAGCCTTTGCATTATTATTCTGTTTTCTGTTGAGTTGGTTTACTTTACCAGGGCCCTTGTGTGACTTTAAAAAGTATTAAAATGTCAGATAGACAGACAAGATAAAGCAGGTTACTTTTGATATGAAACAAAGTGTCGGCTTTCAAATTTTGTCATTTTTAGAAGAAATTCAAACAATAAATACCATTTCGTGGCTCTTTAAAGGAGAAGTTCACTTTCAGAACAAAAATTCACAGATAATTTTCATCCAAGATGTTTGTGTCTTTCTTCCTTCTGTCGATAAGAAATTATGTTTCTTGAGGAAAAAAATTCAAGAATTATCTCCATATAATGGACTTCAATGGTGCCCCCAAGTTTGAACATCCAAAATGCGAACGATCCCAAATGCAGTTGTAAACAATCCCAGCTGAGGAAGAAGGGTCTTATTTTGAAAATTACTGATCGTTTCGCTAGGTAAGACTCTTCTTCCTCGGCTGGGATCGTTTAGAGCCCTTTGAAGCTGCAATTAAACTGCATTTTGGAAATTCAAACTTGGGGGCACCATTGAAGTCCACTATATGGAGAAAATTCGTGAAATATTTTCCTCAAGAAACATAATTTCTTATTGACTGAAGAAAGAAAGACATGAACATCTTGGATGACAAGGGGGTGAGTAAATTATCTGTAAGTTTTTGTTCTGGAAGTGGACTTCTGCTTTAATGTGTCGTGACAGATCGTTGTAGCGACTCAGTTTAAGCGGCATGTGAACCGATCATTTCTTCCGCTTTACTAGTTATAGCTTGAAATAAACACGAATAAACATCAGAAGCTATCTTGTTTCAACTGTGGAAAGATGTCAGTACATAATTTTTCAAGTTCAAGTCCACCAACGTTAATCTACTTTCCTGTCTGGCTGCATTTTTCATGTCACTACCGAAACAGTGTATGTTTTAGTCTATTGGCCGAGATTGATTTTAACTAAACCCATACATTTATGATCAGGAAATATTCCTGTGTCCCTCTCTCTCATAGCTACAAGGTGTGAGTAGATAGGTCTCATCATTTTGAGGTAAATGTGTTCAAAAGTCTGACAAATCTGTGTAACTTTAAGGAACGTCACTACCAAACAACTTTTTTTTCTGCAAATAAAAACACGTTTTTGGGAGTTATTCCATAACGCTTCGTTTTTTTATATGTTTACCACTGTTCAGAACTGTGCTAGCTAACCATGTGCTGATTGGCATCTTTGAGCTTGGTTCAAAAGTATCTAAAATTGTCGCTACTGAAACAGTCACTATGAAAACATTTGGTGGAGTTTTAGTAGTGACATCTTTGTTTTTTTTGGGTGTTATACTATAAAATTGTCGCTACAGAAAAAGTAACTACTGAAACATGTCATCATTGTTTCAGTAGTGACAAAAGGGAACACACAATCCTCATATTTGGGGGAATAAACAAAATTTTAGTACTGTTTTTTGTATTTTAGTATGTTTTAGTAGTGTTTTAGTATGCGAGGTAAAATTCTGTAATGTGATGTGGTTGCTACCAGAGCATTACTGTCACTACCGAAAATGTGCTGTCACTACTGAAACATGGGATGTTTTGTCAAAAATAAAGTATGCTGAATTATCCACTAAGATGTTATAATAGTTTTTGGTTCAATGCGTATTCAAACTAATAATCCTTAACTTTGAAATCAGTATGATTAAGTTTTTGCCTTTTACAAAGGAAATTTGGATTCAAAACACAAGAAATCTCATAAATTACACTTGAAATATTGTTTAAAATGTACTTGTTATGGATTTACCTCTGAAAAAAATTGAACAGAATAGCAAAAAATATATTTACAATCTAGATGTAAGCTAAATCTTAATAGGTCAATATAACACTTCAAATTTAATTATTATTACCGTGTTTCGGTAGTGACAAACTTGGGGAGAGGACAAATATTCCAAACCTTTCTGAAAATACAATATGCGAATTAACTGCACAATTACTAGAAATGTGTACCTTGGATATTATACAGTTTGCATACATACAGTTGTTTTGGAAAAATACTTTTTTTTAAGACAACTCTAACAGCTCTGACTTTGGACCAGTTCTGTAGAATGGCCCATTTATTTTGAGATTGCATGGGTTTGTTCTGTATGAATATTTGTGCAAGTCTTCAAAAAGGCCTTTAAAAGTATTAAATTAGATTTTAAAAACTCTGCAAATACCCTGTTTACACTGCAAATTAAATATTTCTCTAATTTTATTATTTACCAGTGTTAAGCTACAAGCAGCTCATGATTTAAAGTATTTAAACTACACTCAAACTCTTTAAAAAAAAAAAAAGTAATTAGTGACAGTACACTATTAACAAAAAGTAGCTCAAACTACATTTACATGATTTAAAGGGAAAATATAACTTTAGGGTTGCAGCATTTAAGTTCCATCTGTGATTTGAATCAGTTAATCATTTCTTTTGGATTTAGTTCATTTACATGAACAGTTACATGAAACTTGAGGCTTGCCAATGCTACATATAGGAGAGCATGAGCTTGACTTTTGTGTTGTAATAAAAACACTTAAAAATAATAGTCAAGCTCATTTAGAGAGCAGCTTCTGAATCAGGAAATAAGGGAAGGTTTTTCCTCTCAAGGGAGCAACAGTGGCCCCTGCCTAAAGATGGTTTGTCCTGATTCTTAAATCTGTAAATTTGAAGAAGAGCAATGTGATCTGCAGATGGAGCAAATGTGCACCTGTGTATAGAGACAGTTTGGATGTGAGATTACGCAGATGTTTAGAAGACAGCCTAGGAAAGCTGCAATCCCTCACAAGCTTAGCAAGCTGCGGTGTTACATAAATGAGGAAACCCTCTTTCAGGGAAATTGCAACCATCCTCAGTGCTCAAACAGCCATTCGTCAAAGCCATTTTATATTACAGTGCACATTTTGGTATATAATCAAACGCACAGTCAACATTGTCTGTTTTTACAATCACAGCGGTTTGAGAACCTTGTATGTGCTAGCAGGGAAAATTAAACAAGAACAGTTTAGGAAGTTTGTGGATATGCACTTAGGTTTGTTTGTTGAAAGTGTCTAAGCAGTTAAACGAGTGCTATGTCATCCTCCCCAAGTACTATTTTTTATTTATTTATTTATTTATTTTGGTGTTAGCAGCTCGCATACGCCTGAGGAACACACGTTTCTGCAGATTTCAGAGTTCCTCTGCATCTGAGAGCCACTACTGCCTTGGCAAGTGTGCAGCCAGCAAAAGCGAACATACAAAGGCTCGTTTTTAACAAGGTTATTAGCTGCTTTAGCATTCCTGATGCGATTGTAAACATGCTTGTGAATTTTTTTGGAGATGGAGAGCCAATGCAGTGGAGGTACACGATCAAGAGCCGTATAGCTTTGAAGGAAAACCCAAAAGAGTATAGATTCTCACAGGGCTCAAATGTCTTGAGCAGCAGTAGGTAATGTCAGGTAACAAGAATAACATTTTTCTAAATCCTGAAGTTTCCACAAATAAGAGGAAAGATCCCTCATGTGTGCATGGTCTAACTTTTGAGTATGTTTTGAATGTATTTATATTTTGAAAATATTCGAATGACGTGCATTAGCGTAACAAATTTGTTTATGTTCAGAACAGAATACTACCAACAAAGCTATTAACAAAAAGTAGTTAACTGTACTCTAAAAAATGCTGGGTTAAAAACAACGCAATTTAGGTTATTTGGCAACCCAACGCTGGGTAAATATTGGACAGAACACATGCTGGGTTGTTTTGACCCAGCTGGTTGGGTTAAATGTTTTTAGCAAACATACTGGGTTATTTTAAGTCAACTATTGTTGAAAAATTATTATATTGCTGGTTTAGAATGGACTGGAACTTTTAAAACACACACAGAATTACTAGAGGCAACAACAATAATCAGATGAACATTTATTATTAAGCAAGAACACATGGACAAAATTGAATTTATTTGGGTGAATACAGCATAGTTTTACATACATTTAAACATGTTTAAAGGAGAAGTCCACTTCCAGAACAGCAATTCACAAATAATTTACTCACCCCCTTGTCGTCCAAGATGTTCATGTCTTTCTGTCTTCAGTCGTGAAGAAATTATGGTTTTTGAGGAAAGCATTTCAGGATTTTTCTCCATATAATGGACTTCATTGGTGCCCCGATTTTGAACTTCCAAAACGAAGTTTAAATGCAGCTTCAAAGGGCTCTAAACGATCCTTGCTGAAGAAGAATGGTCTTATCTAGTGAAACGATCTGTCATTTTTTTCGGAAAATTATTTTTTTTAATACTTTTTAAGGACAAAAGCTCGTGTAGCACAGGCTCTGGGATGCGCGTTCATGATGCTACATACTATTGAATCAAGCCGAAAGGTCATGTGGAACGTAGGCGGTACTACAGACCCAGTGTTTACAAAGTGAACACGCAAAGACTAAGAAAGTGCAAGTAAAAAGGTAGAACGATGTCCTCCTCTCAAGTTGTAGGAGAAAATAAGATGGAGTTTTTCACCATACTCAGTACACAGACAATGAACTTACACTTGATTCGTAGTAGTGATGGGAAGTTCGGATCATTTTACCGACTCAGACCTTTGAGTCTCGTTCAACAAAATGAACAAATCTTTTTTCGAGTCATTTCGTTCATTTTAGCAAAATATAATTAAAATGTTACATGTTACTTCCCTAACACATCTACTGCTTACACAAACGTTATTCACATTACAAACAAGACAAAACTATAATGCTTTAAGAAACTGAAAAAATTAATTCATTGTTTACCTGGGTCTTTAGTCTATTATTAGCTCACCTCACCTCTTATCTGACAAGTTTTCTGGTTTGAGTCGTTCGTTCATCACATGACAGCCCCATAAGATGAACAAATGACTTGAAAAACCTGAAGACTCAAAACAGCTGAACTAATTCCAGTACAGAACCTAATAGGATGTTGCGCATACACAACTGAACGAATCACTCCCCGAGACGACTCGTTCTTCCTGAGTCACATTGAAGATTCGTTCAAAATAAAAGAATCCATTCAAGAATGACCCATTACTAATTCATAGCATTGTGGACACACATCCCAGAGCCTGTGCTACACGAGCTTTTGTGCTTAAAAAGTATACAAATTTTTATTTTTCGAAGAAAATGACCAATCGTTTCACTAGATAAGACTCTTCTCAGCTGGGATCATTTAGAGCCCTTCAAAGCTGCATTTAAACTACATTTTGGAAGTTCAAAATTGGCGCACCAATGAAGTCCAATATATGGAGAAAAATCCTGAAATGGTTTCCTCAAAAATGCCCTTATTTGGTCTTCCTGTTTCGTTTCTAATTGTGATGTCACTGTTTGATTGTTTTCACCTGCCTCCCTTGATTAGTCTGTGTATTTAAGTTTGGTGTTCACTGTTAGATCGTCGGTTCTTATATTGTCATCCAGTCGTTCTTAACGTCAGTTTACGTTGTGTTTGCGTTTGGTTCCCTGCTGTTTCCTGTCCGTTCCTGTTCACGTTTTGGTTTATTTAAGTTACATGTTCTGGATCTCCTCGCTCCTCCTCATCATTCCCCGCACACGATGTTGTGACAGAAGAACCGACCTACAACATGAGGGCTGAGGAAGCTTTGTGGCATTTGCGGCAAGGCGGTCGGAAGTTGGAACGATATGTGGAGGAATTCCTCGAGCTTGCTGACCAGCAGAGCTGGCACGATGCTGCCTTGGGTGCGTGTTTTCAGCTGGGGTTGGATGAAGAGACAATCCGTTGCGATTGTCCCATTTGTGAGTATCCCCTGATCGAGCTGATTAATGTAGTCCTTTATTTAAATGGATCTGATTTCGAAGTAGAAGAGGATTGCATGTCTCGTCGTCCAACCCCCTCTGAAGCACGCCGCGTCGTGTCAGCTCACACCACGCCGGGAGCCCCCACATACCGCGCCAAAGGTTCGGACCGCCTGCCCCGCCCCAAACGAACTCCCCTGGTCCAAGGCTCCATCTGCTTCCTCAGCCCGGAACCGCCGGCCGCGGCTCGCTCAAGACGCCAGCTCTCTGAATCCGCCCACGGCTCGCTCACGGACTCCGGCGTCAGCTAGCTCACAGACTCCGGCCACGCCCCCGCGCTCAGAATTATCGGCTGGATTATTATCAGATTAGTGGCAAGCCAAATTAACATTAAGGACAATAAGGACGTATGTGGATTATTATCTCCTATGTCTCCGCTGGTCCCGTCCAGCTCTCCTTCATCTCCGCTGGTTCCGTCCAGCTCTCCCAAGTTTCCACTGGTCCCATCCAGAGCCCGAGCTTTCTCAAGAGCGCTCTCCAGAGCCCGAGCTTCTTCCAGAGCGCCCTCCAGAGCCTGAGCTTCCTCCAGAGCACCCTCCAGAGCCGGCGCCGCCCGAGCGCCCTCCTGTGCCGGCGCCTCCCAAGTGCCCTCCTGTGCCGGCACCTCCCGAGCACCCTCCTGTGCCTGCGCCTCCCGAGCGCCCTCCTGTGCCTGCGCTTCCCGAGCGCCCTCCTGTGTCAACGCCTACTAAGCCCGGCCTTCCTGTGCTCTCCTGGGCTGACTATGCCCTAAGTTCCCCCAAGAAAATTTGGGGGGGGGGCTACTCCCCTGATCAGCCATGGCCACCTGGACTGTGTACTCGGCCATGGCTTCCCGAACTCCCTGATCAGCCATGGCCGGATGGACTGTGTACTCGGCCGTGGCTTCCCGAGCTCGCTGACCCGCCATGGCCGTATGGACTCTGTGCTTGGCCATGGCTTCCTGAACTCCCTGACCTGCCATGGCCTTATGGACTCTGTGCTTCGCCGTGGCTCCCCGAGCTCCCTGACCCGCCATGGCACCCGGGACTGTATGCTCCGCCTTGGCTCCCTGAGCTCCCTGACCCGCCATGGAGGCATACCTCCTCTCCCTCCTGTGTCTGCCCTTCACGAGCCTCCAGGGTGCCCACCCTCCCTCCCCAGTGTATTTGTTACGGCGCGAGTCGCACCTTATGGGAGGGGGGGTAGTGTCACACCCTTTGGACTGTTTTGTGTGTTTTTCCCCCCGTGTATGCCCTTATTTGGTCTTCCTGTTCCGTTTCTAATTATGATGTCACTGTTTGATTGTTTTCACCTGCCTCCCCCTGATTAGTCTGTGTATTTAAGTTTGGTGGTGTTCACTGTTAAATCGTCGGTTCTTATATTGTCATGTTTACGTTGTGTTTGCGTTTGGTTCCCTGCTGTTTCCTGTCCGTTCCTGTTCACGTTTTGGTTTATTTAATAAAGTTACATGTTCTGGATCTCCTCGCTCCTCCTCATCATTCCCCACACACGACGCCATTGTGACAGGGGTTAGTAAATTATTTGTAAAATTGTAAAAATTCTTCTCATTTAACAAGCATTTTAGACTTATGTAAAAATGTAACATTCAAAAGTAGAATTTTAATTTGTGTATTCAGCCATTCTCTGTAATCGCTTTTTACCATAATAGCGCTAATTCTAATACCGGTGTGTAGCAGAAATCTGAGCTGGTGAAGGGCTGCTGTTCGCCAGGTTAACTGCAAACTTTAGACCACCGCTTTGCGTTTCACTCGTAGCTGAAATATGACATGACTGACTTCAAAACCTACCCATAAACAAACAGTACTGACATTACATATTTTAAGATTAAACGTTCCCATCCTGCAAAACAACTGCTGCTGACGCAGCTGATTAACATCTCGTCCTTATGTTACGTTGCTGTAATACAATTTACAGCAAATAAAATGTATACAAACCTTTATTTCGCTGAAGAAATGCAAATCGGCAGCGCTGAGAACCGATTTCTTCTGTAGAGGACTCAAAAAGCCCACGCTCTGACTGTCTGTAACACAGCAGCTGGGTTGTTTCATCAGAGACAGGCTTAACCCAGCGGATGGGTAGAAAAAATAACCCAGCATTAAAAATAACCCAGCAGCTTAGTTACAGGAAAAACTACCCAGCACCTGGGTAATAAATATTAAAAATAACCCAATATAAATGACCCAACAGGCTGAACCCAGCATTTGGGTTAAAAAAATAACCCAGCATTTTTTTAGAGTGTACATTCAAACTATTTATTATTTAAAATAAATAGATATTATCAGTAACATTTCTGTGGTTCAGAGCAATGTTTTTTAAATTAAATATACATATATATATATATATATATATATACAATATATATATATATATATATACAATAAGTTGCACTACACATAAAAATGCTCAATAAAATAATAATTAAAAAAAACACTTTTAACTGCTTTGAAACAATGTGTTGTGAAAAGTGCTATACAAAATAATGATGATAGCAGCAACAACAATAAATTTAAATGCATTATGTACTTTTCAATGCAGATTATTATGGAAATGCACTAAAAAAAATATATATATAGACCATTTCGCTAGATGTAAACAACACTGGTCCAGAAGCATTTCCTGGTTTTTTTTTTTTTACTTCACGAATACACATACATCTTAAAGGTGCTAATGTAACTTCTTCATTCAGTGAAATGTTATGTTGGTTGTATTTTTTTGTGATGTTTGTGTGAAGTTAAAAAAAAAAAGAAACAGGAAGTGTATCGGGACCAGTATGTTTACATCTGACAAAATGGTCTATAGGGCTTTTTTTGTAGCCTGCATAGATTCTCATTGCGAAGGGTTAATGTTGTTAATGGCATTTTATTATGAGGTCTGCTTTGGCCTGACCTACTGACTCCTATAAATCCCCCCTGTTGCAGACCCTCAGATGTTACACTATGTTCCTTCTCACCTAGCGGCTGTTTAAGCATCTACAGCCCTTGAAAATTATAGCTATGGCAAATACATATTGCCAAAAGAGCAGTGCTGAAAGTGATTCAGACTGCTGCATTCTTTGAATAGATGCTGGTTACAGTCAGGCGAATGAAATATATCTTATTCCCCATTCTTAGAATACTCCTGGCTTGATTTTCCCGATTTGGACCTCTCAGTGGAAAACCGGGGAGCATCTGGCTAAATTTAGAGTAATGACCATAGTCGACATATTGGACGTTTTGCCGTAAGTGAGAGCCGGTGTGGAAGTGAGGGGAAAAAACGCAGAGCACTGTTTCGGGGTGAAGCATGGAAATATTTTGCTTATGCCAGTCAAGCCGCTATTGACTTTGGATGCGAGCTGCATAGTTTCTTCTCTCCTGACCTCTCTGTAACCGATGACAAGTCTCGTAATTTTAGCTTCGGTATGGACCCAGTGTGCCCTTCTCTCCAAACCCCATCCACCTCAATTAGAGGTATCTTACAGAGAACTTTAAAGTCTCTCGTTGAGACGCGCAGGAGCCGGCCACATTAAAGATTTAATGGCCTTGACACTTGGACGGGGGAGCCGAAGAGCTAGCTCTGTCAAAACAAAGGTGGCACTGGGTTACAGAGAGCTGAGTGGACAGTGGCAGGACCGCTGTGTAATGCATCCCACATGGCCGACATCCTGCTCCAACAGCGACACATATGGCAGAACCTCATGTTCCTTAAAAAAGAGACACTGTTCTTTCATCAAGGCCTTTGCTGATTCACTCCGGCCAGGCACAGAATTTACTATTTGGAATATGCTGCATGTATGCATATGGCATGCAATATTGTTGCATTTTCCTGCTGCTCGTGTTCTGGATTTGCACTTCTTTCTTCCTAATTCTCTTCATCTGCCTCATTTAATTTGCATGCATTCCTTCACGTATCTGTCTGCTTTCTGAAGTCGTGCTCTGTTCTTGATAACTTCACTAAGATTTCGGCTGCTCTTCCCTGCGTCTGATATTTAGTGTTTGTGCTCATTTTCTGTCTTCCATTTCCTTTCTGTCTGTGTTTTGAGTCAGACTGTTTCTTCCTCTGTCTGTGCTATTGAAGGAGCAATTGAGGGAACGGAGTCTGTCATGCGCTGCTCTCTGACTTCAAATGTCTGCAGGACAGCTTTTAACAATAAGCGGTTTATGCGCCCTGAAATGAAGGAACATAAAATTATGTCTCTGTGTGTGCGTGTGTGTTGAGTGAGAGTAAAAGTATACAGATGAAATATGGCCTGCTAGAGAACCAAATTGCTTGCAAGCAATCAGCAGTCAGTATTTATATATACTAGATTTTTACATTTTCTGAAGAAGGTGGAAGCTGTGAACAGCTGTGGGTGGTTGTTATGGTGTTTTGAGTGTTTTTTAGTTTGTTGCTATGTGAGTGGTTGCTAGCCAGGGTATTGCTAGGGATTTAAAGGTGAGTACCCTTGCTCATGATTTTTGGTGCAATGCTACTGAAATACCAGGTTGTTCTTGGTGGTTGCTAGGGTGTTGCTATGGTGTTTTGGTGGTTGCCAGGGCATTTCTATGTGGTTGCTAAGGTGTCCTAACTGGTTTTAGTGTTATTCAGTTTCAGAGTATTCTGCAGTTTCCTAGTGTTTTCTTAACATGTTGCTGTGTGGTTGTTAAGGTGTTCTGATTGGTTTCTAGGGTGTTGCAAGAGTGTTTGTGTGGTTGCCAGGCATTGCTATGTAGTTGCTATAGTGCTCTAACAGGTTTCAGTGCTAGACAGTTTCAGTGTTCTGCAGTTGCTCAGTGTTTTCTTAACATATTGCTGTGCAGTTGTTGAGGTGTTCTGAATGGTTACTAGAGCGTTGCTAGGGTATTTAGGTGGTTGCCAGGGTATTTCTATGTGGTTGCTAAGGTGTTCTAACTGGTTTCAGACTTATACAGTTTCAGAGTGTGCTGCAGTTGCTCGTTTTCTTAAAATGTTGCTTTGTGGTTGTTAGGGTGTTCTGAGTGGTTGCTAGGGCATTGCTATGGTGTTAAGGAAGTTGTCAGGGGATTGCTATGTGGTTGCTAAGGTGTTCTAACAGGTTTTAGTGCTATAAAATTTCAGATTGTTCAGCAGTTGCCCAGTGTTTTCTTAACATTTGGCTGTGTTGTTGTTAGGTTGTTCTGAGTGGTTGCTTGGGCGTTGCTAGTGTGTTAAGGTGGTTGCCAGGGCATTACTATGTAGTTGCGAAGGTGCTCTAACAGGTTTTTAGTACTATACAGCTTCAGAATGTTCTGCTTTTAGTCATTGTTTTCTTAAAATTTTGCTTTGTGGTCGTTAGGGTGTTCTAGGTGCCTGCTAGGGTGTTGTTAGGGTGTTTTGGTTGCCAGGTTGTTTCTGAGTCATTGCTAAGTTGTTCTAACCGATTTTTAGCGCTATCCAGTTTCAGGGTGTTCTGGGTAGCTGCTAGGGTGTTTCTAGGGTTTGTACACAGTTGCCAGGACATGGCTTTGTAGTTACTAAGGTGTTCTATGTGTTTTAGCACATTGTTAGGTGGTTGTCAAGGTGTTCCCAAGTGGTTTCTAGACTCCTGTGGGTGATTGCCTGGCCAATGCTTTAGCACTACTAAGGTTTTGTAAATGCATTACTATATAGTTGTCAGGGTGTTCTGGGTGGCTGCAAGGGGGTTTAATTGTTCGCCAGGGCATTGCTTGTGGTTTCTAAGATGTTCTAAATGGCTGTAGCATGTTGTTAAGGTTGTCAAGGTGTACTTGGTGGTTGCCAGGGATTCGGGTGTTTGTGGCACATTGCTATGCAGTTGACAGGATGTTCCTGGTGGTTGCTAGAGGGCTGCTTATGGGCCCAAGATAAAAGTTTTTTTTTCAGTTGTTTTACTGCCATTTTATAGGTCAGATTTGTAATTCTAACAGCTCAGAAAACTAATCATCTCTCCTCTACAAGCCACATGATATTTTAGTAAACCCCACTAATAACGCAGATGCGCCATACTGATGACTTTTGAATATAATTGGAAAAGAAATGAAATTAGGATGCATGACAAAAACCTTTTCTTGTAGTGCTTGCATATCTGAACTCCTGGTGAAATTGCGAGCTTTGTGAATACTTTGCGTTGTTTTCCATGGAAGGAAATGGCAAGGCCTGGGGTCACATGCCTCAGGTCTTCCTGCAGACTTCCTGTTGGTACTGCAGAGGCCTAACCTAGCAGGGAGGAGCTCATATGGCCTACGGCAACATGAATTCCCTTTGAATAAACAGCGAGGGAGTAAAACAAGGTAATATATGAGGTGAGACTGAGTCTAGTGACAGTGTCAGCTGCTGATGTAGTGAGAAATGAGAGAAAGAGAGAGTTAAATCCTCTTGCTGACAGAGAGAGTCTATTAGTGCTGAGTTCCTCTGACTTTGTGCATGTTCTCCAGCTTATTAGACATGTTTGGGAGCTGCTCGTCCATGTTTAATAAAACCACAGCTTTTCTCTCAGCAGTCCCAGTCCATCCAGCAGTGGAAAATTTCAAAGAAAAATGCGATGAGGACGAATCCAATTTCTAACCGCACAGAAAGCTGAGACACCATTTGGGATTGGCAGCTCTCGCCATTGTAAAATTGGAAGCATCCTATTGTTTTGCTTTGCTTATGCTTATATAAACAGCAGGGAATGGGCAGATCTCTCAGGAAACATGACTGTGCATGATATCCACAGTGCCTGGAGGTGCAACGCGGCCAGTCCGTGACCGTTGACCAACTACAAAGTATTGCACATTTTTCACACCCTGCGTTTTTGATAGCCGGCATTCCACCGCTCTAGCTGAGCTCCAGGAAGAGCCAGACCGTTTGCGGGAATCACATGTGATGTTTTCATGTACCTATACTCGGAACCACTGCCATATAGCAGCAGGAGAGAGATGCATGCAGCGACTTAATCAAAAGTCTGATCTAAGTGTTCTCAGGAAGATCATCAGCACCGAAACCATGCCTGTTCGAATTGCGGCTAAAATTCACCAGAACATTTCTTGCAAACTTGCCCGGCATGGACGTAGAGGGGGAAATGGTTTATTTCAGATTGTGAAAGACGTGTCATTAAAAAATAAAGTCAGGCGGGTGTCCAATTTAAGATGTTACGAGAGAAGCACAGCAGCTGTTTTTATCAAACATGGCAGACGTCATATTAAAACATCCGATGGCCATTTTTAGTCAAACTTAGCAACTTTATCATGGATTCCCAGCACCACCCAGGAGTTGTGGTCTGGGTGGCAGTATGGGCACAGGAAATGTAACTCGCACATTGAGGTTTCCAGTAGTCTGTGGGCACAAGCCTGCTGTATATGGATTTCGACTCTCTTTACTTACGTCCCCATCTTCCTCTGAGGAAAAAAAAACTGTACCTCAGACATGTTTACCCATCCCTAGAGTGGTTTCGCTGACGCCTATTCTGTTTTATTGCTGAAGTATTTTGTGGTACTAATGGTGACTCAGCATAATGGAGAATTTTATATATATATATGCTACCATTCAAAAATTTGGGGTCAGTAAGAATTCTATTTATTTATTTTTTTAAAGAAATTAATACTTTTATTTAGAAAGGATGTATCGAATTGATCAAAAGTTACGGTAAAGGCATTTATGACATTCAACAAAGAATTTTGAAACAATTATGGTTTTCTCAAAAGTATTAAGCATCACAACTGTTTTCAACACTGATAATAATGATTTTTTTTCCTTTAGCAGCAAATCAGCATATTAGAATGATTTCTGAAGGATCGTGTGGCACTGAAGACAGGAGTATTGATGCCGAAAATTCAGCTTTGCAGTCACAGGAATAAATTACATTTTAAAATACATTACATTAGAAAACTGTTATTTTAAATTGTAATAGTATTTGCTGATTTTACAGTGTTTTTCGTTTTTTTTATTGATAATATATGTGTTTATATGACATTGTGCTTCAAGCCTTTTTTTTTTGCACCATCTGATTCCTTTCTTTTATCTTGTCCTGATGAACAGCTGCAGCATTTATCAGTTTCGGCCTCTGCTATATGCAATAGCATTGTGTGATAAATCTGGTTTAAAAAGATCTGCATTAATTAGCACTAGATCAAAGTCTCCTGCTTTTTTTTTACGTTCTTCTGCTCTAGCCACATGTGGTCCACAGACTCGGCCCAGGCATATGGTTTTATTTAGCTTTGTGGAAAGGTTAAATAGGAAACTTGGATAAGAGAAAAGGCACTGAATCTTTTTATATGATGAAATTTTGAAAGTTTCTGGGGCATTTTAAAACATACATGTAAAAACTTATCAGTCTTTTGGTTTGCGAGTCGGTCTTGGCGTAGACGGATCTTGGCCGTTACACTGCGTTTGTCTCTATTGGCTGTTTAAACACGGCGGTTTGTGTAGGGCTAATTCTCTTGGATAAAAAGCCTGCACCAGACTCCTTTAGATACTGGCACCAGACAAATTGCAGTGCTTTTTGTCTTTTTTTTGATCGTGAGCCTCTCGTTGGGTGTAAACAAAAATACTAAAATGAGTAGGCCTAAGGGTATATTGAAAACACAGTTTGAGCATTAGTGGGGTCGAATAAAAGAGTTTGACTGAGACACACAAATACAAAATGACAAAGAAAAAATCTTTATTGGTTAAATTGCTTTTTCACAGATTTGATTAATGTCCGTTTTTTGTTTGATTGCTCGGTTCTTCCACTGTCGTGCGCACCGTACGACAGCGGATTCCCATGGAATGACATTACATCAGTGTTGTTCCGATTTAAAACCCAATTTGCGCTATTTACCAGATGCAAAATCCTGCCTCAGCCACTCAACGTCATAAACCCAAGGATTCTGTGAGAGCACTGTTAAAGTGTAGTGATTTTACGCCTCGTAGTGTGTTGTACAATAAATTAGTTACGTGCATAACAGAGAACTTTTTGTCATTTTTGCATCAAATAACACCCTAGCCAAAATCTCAGTGCAAACACCATTGTAGCTGAAAAATCCATGAGCCTCTGCAAATGAGTACCAATATACTATGATGCAAAATTTGAAAAATCAAAACAAAGAATATCCATAATGAAATTTCATCTACTAGTGTTTGGTAGTTGTGGAGCTACGCTGGCATATATCTCTTAATATAACTGACTAAATATTAGTCCAGCTCTAAAAAGCAGTCTTCTAAAAAAAACTCACATTTGTGACATAGTTAGCTTGATTTACAGTACTAAAACTCTATCTCTCAAGCAGCAATGATTACATTGAGTTAAAAAGGTCATTCACTCCAAAGGTAAGACGTTAATTCTACTCGTTCTAATTCAAAACTAATTCATTCCGTCTGCCCTCCAAAAAGGAAAAATAAAAGAGAACAAAAACAAAGCCTTTCTCTCACACACTATTAAGCACAATTTCAGTAAAAATCGAAATGCGGAAAAGAAAATGAAGCCGTGTAACAGTTGGTACAGCAGCTCAGTCCACGCATAGACATTTCCGTTTCACACCACCACCCAAAAAAAACAAGAAGTATCATCAAATAATAAAAACCAACACCACATAAATTCAAAGTTTATCAGGAAAATGACAGTCCACTGTGATTAACCAAAAAACCGTGTTTGCTGATGAACGTATTGCTGGAATTTGGATTATTGTCAATAAATATGCACTTGGATGGTATTAATTATGTAGACATGACCTTGAGTAGTAGTCAATCTTCATCTAGTGGTGGATATCCTGTTAATGGTTTTGAATAAATAAATATTAATTCATGACTGCGAACACCCTGTTGGACAATGTGGATTGGAGGTCATGCGAACGAGTGACGTAATAACCGGGATTGACTGTGGGGGGGGGGTTAAAACACAAATCTACACCTACTGTAGGAGTGCAACGTGTTAAAATGGAAGCGTCGTGTGGCATTGTAATAAACCCAATACTAACAAGCACAACAAAATCTATCACATGACCAAGGCATATTCTGGTGGGCAGAATTGAGAGACGCGCCAGGTTTGTGCCCCTTCGTTTGTCCCCCTGGCTGTTTGGTTGTTAGGGCATGTTAGCTCTGCTAGTTTCAACATCATTATTAATGAATAGTACCTCCAGCAGTGTGAGTAATTTTATGTCTCTGTATCGACTAGAGTCTAGAGTGAGGAACTTGTGCGGATGAAGCCCCGCCCCCTCGGTACAGGAAACGAGCGCGTCTCGTTTCCTGCGTCAGTCCTCTAGCGTCGTGACCTGGTGCCGAGTGGCACAGCTAGACGTCCAGGTCGTCAGGCCTTGCTCGACTGCTCATGCGGCTGCTGGCGCGGCTGCACGGCCGGGCGTCTATCAACGCCAGTGGCTGCAGCTCGTGACCCGGGGTCAGTTTCTTGTGCTCGTGCGTGTCGTCGGGATAGTCGAAGGCCTGAGCGTGCGAATTGGAGATGGTGCTGCCGTTCTGGCCCAAGCGGTTCTGTTCTGTGCTGTAGTTGGCCCAGTTCTGCTCGTTGGCCTGCTTGTTGTAATTGCGACAAGAGTTGGTCCGCTCTCCGGTGGCTAGTTTGTAGCCCGGAGGCGACATCGGCGAGAGTGGCGCGGTCGGTGAGGAGCAGCCGTTGTAGTAGGCGTACTTGGTCGTGGACAGTTCCTTCGGCGTAGGGCTCAGGGTGCCGGTGGTGAACTGGTTTTGGCGGCCTTTCACGCGGTCCTTGATCCGTTTGAAGAGCACGTAGAAGAGCTCGATGATGTTGAGCGCGAGCGAGACGAGTGAAACCACCAGCATGAAGACAATAAAGATGGTCTTCTCCGTGGGACGCGAGAGGAAACAGTCCACCCGATGGGGGCAAGGTGAGCGCTCGCAAGTGTACACGGCGGAGAGGCTGAAGCCGTAGATGTACCACTGGACCAGCAGGAAGCCCACCTCGAAGATGGACTTGAAAATGATGCTGACAATGTAGGTGCGCAGCAGGGCACCCTTCATCTTCACCTTGCCGTGCTCCTCCAGGCCGTGCTTGAACTTCTTTAGCTCGATCTTCTTGAGATGGAGCTCGACGTCGCCGCCGTCATTCTGCACGGCCTTCAGCTCCTCCTCCTTGCGGTTCAGCTTCTCCTCCTTGCGCATCAGGTAGAAAACGTGCGCCAGGTACAGGAGCGTAGGCGTGGACACGAAGATGATCTGAAGCACCCAGAAGCGCACGTGCGAGATGGGGAAGGATTTGTCATAGCAGACGTTCTCACAACCGGGTTGTTGGGTATTGCACTTGAACGCCGACTGCTCATCACCCCAGGCCGACTCCACTGCTGTTCCCAGAACTAGGATCCGGAAGATGAAGAGCACGGAGAGCCAGATTTTCCCTCCGGCCGTGGAGTAGGCCTGCACCTTGTCAAGAAGTCTTCCCAACGCACTCCAGTCACCCATCTTGAGGGAGTTCTAGCTGAAAATAGAAAGCTGAGATGTAATAAAATGTATTTAGACACTTTTGGACACTTCAGTGACACTTGAATATGTCTGAATGCCATTGCATTAGATGCAGAATATCAAAGTGACATGTATGAATGAATAATACTTCAATTTGAATACATATATATATATATATATATATATATAGTTATGTAATGCAAAGCCATTCATACATCATTTTGAACTGTTGCTCAAGTGGCCACATGTCGTGTATTTTCTGTACGTAAAGCACATGATGAAAGTGTTAGTTTCAGCACCTGCTGAGGATGTTATTATGAAAATAATCATGCAAAGTGACCTCAAGATTATCATAATATAAACTACACCTGCTCTAAGATGGCTCAGATAACAAACATGTGGCTCACACACGTAGGGGTTTAGTTTGGGGTTGTAAAGATAACTGCCAGGACTTGCTGTCTTTTGCTTTGTGAAATAAAATTTCTCAACAAAATGCTACCATGACAGAAAGTAACTTATTATCTGCTAATTAAAACTTCTTAAATGCCTCTTTAACATGGGGAAAACACGACTAAGCAGTTCAGCTGGATAATTTAAAGAACCTTGTTTATTTAGCAAGATTTCGGTCCCTCCAGTCACATCAGAGATGTTTAAATAATGAGCAATAACATTCACTTTAACTCTGAATAGAATTGGGCAGCAAGTCTTTGATTAAATCCTCTGCGCAGCATGGAAAATCAAATATCATAAGGAACTGTTTAGGACGTTATAAAGGACTGGCTCATTCATGTGGTCCAGGCATGAAGAAGAGCATCCCTTCAATATCCTGGACAATTTGTGGGTCTCGTGGCACTAATAAAAAGTTTAAATGGGGTATGTGGAATGTATATTATGACAGTGTTAAAAGTCCATAAAGACATCAAGGCAAACAATTTACTAAAACACACATATATATATATATATATATATATATAGATAGATAGACAGATAGATATATCTATATATATATATATATATATATATATATATATATAGATAGATAGATAGATAGATAGATAGATATAGATATTCAAATTGAAGTATTATAGTATTTTTGTTGTTTCGACAAATGGACAGAAATGTGTGTCTAGCTCAATGCTTAATTTTAGCTAGTTATATAGTAAAGTACATAGAACAATAACTATTTTACTGTATTTAAACATATAAACATCAAATTTGTCAGTACATCGATTGCACGAAATAATGTAGGAATGTTTGGGAATTACAAGTCCTGCCACAGTCAAGCCGCTTAACATTATATTGAGGAATTGAACAGCGCCCCCTACAAGACGCTATTGACGACGCAGTCGAAACAGATCGTTTTCCACCAGAAAGTCGTATTAGAGTTGTAAAAACAGAGGAAGAAAAGACCCAAAGTTGTTTTTAATCTTATTCAATAAGAAAAAATGTTGTTATAATTAGTTACAATTAAAATCATGTTTTTAATGCCTGTTTACGTTTTTCTTGAAAACTTCCTTCCAGACACAAAGTTTTTTTTAAGTGTCTGTTATTTCATTTTAGTTTTAATTACTAAAATGCCTATTAAAAGGCTTTTATTTTTATACCGAAGTGTCCTCCACATCAGACGTGAATAAAATGCTAAGCGAAAATATGATGTATTAAACCATAAAGATTCCGCTAACTTCTAAACTCACTCAAATGTCGTTCAAGTTAAATTTTTATATAACAACAGGCATTTAAAACTTTAAAATACTTTGAAAGTAACTTTCCACTGTGTTGCTCAATTCTGAATATTAGTGTCGTTATGAAAAAAAAAAAATAAATAAATAAAAAGTTTTGAAAAGTTGTAAGACTTTACGTAAAATCTTACCTGGTGAGAAGTAAAGAGAGGAGAGCCCTGTAGGGACTTACTCCGTCACCTCTGAAGATCAGTCACCAAATCCAAGTAAGCGACTATGGAGAAACTGAGGCACACTTGTCAAACTTTCCCTGCTTATAAGAGAGTCAGAGGGAAGAAAGTGGAAAGCAGACGCACAAAGTTTAGCAAAGTCACATGACTGGCTACGTCACAAGAAAGACTTTTTTGGGTCCTCCTCATGCACTCTTTCGCTTGATGAGCTTCTTCAACTCGGACGAACTAATGCTGCTCTCGAAAACTTGTTTCAAAAGTTGTTGAAAATGTAACAATAACTGACAATCATAATATAAAACGAATAAAACATATTATAATCTAATGCCATTTCTAACATATATTAACATTATAGGTAATCTATAAAGCAGACTATGTCAGTAAGTTTTATGATTATCTAAATAGAACAGTCCATAAAATGGAACGTTCGTTATCTTAAGATGATTTTAAAAATGATGCTTTTTAAACTGCCGTTTTTATTCTATGTATAGCACATATTAGAAGCTATTGTAGTGTATGTGTTAAATATTATAAAACCATGTGCGTATCTGTGTATTTTTTAATAATAATAATACTTTAAAAG
This sequence comes from Labeo catla, assembly GCA_012976165.1. Taxonomy (NCBI): domain Eukaryota; kingdom Metazoa; phylum Chordata; class Actinopteri; order Cypriniformes; family Cyprinidae; genus Labeo; species Labeo catla. The sequence continues at coordinate 154,831 of VONZ01000779.1, read as the reverse complement.
CTTTGTCCCTGATAGCTTTGTCCTCTTTATAAGAAAACAACGGATACACATTCATCTTCATATACTTATTTATCACACAATATTTATTCTTAATGCACAAAAAGTTGATTAAACATATTTCGTGTTGCATGATATGCGAAAATAAAATTACAAAGTACATTAAAAAACTACAGTAACTGAGACAAAAAGAAAAAGAAAACATCACTGGCCTTGTAGTGACAGAAGTTAGGGGTTAGTGAGTGCAACTCAAGAAGATTACAGCGCCATCTAGTGTTCAGTTAGCAAAAGTTACAATCAACTTTTTTTTCCGTCATAGGTTGTGCTGATTTTATTAGTTATGTGCATTTCTCATGTTACCACATTGACTTATTGCCTTATGCCTCAGGTTTGGCTCCATCAAGGCTGGTTTTGCGTTGACCCAACCTGTTCTGAAAGGCCATGTTTAACTCATTGTGCCTCATTCCATTAACAGAATCAAGTTCTACTGAATAGTGTGAAGGATATTGGGAATCGCCAGCATACGTTACATTCCTATATTTCTTATTTCTCCCACTAATCCTTTTACAAAGCAAATAGAATATTTCTAGAACATTCAAGGCCAGGGACACACATGCTACCACCAACATGAAGATAATAAAGATGGTTTTCTCTGTGGGTCTAGACACAAAACACTCTGTCTCCATCATACAGGGCAAAATCTTAGGACAGTGGAACCGGCGATCCATGACAAATCCAAATAGAAAATACTGTCCAACAATGAAAGCCACCTCTAAAATGATTTTAATAAACAGCTGTGCCAAGTAGCTACCCAGCATGGTCCCTTTGATTGCAACCTTTCCTTGTTCGTTTGTATATTTTGGCGACTTCGACATCGGGTTCCTTTTCTGCTCCTCTCTCAGTTTGTTTTCTTGGTGGATGATGTGCACCACGTGGCCTAGATACACCAAAGTTGGAGAGGAAATGAAGATGATCTGCATGACCCAGAAGCGAATATGCGAGATGGGGAATTTCCAGTCGTAGCATACGTTTTCGCAACCAGGCGTGTTGGTGTTGCACACTAAGTTGGATCGCTCGTCGCCCCACACATTTTCCGCTCCTGCTCCCAGGACCAGGATCCTGAAGATAAAGAGGACGCTCATCCATATCTTGCCTATGACAGTGGAGTGGGACTGTACTTTGTCTAGTAAAGCTGAGAGGAATCCCCAGTCTCCCATAGTTCGTTGTTCAGTTTTTCAGGGCTTCCCTGGAGGATAATCAGGACATTAACATTGAATTACCATAATTATTTTTTTTAAGGGGTCATCGGATGCTAAGTACACTTTTTCATGTTGTTTGAACATTAATGTGTCTTGGCAGTGTATGTACAAATCTACCCTATAATGATAAAAATCCATGCAGTGGTTAATTAATCTGTAAAAATAATATCCCCTTTTTCAGATCGAGCCGTTCTCAGATGCCTGTCGGTATGGCGTCACACCAACAGAGGCCGCTCCCACGAGAGTTGATTGACATGAGCGTCCTACCTCCATTGTTTGGATGCCGGAGCAGGGATGTAAGCTAGACAAGAATATCTCAGATTGAGCGATTGAGGTGTTGTGTTGCTGGATGTAATAATGAACATAGTGGTCGTCATTTACTCCTGACATCTGAGCTGCTGAAGATGCAGTAGATTACGTTTGTTTGTGAAGGGAATGCGGCTCCCGATCTACATATATCCGTCTATGTTTGTGCGAATCATTCATGATCCAGCTTCACTTACAGCAGACGTGAGTATAAGGGTTTTTTTTATGAATCTTTGCGATCGCCTTTCCTAATAATGTGCTAGTTAGCAACTTTAGCAGGTAACCGCGGCTAAATGCGGCTAAAGTAAACAGGCTTGTCACTCCACAGAGAGTAGAGAGGGGCGGGGCGAGCAGAGCTCATTTGCATTTAAAGGAACAATCCCTCAGAATGGGATGATTTTTGCAGAGCTCATTTTGACAAGGTAAAAAGGGTGTAATTTTATACAACCATTGAGAATTTTTAACCGAAGTATATTATAGACTTTTCATTAAGACCCTAAAGAATCATATCAACTTGTGGAAAATGGGCATCCGATGACCTCTTTAAGAATCCATGGAGTGAATTCAAGTAGGCCTTCTTTAAAGTCACTTTATGAGCAAACCAGGTTCTTGTTATATTCAAAAAGACAAAGGAATATGGAAATTGTCACCTTAAAAAAGGCCACTGTAAACGTGACAGCACAAAACAACAGTACGACTTGGTCAAAATGACAATAACTGCTGCAGCAATTGAGATATTTTCATAGACTTCTGTACACTAACCATTTTGCTGCTACTTCCCAAAAAAACTTTCTAGTTTATTTAAAGAGATTGCTTAATATCTTATCCGTTATGCAAATTTCATACTCACCAAATAATATTTGGAGAAAAACAGTGTGCCTTGTAAGCTCAGAGTGTTTGTTGCCACCCTATAGAATATAAAATCATAATCACGGTTTAGAACAAAATCCAACGAAAGTTTTGTGGTGTTTTGGTTTATTGGGCTGATAAAACCTGAGATTTTTGAATCACAGTTAATTTTTAGTGATGTTTCTAAAATGTTTTCTGTAAGATTTGATAAAGATAAGATGGGAACTGCAAAAACAATCTAAGGTATTAAAAAAATCTTTGAAAGATTTTAAATATACTTACATTTAAAATTAAAATATATTTACTGTAGTTCAGTAAATAACTTTATCTTTTTAATTATTTGAATACATTTGATATTTAAGTATTGAATATATAACGTATAAAATTATATTTCAACAAATCCCAAAATATATCTCTTTGAAGCAAAGTTACTTTAGAGAGATGTTTCTAAAATGTTCTGTAAGATTTGATAAAGATAAGATGGGAACTGCAAATAAATAAATAAATAAAAATAATAATGAAATAAAAAGAAATGAAAATAAATAAAAAAAATAAAATAAGATAAGATGGGGACTGCAGTAAACAAAAAATCTTTTTAATTTTATCTGTAAAACATTTTAAATATACTTACTGTAGTTCAATAAATAACTTATCTTTAAGTTATACACTACCAGTCAAAAGACTTATTAATGTTTTTTTTAAGAAGTCTGTTCTGTTCACCAAGCCTGCATTTATTTGATCCAAAGTATAGCAAAAACAGTAAAAATTGTAAAGATTTTTACTATTTAAAATAACTGTTTTCTATTTGAATATATTTTAAAATGCAATTCATTCCTGTGATTTCAAAGCTAAATTTTAGCATCATTATTCCAGTCACATGATCTTTCAGAAATCATTCTAATATTCTGTCTTGCTGCTCAAAAAACATTTATTATTATTATTATGTTGAAAACAGCTGAGTAGAATTTTTTCAAGTTTCTTTTTGATGAATAGAAATGTCAGAAGAACAGCATTTATCTGAAATAGAAATCTTTTGTAACATTATAAATGTCTTTATCATCACTTTTGATCAATTTAAAGCATCCTTGCTAAATAAAATTAATGTTTATAATTTCTTTCATATATATAGTATATAAATAAATAAATTACAAATAAATAAATAAATTCAGATAAATGCTTTCACATAGAAAGCAGTTATTTAAAATAGTAAAAATATTTCACAATATTACTGCTTTTGCTGTATTTTGGATCAAATAAATCCAGGCCTGGTGAGCAGAAGAGACCTCTTTAAAAAAAAAAGCAAACCTACAAATCTTACCGTTAAAAAAACTTTCGACTGGTAGTGTATATTGAATATATAAATTAAAATCATACTCCAACAAATCTCAAAACATATCTTTTATCGTTTATTGACTGAATAGTGTGAAACTACTAAAACAAAGATACTTTTGAGTGATGTAAGTAACAAACTGCAGTAATAACATTTAATTAAATTACATAAATATTTTTTAAAAAGATCATATTCCAACAAATTCCAAAATATTCTTACCTGAATGGATGGATCCAAATTGTAATTACACGTAACTACTACTAATAATCCTAAATATTATTTTTAAATTACTCATAAACATGTATTTTAAAAAAACATATTTCCTTATTCAGTTTGTTAAGATTTAAAGACTATTGTATCTACGAAACTTTTGTATTTTTTACAATGTGAAATATCTGTTGGTTTCAATTAGTTCACAGGGTCTCAGACAAGACTTGACTGTTTCGATCGGTCATCTTCTCTTGGTGAAATGTGATTTACCTATATCTAAGGGGACACTCAATGCTCCACCCAACAGTATGATAAAGGAAACCAGTTTAAACCAGACATTTTCACTTCTCTATTTCTGTTCTTGTTCGAAGAAATGGTAATTAGTCATGACATGAACCAAGTTGCAGCAGACTTTCACACACTGGTGAAATTCAGCTAAATCATCAGATTTGTTTGTGTCGCTAGGTGGAAGCAGCATCTATATATATGATCGTGGTGTGGTGAACCACATTAAAGGAGAAGTCCACTTCCAAAACAAAGATTCACATATAATGTACTCAACCCCTTGTCATCCAAGATGTTCATGTCTTTTTTCTTCAGTCGTAAAGAAATTATGTTTTTTGAGGAAAATATTTCAGCATTTTTCTCCATATAATGGACTGATATGGTGCCCCGATTTTGAACTTCTAAAATGCAGTTTAAATGCGGCTTCAAACGATCCCAAATGCAGTTGTAAACGATCCCAGCCAAGAAAGAAAGGTCTTATCTAGCAAAACGATCGGTTATTTTAATAAAAATAATACAATTAATATACTTTTTAATCTCGCTCGTCTTGTCTTACTCTGCCTGGACTGTTTTTTTCCAGTTCATGACAGTTAGGGTATGACGAAAAACTCCCATCTCATGTTCTCCCTCAACTTCAAAATCTTCCTATATCACTGTTTTACCTTTTTTTGTTAAGGGTGTTTGATCTTCTTTGCATGTTCACTCTCGTTTGAAGCCGCATTTTGGAAGTTCAAAATTGGGGCACCATATCAGTCCATTATATGGAGAAAAACGCAGAAAAGTTTTCCTCAAAAAACATAATTTCTTTACGACTGAAGAAAGAAAGACATGACCATCTTGGATGACAAGGGGGTGAATCTGTGTGAATCTGTGTTTTGGAAGTGGACTTCTCCTTTAACCACTGATTTTTTCAGAGTAGCTGTCCTGAAAAAAAAGAATAAACTTTTCTGCTAAATTAATACAACTAAACAATATTTTCAAACATTTTGCATACATTCAACAAATCTTGATTGAAAATAATGCTAAATAAATTATATTTATTTGATTTTCTTCACAAATCACATCTTAAGCTATTCATTGACACTGTTGTCTCCTTGATATGTACACTGACTTTTTATTGTAAAAAATAAATGAAAAAAATTAAGGCAACCTGATTCAACGTTTGAAAATAAGGTAATTTTGAGGAAAAATAAAATAAAATAAAAAAATAAAAAAATATATATAAAATATAAATATAAAATATATAAAAATAAAATAAAACATAAAAAATCAACCCAATATTTACAGGGTTTTGTTTAAAAAAAAAAAAAAAAGCACCAGCCATATAACTTTAAAACAACCCTTTAGAAAATATGCATCCTAACATTTAATGCATAAAATACAAAGAAAACATGTATTTATAATTTCCTGCATAAACCACTCTTTGACCCTGACAACCTCTTTTAAGTGACAACTGTTTCAAGTAAATCTTTGTGTAATCTCCCAATAAAAATGAGTTATTTCTCAAGGATTTGAATTCTTGTTTAATTGTGTGTAATTGTGGGAGAGAGATCTGCAGACAGTCATACTGATGATGAACTTTTAGCCTGTCTTGAGACTCTGAGTAATCTTAATAACACTGACACAGCCACATCTCATATCATACGTGAGATCCAGGGGGCAACTAAGGGACAACAAACGTTTAAACTGATATTTAAACGGACACAATAAATAACATATTTTTACACTCAAGATCTGAGAAACTGCACCATAGATTTTGCCAAAACCTTCTGGGCGATCAAAATAAATATTGTCTGACAGAAATATTGGCTTGGCCCTGACCGAAAGGTCATCTTGCAGTGACAGATCAAAAAACAGCCCAACTATAGCCCTGGTATTGATGAATGGACCATCATGGACTCACTTATTGCCACTCTGGTTGAAAATGAAAACAGAGAGAAGTCAGGAAATGACAAAAGAGCATGATAGACAAACTAGATAAAAAAGTTCGTCAAGACAAACTTTAAGTTGGCTTGAGAAAGCCGGACCAGAAAGTTTTAAAAAGTTTGAAAATTGTAAACCGTTTAAGAAGTTTGAAAAGTTTAAAAAGTTTAAAAAGTTTGAAAAGTTTAAGAAGTTTATGAAGTTTTAAAAAGTTTAAAGTTTGAATTCAGTCTGTCAGAAAGCTAGATAGATAGATAGATAGATAGATAGATAGATAGATAACAAGTGTTTCTAGTATGATTAGCAAGTTATTAGCATGTTTCTAGCATGATTAGCAAAGTTGCTAGCATGTTTCTAGCATGATTAGCATGTTTCTAGCATGATTAGCATGTTTCTAGCATGATTAACAAAGTCGCTAGCATGTTTCTAGCATGATTAGCAAAGTCGCTAGCATGTTTCTAGCATGTTTAGCAAGTTGCTAACATGTTTCTAGCATGATTAGCAAAGTCGCTAGCATGTTTCTAGCATGATTAGCAAAGAGCATGTTTCTAGCATGATTTTCTAGATGCTAGCAAAGCTGCTAGCATGTTTCTAGCATGATTAGCTTAGCATGTTTCTAGCATGATTAGCAAAGCATGTTTAGCATGATTAGCTAGCATGTTTCATGTTTCTAGCATGACTAGTTCTAGCATGATTAGCAAAGTTGCTAGCATGTTTCTAGCATGATTGATTAGCATGTTTCTAGCATGATTAGCAAAGTCGCTAGCATGTTTCTAGCATGATTAGCAAGTTGCTAGCATGTTTCTAACATGATTAGCAAAGTTGATAGCATGATTCTGGTTGCTAGCCATAGATAGATAAATAGATAGATAGTAATGGTTAAATGATAGACAGATAGATAGATAGATAGATAGATAGATAAAGGTTTGAAGATAGATAGATAGATAAGGTTTGAAGATAGATAGATAGATAGATAGATAGATAAGATTTGAAGATAGATAGATAGATAGTTAGATAGATAGATAGATAGATAGATAGATTAGTTATTAGTTAGAAAGAACATAGATAGCTTAAAGCTTAATTGAGTATCAATGGCTTCTAGCAGTTTACATTAAACATAGTTCAAACAGACATGGACTTTTGGTCAATGAAAGTCTATGGGATTTTTTATGATTTTTAATATTAATTTTTAAGAAAACCGTAACTCAAACCAGTCTGAAAAGATATAGCACACTAAGTCAGAACAGTATGAAGATCTGACCCGAGTTTGGAGTATGTAGCTTGAACGGTCTAGGAGGAGTTAGTGTCCAAAAAATTTGCAGTCAGAAAAATAAGAAGAAGAAGAAGAAGAAGAAGAAGAAGAAGAAAAAGTTTAAATAGGATTTCAGTAAGTTAGCTTTCCCAAGCCAATTACACAGAACTCTGCATTTTAAGAAACATGTACTTACCACCAGTTTCAACCACCCCCATATTGTGATGTCACATCATTATACTATTTACAGAAGACTAAATAATACAAATCTAAGAGCTAATCATTTCAATCAGATAGACTGAAAGTAAATTTATAAAACGGATAGTTCCGGTCCTTGATTCTGATTGGTTGAGCCCCGTTCTAAGCTGTTGTAAATTACTCTACAAACATACAGTTTTGTTTACATTTGTGTGTTGCTTTGCAACAACTTCGTTGGAACCAGAACTGCTTCTGAGGAACTGCATTGTTTGGCAGAAGAATAATGCTTTTATTTATATCCTAACACTTCATATGCTCCGTTTTATTTTGTGAAACCTTACTACGTATATGGAATAACTGTTTTATAAAAGCAATAAGCCCCTCTTCGCACCGTGCCTAACAACACCTCTTAGCTGTTAAAAATTCACTGTAACCCACAGCTTCTTGGTGCTTATTGCTGTAAGTAACATTAGTTTGAGGGAAATTATGTGGTGAAAATATTTGAAAGAAGCAAGAAGATCTGACTACTATATGAAATGGCTTTTTCAGAATGTTAATGTTTTCTTGAACATAGTAGACAAGACTAGGGTGTTTCTACGATTCTGATTTATCTACAGTTGAGGTCAAAAGTTTACATACACCTTGCAGAATCTGCAAAATGTTAACTATTTTACCAAAATAAGAGGGATCATATAAAATGCATGTTATTTTTTATTTAGTACTGATCTGAATAAGATATTTCACATATTACACAAGAGAAAATAATAGTCTAAATTATAAAAATGACCCTGTTCAAAAGTTTAAATATACACTTGGTTCCTAATACTGTGTTGTTACCTGAATAATCCACAGCTGTGTGGGGTTGTTTTTGTTTAGTGATAGTTGTTCAAGAGTCCTTTGTTTGTCCTGAACAGTTAAACTTCCTGCTGTTCTTCAGAAAAATCCTTTAGGTCACAGAAATTCTTTTGTTTTTCAGCTTTTTTTGCATATTTTAACCCTTTCCAACAATGAAAATGATGCATTAAGAGACGGAGAGTGAAAACTTTTGAACATAAAACTTTTGAACATTGTAAAGGGCAGTACAAACATTAGTACTGCCCTTTAGAAGCTACAGAAGATACTTACATGTTTCCCAGAAGACAAAATAAGTTAAATTTACCCTGATCTTCAAATTCAAAAAGTTTTCCTTTTTTTCCCTAATGCATCATGTTTCTTTCTGGAGCATCAGTGAGCGTTTGAACCTTCTGTAACAGTTGCATGAGTCCTTCAGTTGTCCTCAGTGTGAAAAGATGGATCTCAAAATCATACAGTCATTGGAGGAAAGGGTTCAAATATACAAAAATGCTGAAAAACAAAAGAATTTGTGGGATCTGAAGGATTTTTCTGAAGAACAGTAGGTAGTTTAACTGTTCAGGACAAACGAAGGACTCGTGAACAACTATCACTAAACAAACAAACAAAAAAACACCTGTGGATCATTCTGGTAACAACACAGCATTAAGAACTTTTGAATGGAATCATTTTTATAAATTCAACTATTATTTTCTCTTATGGACTATACGTAAACGTTTAATTTATGTTCAATATCTTATTCAGGTCAGTACTAAATAAAAATAACATGAATTTTGTATGAGCCCTCTTATTTTGGTAAAATATTTTACATTTTGCAGATTTTGCAAAGTGCATGTGTAGGTGTCTGTCTCTCATATCTCTTGTAGTACTGGAAAGTAGCCTACGATTGTTTCTAACGAATCGGCTCATCCAGTCTCTCTCTTGAAACGTTAGAAATGGCGTCTGATTCATTCTCATTAATAGTTTCGTTCTAACTGTTCTAACTATTCTAACTATTCAAGTCGCGTCTGGTCATTTTTGTATTCGTATTTGTCAGATTTAGGTATAAATCAGGGTTGCCAGGTCTTTACACCAAAACCCGCCCAATTGCTATTCAGAACTAGCCCAAAACTAGCCCAATCCCGTTTCAGTGAGGGTCCTCCATTAAAAGACGCATTCCGAGGGGTTAACATAGACATTTTTTTGTCAGGGTTCCCCTTGTAAATTCGCATTTCAGGGGCTAAATATGACGTTATTGGGGTTGCTTCAACTCACGGACATCAAAAACTACCTGGGGCAACAGTGTAAAAGCAGCCTAATTCTTGACTTGGCAACACTGGTATAAATATAGCATTATTCTAACATTTCCTTTAGGTATACCCTATTTAATTTAAAAGTAGGATATTTATTCAAGTTTTATGTTTTCACTCTAATGGTCATTCATTCTACTGTTTTTGATAAAACACTAGTATTAGCTATTAGCTTTGTAACTAAATTGCAAGTAGCTTTAAGTCCAGCTAACTAGCTAAATTTTGCTTGATTGTGTTTTAACCCTTTAACTGTCACTCCCTATCTTGAACATAGACATGAAAATGCACTATCCAAAGTTACATTTTTATAATTCATGAACGAAAACATTTTGTAATATGATTTTGATGTACAATTTCCATGGTAATGCAATGTCTCATTTTAAAATGATTTTCAAAGGATAAATTTTGAGATTTTATGTTTTCAGTTGATATAATTTCTTAAGATTTCTATTGCATGATAGGAAAAAAGTCAATGAAGAAATACAGAAGCAGATGTCATTTATAGGGAAGTTTCAAACGAAAGTGAACAACTGGATCCCTTCATGAACGGCCCTTCCAGAAGTCCGTTAGCGAAGGGAACATGCGATGGTCACTTCACGGAATTGATTTCTGTTTGTGATCATGTGATCTTCAGTTAGGAGCTCTTGCGATGCATTTTAAAGCAAAGGGACTAAATGATGATAGTTTCTTTTGTTTTTTGACTCCTGACCGCAGACCCCTAGCAAATTTTATAAATTATGTCCTTGATCTAAGTAATTCAAAGTTCTATGTTGATGTGGAGGATTCCAATCCTCCTCCATTCCAAAAGCATGCAGACACTCCAGCTCACCACAAGAAAGCATCCTTCACCTGCTGCTCCAATGAGCTTGCGCCCTCCATTCCTCCCACGCTACCCCAAGCCCTCTGAAACTCCTCGCTTGTCCTAAGCCCAGAACCACCGGCCTCCAGAGTCTGCTGCAGCGTGCCTCCTGGACCTCATGGATATGGCACTTCCTCCGAAGTTCTCAGCCCCTATCCTCTCTCCTGTGTCTCGCACGTCTCCGCTGGTCCCATCCAGCCCTCCTGAGTCTCCTACGTGTCTACTGGTCCCTCTAGCCCTCCAGAGCCCACTCCTCCTGACTGCCCTCCAGTGCCAGCGTTTCCAGAGTGCCCTCCTAAAGCCCTAAATTACCCCAATAATTTTTTTTTTTTTCTGTTTCGATTCTGTTTTCCTGTGTTCCTGCTTCCCTTTTAGTTCCTGTTTGCCCATATTTGGTTTGGTTCCTGTTCTCTTTTAGTTAATTAGACTTCCTTACACCTGTGTTGTTAATCTTCCTTTGTATTTATATCCCTGCTTGTTCAGTTCTGTTTTGTCCAGTCTACCCTTTTACTTGCTGTTTGTGAGTTTTTCTATAGTGTATTCCCCTGCGTTTTCATTCTTAAAGACGCGTTTATTACTGTTTCCTGGCTTCTCGTTGCCACATGCTACCGTGATAGTAAGTGCAATAGGCTGATTAAATTTGTCTTTATTTTAATGTAATACAAAAACTTTTTCATCAGAGATAGAAATATGATGTAAGATGATAGTGTTAGTTTAAGCGAAGTTAGTTTGAAAACATTTAACAGTTATTTACTAGACACAATTAGACAATATTTGAATAAAATAATAATAGGGAGTTCCAAACGCTTATATGATACAGAAATGGTCTACATTCTTAAAAGAACACACTTCAAAGGGCTCTACCTATCAAAGGGAGTAGGGCATAGGGATGCTCACTTCTGTTTGGAATTTACCCATGGTTTATTCAAAGTTAGCAGTCAAAAATAGACAGGAACAAAAGTGACACTTCACCTCTCATTTCTCTAAATAAAATCACCAGAGAGACATAGAACTACCATGGAAATTATGTGATTGTTTTATTTTGGTAGATTGCATCACAAGAATTCACTTCAGCAGAATACAGCTGTCTTCCAGTTATATTAAAAATTATTTGAGTGACCTATAAATGGATGGTGAGTATGAGGAAACTGTTACCACAACATTTGTGTCCTTTAATGTGGTTTGTGTGTGTTTTTTCATTGAGTGGAAACAACCATATTTGCACTGTACAACATGTTGTAGAACCTCAGTAAAAATCTGTTTTCCCATTTTCTCCCATAATTATGGTTTCTGTGGAGAATGTAGGAAATAGCTGTGGTGTAACTATACATGATAACTGGACTGAAATTTTAGACATGCATGTTAACATACTTGTTTACATAATTGCTGTAGATGCTTTTATCCAAATAATTAATTTGCATTTTTAGGCATTTATAGTAAAATAAATATAAAGGTCACTTTTTTAACACTATAATTGTATAAACCTATTACTGTACAAAGTAAAACTAGCATAACATATTGTAATGATCATAGGCTTTGGACTGAATCCTGAATGCCTTGGATTACATGAGATATTTTTACCAACCGAATTTGCAAAACGCAAAACGTTTTTTCCTTTCATCACTGTGTTTATGTGTTTTTGTGATTTTGAGAAGCACTGTCTATGGAAACCATTGTTTCATCACATTTCTCATGATCATGTGGGAGATGACTGTTAACATTTTTTGGTTTCATGTATTGCAAAATCTTGAGTCAAAGTTGAACGTAAAGGCTGGTGTGATGTAAATCTGCTTGTGTGATTTTGGACTGGGTGTGATTACGTGCTCATCGACCTGAAGTGAAATGCAGATTTTTTTTTTTTGTGGGTGGACACTAAATGAAAGCCACACTTATAAAAATTAGAAAACTTGTTGAAGATCAGATCTTGAAAGACTGAAAGTTCTGATATCATCTTTTACCTGCACACAAATAAAGAACAAGTTTCACTGGACCTGTCATCATATAAAAGGTATGTTAACCTTAGATATGGATTTACTTAAACTCTATTTTGTATATTGATTATTGGAATTATTATTATTGTTTTAAGACACAACAGTCTATTTGCTTATAGTTCATATCTGTCAAATATTTTAATTATTCTGATTTTGTACCATTTTTTCTACTACTTCCGATGTTAATTTTACATCTTAACGCCTATAGAATCAAATGTAAAAAATTCTACTATCACTTTTTTATTTAACATCCTTGCTGAATAAAAATATTAATTTCTTTAAAAAAAAAAAAGAAAGAAAGAAAGAAAAAAAATTGACAGACCCCTTACTTCAAAAGTCTTCTCATATCTAGGTCAGCATGGGCGACTGGGGATTCCTCTCCAAGCTTTTAGACAAAGTGCAGTCTCACTCAACCAACATTGGGAAAGTGTGGCTTACAGTTCTGCTGATCTTCAGAATAATGGTTCTCGGAGCTGGACTTGATAAAGTCTGGGGAGATGAACAGTCCAATATGGTCTGCAACATCAACACACCCGGTTGCTTGAACGCGTGTTACGACCACATCTTCCCCATTTCCCACATGCGTTTCTGGGTGCTCCAAATCATCTTTGTGGCCACGCCAAATCTGGTCTACCTCGGCTACGTTCTGCACGTCATCCACAGGGAAACCAAACTGAGGCAGCATTTACAAAACCAGGAAGAGAAGCGTGGCGTAAAACTGCCTAAATACACTGACGACAATGGGAAGATTTATTACAAAGGGAGCCTGCTGGGTTGCTATATGTTGAGTCTTATGGTGACCATTTTGTTTGAAGCAGGGTTTATTGTGGCCCAGTACTATTTAATCGGCCTTTGGATGCCCAAACAGCTAGACTGTATGGTAGTTCCTTGCCCTGCAATCGGTGTGCATTGTTTTACATCCCGCCCGACTGAAAAGACCGTCTTTATTGTCTTCATGCTCGTTGTGGCATGTGTGTCTTTAGTTTTGAATCTCGGAGAAATATTCTATCTGATGGGCCGTAGAGGCGAACAAAAGAGGAGGACACCTGCAGTGGTTGAGATGCAGAAATTGACCCCCACTGAAACATTTTGCTGAAGAAAAAAAAATTCACAGTTCCCTTAAGCTTACTGTATCTACTAACTTTGTAATGTCACTTTTTACTTGTTTAATAAACCATCATTCTATTGATTTAAAGAAGCAAATGATGCATTTTCTCTTATCCAATTTCAATTTGTGATTACATTTAAAAATCTCCACACATTCTGAGAAGTCATTATTAGCTTCTTTCAAGGAATGTCTTCAGTTCCACTTTTCCAAATCGCCCTACATTTGCAAAATGACTACAACCACTTTTAATGGGTAACAAAGTTGACATGTAGCTTAGTTGACATTTGTAGTGTTTTGGGCCTATACTCAACATGGAAGCCTAGAACTACTGAGCATGTGGTATGTTTAGAAATATATATTTCATAAACAAAACATAAGTTTTAGTTCAACTGTCTTGTTAAAATTTGCAGCAATAATACTTGTGTAACACTGCTGACAGTCAATTAATCCACTCTTGACACAGGTTTGCTAGTTTAACCCAGGGTTTTATGTCATATGGCTTTTTCAACATATAGTAGTGTGATTAGGAAAAATATAATTGTGTACTAGAAAATTAAGCATCGGGGCTTTATATTGATGAAAATATAATAAAAATATTCTTCACGGACATGTATCCACAATTACAGAATAACCCTACTATAAAGCTACTACAACAATCATTCGAATGTTAATGCACGTTTATGCATTTTTACATTATTTATGTGTGTTTCATATTAGCTTTGTTATAATTTTTAGCAGAAGTAGCCTACACACACTCTTAGAGAAAAAAGGTTCAATAGCTGTCACTGGGGTGGTACATTTTTAAAAGGTACGTCTTTGTACCATATTTATTCTTAAACAGTGTGTTAAATGTACATATTAGTCCCTAAATGGTACATTTTTGTATCTACATGGTGCAGTTTATTGCTTTTCATAAGGTAGGCCTACCGCGCAGTGACAGATTTTGTACTTTTTTTTCTAAAAGTGCAGCGATTCGGTGATTATGAACTGATTTATTCTGAACATATAATGAGTGCAAATATAAATACACCAAGCGTGTTGTTTATAAGGTGCAAAAAAAATGGTTAGACATTATTAAAAATTGCGAGTGAGGTAAATTGTCATGTATTAACCGGGAAAAGTTATCAAACCGGGAGATTGCATTGCTCGTGTGTCTTTTCACCACATTAAGGCGTACGAAGATCACAAATTATTAAAAATCAGGCCCCCTCAGACACCCTCCTCAGTGCATTTTCAGTTCGTAACACTTCAGACAGATCAATACAATATTTATAACCGTGAAAAACAATAATGCTGTGCTTAGAAAACAAACTGTAAAAAAGGACTTCAGTTTTTTATTGGCGATTTTTTTTTTATTTACATAAAAAAAAGTATCTATCAATCAATCAATCAATTAATCAATAAATAAATAAATAAAAATAAAAAATGTTAGGCAAGTAGCAAGACACCCGAGAAACAACGTTGGCATTATTGACGTCAAATCTGGCGTGGCACGTCAGACTCAATGTTTGAATATAAAAACTTCAAATATGCGCAAACTACTTAAATAGGACAAACTAGATTCCAGCAGCACATGAGACGTAGCTGGTTTTAGCTGGTTTTAGCTGGTTGTTCCAGCTGGTCTCCCAGCCTGACTAGCTAAGACCAGTCTGGAAGTGGCCAAAACCCCTGTAAAACCAGCCTGCTGACCAGCTAAGACCAGCATGGATCATTTTCAGCAGGGTTGCAAGTCCTAATAAACATGTCAACCCTTACACATCTCTAGCTGAGCAATACTTTGGTACACCTTATCAAGAAAAAACATTTATATTATTTACGAAGGTTTTAATGCATCATTTAACTAATGAAAACAGTTCATGATTAAAAGCACAATACGTAAGTGCTAAAATTAATTATTCTGAACATGATATGTGTGCAACTATAAATACACACATAAAAACAACAACCAAGTGTGTTTATAAGGGACAAGAAAAATGTATAGACATTATTAAATATTGCGAGTGAGGTAAATTGTCATTTATTAACCGGGAAAAGTCTTGGAGACTTGCATTGCTCTTTCCACCACAGGGAGGCGTATAAAGATCACAAATCATTGGAAAATCAGAACCCTCAGACACCAGTGCATAAAATAACAGGCAGATCAATACAATATATATAACCGTGAACAGTAATGTTGCGCTTAGAAAACAAACGAAGAAACTAAGTTTTTTGTTATTCAGGATATTTTTATATTTACATTTTTACGTTTTGTTATAATATTATTTTTAATTAAAAAGTTTTTTAAATGCTTGACTGCCGTTTCAATAAAAAAAATGTAAAAGTGTACTCCACATTCCATCATAGGAATGGTTAATCCACAAAATAAATAAATAAATAAACGTTAGGCAAGTAACAAGACACCCGAGAAACAACGTTGGCAGTATGACGTCAAATCTGGCGTGTCACCTCAGACGCAATGTTTGAATATTGATGAATTAAAAATGTGAAATATGCGCATACTACTCAAATAGAACAAACTAGATTCTAACAACGTTCCAACAACGTATAAAGTACTTCAGTGATACCTTAAGATCGTCTATTGGGGAGGTTTGGACATGAGGGTGAGTAAATGATACAACTGATATGTTTGGTTGCTCCTTTAATTCTTTGCTGAAAATTATTGAAACTTACAAGTCCTAATAAACATGTCAACCCCTACACATCTCCAGCTGAGCAATACTTTTCTACACCTTAACAAGAAAAAACATAGTTACATTATTTACAACGGTTTTAACACGTCATTTCAACTAATGAAAACAGTTCATAATTAAAACACAGTACGTAAGTACTCAAATTAGCATGAGCTATGCTTTTATAAACAAATAACTTCATATACTAACTCTGCTCTCCTCTCATACAGTTACAAGAGAGAATTTATTTATGAAAATAAGAAAACGTAGTGTGTTACAATTCTACATTAAGACAATTAGAGCATCGCAAAATTTTATAAAAAGACATAAATGATAAGTCATATGGCAGGTCATTATTTTAATAAAGGTTAAAAGTTAAATATAGTCCATCTAAAATCACCTGAAATGCTCTGTGGCACCATGCAGATGTTCATCAATTCATTCTGGTGCAAACAATGTTCAAAAAGACATACAGTCATTTCACACCAAAACAAACTGAGCAAAACCAGATGATCACAAAATGGATTGAATTTGAATACCCAGATCCTACATTCATTTAGCTATGGATAAGCTTACAACATCTAACATGAACTTTTCAGCCTTAAGTTTAGGTAAACTTTGAAGTTCCTGTAATGTACATCTTTGATCTGTTTAAACCTTGCAAAACCATGCTCATCGTTTCTTTGACCTGCGGCATATCAGGTAGAACATCTCGATCACGTTCAGAAGCAGAGAGATACATGACACCACCAGCATGAAGATGATAAAGATGGTTTTCTCTGTGGGACGAGACATGTAACACTCAACCGTATAAGGGCAAGGAGATTGGGAGCATTCTATCTTAGGGATCATGACGAAACCGTAAATATAATACTGGCCTACAATAAATGCAGCCTCAAGCAAAATCTTAGCAAACAGGCTGGCTAGATAACTACCTAACAATTGGCCCTTGATTAAAACTTTGCCATGATCGTCGGTGTATCTGGGTTGTTTGAGGCCTTGCTTTTCCACATGGCTTTCAATCAGCTGTTTCAGTTTCTTTTCTTTGTGGAGGATATGCAGAACGTGGCCGAAGTATAGGAGCGTTGGCGTGGACACAAAGATGATCTGAAGTACCCAGAAGCGAATGTGAGAGATTGGAAAGGTGTGATCGTAACACACGTTCGTACAACCGGGTTGCTTAGTGTTGCAGATCATTTTTGATTGTTCGTCGCCCCACACTTTTTCAGCCCCAGCTCCGAGAACCATGATCCGGAAGACAAAGAGAACAGTGAGCCACACCTTCCCAATGACTGTGGAGTGAGACTGCACTTTGTCCAGCAGCTTGGAGAGAAAGCCCCACTCTCCCATGCTTGTGCTTGTAGTATCTTCTCTGCCTGGAAAACTAAATGAGAAAGACAGCATTTTGAGTGGTTGGGTTTTGATCTGTTTAAAAGTCAGTTTCTCCTAAAAATGTATTTATTATTTATTCAACATATCATGTCATACAAACTCCATATGCATATGGAGTGCAAAAAAAATGAATTGTCTTGCTTTCCAGTACAAATATCTAAAGATTCTTAAAGGGACAGTTCACCAAAAAATGAATTTTTTGTCATCATTTACTCACCCTCATGTTGTTCCAAACTGGTATCAGTTTCTTTCTTATGTTGAACACAAAAGATATTTTAAAGAATGCTGGTAGTCAAACAGTTGATGGTCCCCATTGACTTCCATAGTATTGCTTTCCGTACTATGGAAGTCAGTGGAGACCAACAACTGTTTGGTTCTTCAAAGTCTTTTCAAAATATCTTTTGTGTTCAACATAAGAAAAAAACTTTGGAACTACCATTTTTTTTTCATTTTTGGGTGAGCTATTCCTTTCAGTTTAATCAAGAGAAGCAAAATGACTTATTTTCCAAAAAACGTTATGAAAATTAAGCAAGTTTATGCTTAAAGGAGAAGTTCACTTACAAAACAAAGATTCACATATAATGTACTCACCCACTTGTCATCCAAGATGTTCATGTCTTGCTTTCTTCAGTCCTAAAGAAATTATGTTTTTTGAGGAAAACATTTCAGCATTTTTCTCCATATAATGGGCTGGTATGGTGGTAAAACAGCGATATAGGATGATTTTGAAGTTGAGGGAGAACATGAGATGGGAGTTTTTCAACATGTAAATTGTATTGTTTTTTATGAAAATAACCAATTGTTACACTAGATAAGACCCTTCTTCCTCAGCTGGGATCGTTTACAACCACATTTGGAATCATTTGAAGCCGCATTTAAACTGCATTTTGGAAATTCAAAATCGGGGCACCATATCAGTCCATTATATGGAGAAAAATGCTGAAATTTCTTTCTTCAAAAAACATAATTTCTTTACGACTGAAGAAAGAAAGACATGAACATATTGGATGACAAGGGGGTGAGTACATTATATGTGAATCTTTGTTTTGGAAGTGGACTTCTCCTTTAAAAGAATAGAGTAAGCAAAAATAAACTTTCAATTTGAAAACAAGATTATTTTTCTTAATTGACAGATTTTTCTTGTTTTAAACATAAACTCACTTAATTTTGACATTTCTAAACAGTATGTTGATTTGAGAGTTTTTAGATATTTATAATGGAAAACAAGATAAAAATACTAAGAAAGAAATATTTTTTTTGCTGTGGGCTATTAGGTTTCACTGAACACAAGTAATTTTTTGTACATGACGCAACTCCAAAGAGGAGAAAAAACACCAAAAATGTCAAATTTACAGAAAGTATCCCAAGACCCAAGAAAAATTTTAGTTATTGTTCAATAATAATGTTAAAATAGTGCATGAAATAGCATTATATTTTATTCTTTATCTAAAACACTTTCTATTTTAAAAAGTAAAAAAAATTGTAACACTTTACAGTAATGTCATTTGTAAACATTAGTTAATGTATTAACTAACTTGAACAAACAATGAACAATACATTTATTACAGTTTATTAGTCTTTGTTTATGTTAGTTAATAAAAATACAGTCATTCATTGTTTGTTCATGTTAGTTCACAGTCCTTTAACTAATGTTAACAAACACAACTTGTGATTTTAATAATGGATTAGTAAATGCTCAATTATGATATTAGTTGTGATATTAGTAATGCTATCATTAACTAATATTAATAAATGCTGTAGAAATTTAGTTAATTCTCAGTTCATGTTAACTAATGTAGACATTACATTAATGCGCATTATGTGATTCACATTGCATTTTGTTCTTTTTTTGTATATATGTACTTCAAGTATTCCTGTCAAATTCCAATCTAGGAATAGTACACCCAAAAATGAACTTCGTCTCAACACTGCATTGTTTTCTACCTTCCATAGATGAAATATTACTCATTATTCAATGACCAGTGCTTGCTGATTGCAATCAATGTCATAACACAATAAAGTCATAAATATTTTAGAATCTGCATACGGGCCACACGCGAGTTTCGGTAGAGGGGCAAGATTATCAGAGAATACGGTAACACTTTAAAATAAGGTTCATTAGTTAATTACATTATTTAACATGAACTAAGAATGAACAATACTTCTACAGCATTTATTAATCTTAGTTAATGTTAATTTTAGCATTTACTAATGCATAATTAAAATCACAAGTTAACTAACTAACATTAACAAAGATTAATAAATAGTGTAATGCATTGTTCATTGTTCGTTCATGTTAGTTAATATATTAACTAATGTTAATATGGCACCTTATTGTGAAGTGTTACAGAGAATACTTTAATAATTATGTATAAAAAAACACAGTACCTTTGTGGGCTGTGACAACAATCCGACGTTCAGAAGATAAGAGCGTTCAAGGTGCGGTGTTAAAATCTGCTTTAAACACATTATGGAAACAAAATATGAATTTGAATTAAACATCAAAACATTCACTTAGAAAGAACGGTGAGTGGCACTTCAGTGCACAAAATCAAAAAGAGATTTTTGACAATAAACAATTCTAAGTAATTAAATTTGTGTTTTAATGACGGAGAGAAAATGATATGCAACTAGCAAGCAAGATTTCTAACATTGTGAATGACTGACTTCTTCAATGTAGCAGTCAGTTTGAAGAGTGAATGGTTAACGTTTAGCAATCACCAAAATCCGTCTGTATACTAGTACAATGTAACTTTATTAGATTAGAATCAGTTTTGTTAGCTGTTTAGAATCTTCAACTAAACTTTACAATATGTATTACATATAATTAGCAAATAGATCCTTAGACAAATTTAAAATATGTAAAATGTATATTCCTACCTGTGACAGCTTGCGTCTCAGTACGGTGCTGATTGACTGTGTTGCTCAATGATTAAATGGCATGTGTCAGGTGTAAAGATTGAACTTCAGTGCACTGGATTTCACAATGTCTTTTTTTTGGCTGCCACCTTCCTCTTGACATCTGATTAAAGTTCCATGGCCATATTTGGGATAGCAAGATAAAATTGAGCCCAAAGTTAATTATTAATCATGCTAGAGAATCTAGGAGAGATACATACATGTGAGACAGAATCTCTGTACGTTTGTATTCTCACGTAGCATATGAATAGATAAATATACACATGCAGTTCATTCACAAGAACTTGGCACAGTATATTGATTAACCGTCACTGTGATTCAGCGCATTACTGAAATTTCTGCACACAGTGAAACTGGGAAATAAACCGCTGTGTTTTTAATGTTTCATCATGAGAGAAGAGAACAGAATAAATATTCCCTTGACATGCACAAGAGAAGGAGCTTTTATAACATAATGAATCCTTGAGTTTTAGTAGGATATTCGTCATCGGAGCTGTAGTTATTCTACGCTGGAGTCATTAAAAAGAACAGTGATAAAAAAACAGCAGCGTGCTCGTATTTGAGATATGCAAGAACAGCATATATCAGCATAAAGATAGGGCAACTTGCAGTGCAATACAAACAGGTAGAGGAGTAGGGTTGGGTATCGAAAATAGAGTAAATAGAGTAAATCATCATTTTGAAAGTTCATTTGACATTCCAAATAATGTTAAAGATTTATCGATTATGTTGCTATGCCAGTAGATGGCGAAAGGGGGCTGTTAATATTGTATTTGTTTTTGATCATTCATTCAAAAACACTGATTCATCCAGTAATGAACCAAGTAAATCTTGAGTGAATCACTGAATCATTTACTTATAAATTAGGCCTACATGTGATTTTGTTTAGTTGTCTAATGTTTTTTTTCTTCATAATTGTAAGAGAACCACAACTTCCATTTAAAAAAACAACAACAACAATAACCCAATTTATCCAGAATCACACAGCTCTATTTTGCAAACAGCTCTTTAAGTGAATCTTGTTTTTATGTAGCCTGTTGATTTTTGTTCATGGTATTCAGCTGCAACTAAATGTTTAGCAAAAAAAAGAAACAGAATAAATATGCTTGATATCAACTTTTATTCACATTGGAATCGAAACTGGAAATTGAAAAGAATCAGAATCAATAACCGGAATTGGAATCGGAATTGATAATATTCTAACGATACCCAACCCTATAGAAGAGAATTCAAAAAATGTGTTTATGTGCATTTTTATATGATTCTTAAATTGTACTCGTGTGAATTTGTACAGAAATGTTAAAACATACTGAGTTTTTAAGGTCAATAAAATTACTAAGACAGTTATTAGATGTTAGTAATCTTTTATTATTCTAATTATCGTTCTAATTATCTTTAATTAATTCATAAATATTGTTATTGAACACCACATTTAACAGCACATCTTGCGAAAAAGAAACTTTTGTTGATTTAAAAATTTTATTTTGAAGAAGGATACATTCAGGATACACATTACTATAAATTTGTTTCTTTATAATGAAAAATATGGCCAAAGAAATTGACAACATCACACAAACAAGACATCCAGATAGTGCTTAAGTCACTTACTAACTCTTAATACATATATTTACACACAATATATACAATCATAACAGTTTTTTTTTCACCATAGTATATCAAACCTATCCAATTAAAAGTCAAACATGCATTGTACACAAAATGATCATAAAATAATTAAATAACACACTCCATTTGAGGAGTATCATACCAATACTTTTTTTTCAAGTGTGTAAATACTGGAAGCTAAGGGCTATGGAAAACAAACTGTAGAGATTAACTGTAGTTTCTCTAAAAACTTGGCTGATTGTGAAATTTCTAACATACAAAAATCTAAATCTAATGGTCTTCCATTAATTGTTTCCCTTCTTTCGCCCCATCCAGGCTTCCTCCAAGACTCTGTCCGCTCTCAAACTGCTTGTTGATTTTGTTTTGCTTCAGAGCATCTTCAGAGTTCATCCAGGATGATGGCAAACTTGCAGGGTTTTTAGCCGAATTGATGTTATGTGTCCGTCTCTTGTTGCTTCGGCATCTGAGCCTCTTGCACAGCAGGTAAAACACCTCTATGACATTCAGTACCAAAGACACACAAGCTACCACTAGCATAAAGATGATAAAGATGGTCTTCTCTGTTGGACGGGACATGAAACATTCTACAGTGTACGGGCAAGGAGATTGGGAACATGTGAACTTTGCGATCATAACAAAGCCATATAAATAATACTGTCCAACAATGAATGCAATCTCCAGGATGATTTTAAAAAACAACTGGGTTAGATAGCTGCCGAGCAGGTTTCCTTTGATTTTGACGTGACCTTCTTCATCTGTGTATTTGGGTGCCTTCAACACGTGGCCCTCGCCAAGACTTTGTATCTTCTGCCTGAGTTTATTCTCTTGGTGAATGACCTGCACCGCATGGCCCAGGTACACCAAAGTTGGAGTGGATACAAATAAGATCTGCAAGACCCAGAAGCGGATGTGCGAGATGGGGAACTGCCAGTCGTAGCATACATTCTCGCAACCGGGTTGCATCGTGTTGCAAACCAAACTCGATTGTTCATCACCCCAGACGCTCTCCGCTGCTGCTCCCAGCACCAGGATCCTGAAGATGAAAAGGACGCTCATCCATATCTTGCCGATGACGGTGGAGTGAGACTGTACTTTGTCTAATAATGCCGAGAGAAATCCCCAGTCTCCCATGTTTGCTGATCGTCAGACTTTTCTACGAAAAAGGATGTAAGAAAGGAAACATGTGAAATGCAAAGTCCACTTAGGTCTAACTTAATCAATAAGCCTTTAAATGATGGTTTCATTAATGGTATACTCCTAATAGATTAATGTACTTAATAATTAATAACTCCTTCAAACAAGTTCAGTTACTGTGACTATAAAGAAAAGCAAAACATGAAAAAAAGATGAAAGAGATCTTCAATTAATCAATAAATTTTTTTTAAGAGGTATTATTAATAAATTAGTAAATTATATATTTAATCAAACTACATAAAATGCATTAATAACTGTAATACATTAGCATATGGTGTAAGCAAAACATAAAAAATTTAATTTACAGTGGTTTGTACTGGATACAAGAAAAATAGCTTTTTAATTAATATTTAATGAACGTTTTAATATGTATGATTCTTATTCATTGAATAAACATCTGTGGCTACTAGTAAATATAAAATACTGAAAAATACATTTACAAAACATACGTTAAATCATCCTGTAAAACTTTACTACTTTAAAAACATCCTGTAAAACCTTACTATGTATTTACATTTACAGTGTTGTTAAAGAGCAATTACTATGATAATCAATTAGATGTTAGTAACTAAACATGAGCCTGATTAGTCAGATTCAAGTGGTTTTAATTTAATTTATTCTTAAATATCCTCTTTTTACACCACAAGTCAAACAACTTTTGTATATTCTACCTAAAACAATGTATACTTGAACAAAAAAATCTTACAATGTAATATAAATTTAACACTTACCT
The DNA here is from genome assembly GCA_012976165.1 of Labeo catla. NCBI lineage: Eukaryota > Metazoa > Chordata > Actinopteri > Cypriniformes > Cyprinidae > Labeo > Labeo catla. Next base: position 130,590 of record VONZ01000779.1, on the reverse strand, counting down.
TTAGTGAGTTTCCCCTTATCCTATTGGAAACTAAGCTTCATACCAAGTGATAGCTGAGAATGTTGAACCTTGATTTTTGGGCTTTACTAAGATTGCATAATAGCTGAAAGCGGCCTGCTGTCACGTTGTCCGACGGTAAGCAATGAAAGAAGCAGATCTTGAACGCAAGTACGCGGGAGTGCCACATTAATGATTGAAAGACTTGTAAGTGTCTAACTGACACAATGAATATTATATTGTATTCTAATTAACACAATAATATTTTTATTATATACATTTGTAGCCAAAATTATTCAACCCCCCAGAGATTGTAATTTACAAATACAAGCTTTACTGAAGATCCAGGACTTCATAAAAATTGCATCTACAACAGTTCACTGGCATAATAAAAGTGATAATGTCAATATATAATGTAATGTCATAATTATTCAGCCCCTATTCAACATTGCTGTTTTAAATCATTTAGTTTTATGGTAGGAAGCAAAATTGTTTTAAAGCATAATTAAGCCTTTAGAAACTGTATTAAAAAAATAAATAAAAAAATAGCTTGAGGTGTTACACATACATACATTTAGTCCATGCATGTGCTAAAGTTGACTACCAAATGTGGCAAAGTTAACAGAGCTCTCACAAAAGCTATAGAGAAGTAGTTTTATTATATTAGAAAGTCTAAGGCTACATGAGGATTTCCAAGACATTAAAAGTTTCTATAGACACAGCTGGCAGTCTTATCCCTTAGTTTAAAGTGTGTTGTAACAAAAAACCTTTGAGGGTGCTGAACAAAAAAAAACACAATATCAGAAAATGTTTGATCAGAGCAACTGAGAAAAACTTGCAAAGTACTGCCAAAGATGTGCAAGATGATCCGACGAAAGGAGGAAAAACATTTTAATGCAGTGTATAAGAAAAATACTAGACAAGTTCACGTTGAGGCATCTTGCCAAATACCACTCTTGACAAAGAAGAACAAAAAGGCAGATGTAAACATGCTAAAATTCATTTGGAATGGAGGAATGTTTTATGGAGTGATGTGATCAAACTAGAACTCTTTGGACTTATAAATCAGGTATGTCTGGTGGAAAAAAGAAAAAGCTTAAGCAGAAGAACAGCATCTCCATCATCAAACTAGGAGGTGGATCAGTCCTGTTATAGAGTTGTTTTACTGTAGCAGAAAGTGGAACACATGACCACATGAAGGATATCATGGATTCTTTGAAGTATCAGGCCATTTTGGCAAGAATTGTGATGACTTTGGTACAATTACTGAAGCTTAATGATCAATGCACTTTCCTGCAGGACAATCACTCCAAAGTATACATCCAAATCTACTTACGCTTGGTTCAGGAATGGGCCAAGATTGCAGTAGAGAGGTGACAGAAGCTTCTAGGCACTTCCAAGCAGCGTTTATTGGTAGTTTTAAAGAATAGAAGATTCTGCACCAAATTTGACTTTTGAGGGTTAAATAATTTTTAAAATGAATGTTTAGAGCCAATTAGATTTTTTTTTCATCATTCATCAGCTTACGTTCTCAGAATTACTTAAATGTGTATTAATATACTTTCTCTAATAGTGTACTGATGCCTTTATTGAATTGTTTTCACAAAATTTTGTTCTCTGCAGCAAAATGTCTTATAGGTCAAGGGGGTTGAATAATTTTGATTGCAACTGTATGTATTTTTAAATTTTATTCAGCAAGGATCCATTAAATTATAGAAAAGTTACACAAAAGACATTTATAAACTTGCAAAAGATTTCTATTTCATATGAATGCTACCATTTTGAACTTTATGTTCTTCAGAGAATTCAGAAAAAAACATGATTTCCAGAAAGATATTAAGCAGCAACTATTTTTGACATTGATAATAATAAAAAACGTTGCTTGAGCACCAAATTAGCATATTAGAATGATTTCCGTAGGATCATGTGACACTAAAGTTTGGAGTAATGAAAATTTAGGAATAAATTACATTTTAAAATATATTAAAACAGAAAACTGACTTATTTTAAATTGTAGTAATGTTTTTTTTGATCAAATAAATTCATTCTTGAGAGACTCCTTTTAAAGAAACACAAACAAAATCTTGCAGACACTAGTTTATTTATATTATGTTTCCTAAATATAAAAACAGAACATAAATAATTAAAAAAAACACACACACACACATAGTATACATGACAGTTTTGAAGCTTTTCTTCGATCTAACTTTTCTACAGAGTACAAATTCAGACTTAAATGAGAAAAATATCAGCAATACTACATTATTGATTTGTTAAACAGAGAGAGAGGGAATCTTACAGACACTTGTTTATTTATATTATTTTTCCTAAATACAGAAACAGAACAGAAATAACAGAAAAAAAACATAGTATACAAAACATTTTTTAAGCTTTCGTTTAATCGAACCTTTCTGCACAGTACAAATTCAGAAAGAAAAAAAAATGAAAACATAAGTTTTCAGCAATACTACATTATTGATTTGTTAAACAAAGAGGGTCATAGCACGCTTGACGTTTGGGGATCTTGACCGTGCACGAGTCACTTCAATCAGTGGCTGTTTGCTCAAGTTGACCGTGTGAAAGCCTTTGTGTACAGAGACCTGCTGTTCAGATACGGACCTCTTGCATGTCAGCACTGTGGTCCTCTGAAGCCACGCTCTTGGTTGCCTCATTGCCAGGTTCCCTCCTTTGAAGCTCCAGCTCATGGTTCATCCAATTCTGAATCACCTGATGTGTAGTCTTGAAGTCCTTCCTGTTCACAACCGGGGTCACAGGAGTGATGGTGTAGTCCTTTTTGCGGCTGAGACACTGGTTGATCTTCTTGGCGCAAAGATACAAGATCTCGATCACATTTAGGAGTAGAGAGACGCAAGCCACCACCAGCATGAACCAGATGAAGACACTTTTCTCAGTAGGCCTCGACAAGAAACAGTCCACCTTGTTAGGACACGGAAAACGGGAGCAGACGTATTGGGCGTCAAGAGTAAAGCCATAAAGATAGTACTGGCCATAGATGAAACCCACCTCTAAAAGTATCTTGAAAAGCACACTCAGAATGTAGCTTGTCAAGAGACACCCCCGAATTTTGACCTTCCCATTGTCCCTGTAGTACTTGGGAAATTTGTAGCCTTTCTTAAGGAATGCATTGATTTGCTCATTCTGAAGCTCCTTCTGCATCATTTCTTTCACTTTTTTTTCGACGTGGATGATGTGGACAACATGGCCCAGGTAGGCCAGAGTAGGTGTGGACACAGAGATGATCTGCAGCACCCAAAAACGAATGTGTGAGATGGGGAACGCGTGGTCATAGCAGACGTTTTCACACCCCGGCTGCAACGTGTTGCAGATGAAGTCCGACTGCTCATCGCCCCACACTCTGTCGGCCCCGGCGCAGAGGACTAGAATCCTAAACACAAACAGGACGGTGAGCCAGATTTTTCCCACCACCGTTGAGTGTGCCTGGACTCTATCCAGCAGTCTTCCGAGAAAGTCCCACTCACCCATCTTTAATGTTAATTGAATTCTTGAAAGAAAAGACATTATCGTTAATTGGACAGAGCAGGCTGCAATTTATATGCATAATTTGTTTTCACATATTTTATGCAAGCACTATTGATGGATTCAGTAAATTCTGTCTCTATCATCAAGTCAGGAGACAAACCAGATTATTTTTTATAACGTACATGGGAACCAAGGTTTTTGTGCTGAAAACGCAAAACATTGATAGTGACAGTGCACAATAGTCTTTTCCGTCTTCAACTCATCTTGGTGCATTTTAATATTCTGCATAAGAATGGTTTTTAAATGCTTGTTTGCTTTAGGATTTAAAATGAGACTTACATTTCAGATCATATTACATATATGTGACCACAAAATCAGTTCGCATGGGTATATTTGTAGCAGTAGCCAACAATACATTGTATTTTTTTTATGCCGTAAATCATTAGGATATTAAGTAAAGATCATGTTCGATGAAGATATTATGTAAATTTCCTACCGTAAATATATCAAAACATATTTTTTGATTAGTAATATGCATTGCTAAGAACTTCATTTGGACAACTTTAAAGGCAATTTTCTAAAAATTTAGATTTTTTTGCACCCTCAAATTCCAGTTTTTTAAAATAGTTGTATCTCAGCCAAATATTGTCGTGTCCTGGTTATGTATAAATCCCAATTTCAAAAAGCTGACCTTTATGACTGGTTGTGTGGTCCTGGGTCACATATATCTTTTTTTTTTTTGGAGGTGAAAGGTTTTATTACTTACTATTTTATTTACTTTTCACTAAAAATGGTATTGTTGATCATACAGTTTATAAAGAAACAAACTATATCAAATTAGACACATGCAAAATAAAAACATTTACACAAATGGGTACATAAAATCAAAATAGGGGGTAAAGGTTAGTTATTTGGATTTAAAAATTAAGGTAAAATGTCTGGAGGTTAAGTTGCATATTCATATGCATTTTCTTTCCTTTCTTTTTTTTTTTTTTTTAAAACACTGATGTTCAAAAGTTTGGGGTTGATAGGAATCTTTCATGTTAGTGAAAGAAGACTTATGGTCACCAAGGCTGAATTTATTTGATCAAATATGCATAAAACAGTAATACTGTGAAATTTTTAAATGACTGTTTTCTAGATTAATATATTCTTAATTAATTAATTTTATTCCTGTGATGCAAAGCATTTTCAGCATCATTACTTCAGTCTTTAGTGTCATGTATTCCTTTAGAAATCATTGTAATATGCTGATTTGCTGCTCAAAAAACATCATTATCAGTGATGAAATCAGTTGTGCTGCTTAATTTTATTTTTCAGCATCCAGAATTGATTTGAAATTTAAAACATTATACATGCTTTTTCATTCAAAAACCTGATCCAAACTTTTGAACAGTAGAGGAAATAAATAAAGAGAGAATATCATAAGCATTTCAGTGATAAATAACAAACGATTACTCTTTTCACTTACCAAATATAAGTAGACGGAGAGGAAGTTTCACCCGCTTGACAAAGGCTCTAGTAGAGATGTGTGTAAGAGTTTTTCTCCTAGCCTTCATTTCCCTATCGAAGAGGCAGCTTTTGAAACAAAACAAAGATTCATTTATCACATTATCACTGTGTAGACTCCTACCAGTTTTCAGCCTTGACACCTGCTGGGGCCAGTTGCATAAACTACGCCTCTATGTTAAAGGGATAGTTTACCCAGAAATGAAAATTCTGTCATTAATTTCTCGCCCTCATGTCATTCCAAACCCGCAAGACCTTCGTTCATCTTCGGAACACAAATTAAGATATTTTTGATGGAATCCAAGAGCTTTCTGACTCTCCATAGACAGCAAGAGTCCTTCCATGTTCAAGGCCTACAAAGGTACCAAGAACATTGACAAAATAGTCTGTGACATCAGTGGTTCAATTGTAATTTTATGAAGCTATGGGAATACGCTCTCAGATTTCATCCAAAATATCTTAAATTGTGTTCTGAAGATGATCCAAGGTCTTACGGTTTTAGAAAAACATGAGGGTCAATTAATGATAGAATTTTTATTTTTGGGTGAACTGTCCCTTTAGGACAGTGTCTTAAGGTCTAATTAACAATTAGTCAAGGGGTAATCAGTCTTATTTTTTGGATTCAACTTAGACTAATATATGTTTTTATGTAACCAGATTTAACAAATGATAACCAGCCTTAAAGATAAAAAGATAGATGACTAATTTATAAGACTAGTATAAACCTTTTATGCAACCGGCCACTGGAATTGGAATATTTAGTCAGAGCATGTTCAGATGGGTTTGTTATGCAAGTTTATATGACATGCATTATATAATAGCTCTTTTATATATTATGCCTTGCAACATCTCTGCACTACTCCCATCCAGATATCAAAAATATTTGTTTTCAAACACGTTTCCTAAACATACTCCTTTGCTCTGATCACTAGACAGTCCTGCCCTAAACTCATGCCACTGGTTGCAACTGTATAGTTGTGAAAAGAGAAAGTATTTTTAGATTAAACACACCTGACACTCTTTCAATTCTATTAATCTATTTTTTTCGAAATTTTCTTCATGCTTCATTTCAGTTTTGACTTTATTGTAAGAATCCACTGCTGAAAAAACATCCTATCAATGAAAAAAATATATGGTAGGTGTTACGTCTGTTAATATGAGTGAGATTATGTGAGTAAAGTACATTAGGTGTTCTTGGCAGCTGAGACACAACATTTAACTTATCTACACTTTTAAAGATAATACTGGTTGTCAGCATGATTAGAGTTTATACAATGGACTGCATATACAGTACTTTAGTCATGCTGACAGCATACATAAATCTCACAATTTTAGCTATTACAAAATAATTTAACAACATTAAAAATCTAAATTTCATGCAGTCTTAAACTTAATTAAGTTAATGAAGACTGTAAATCAGAACTTTTAAATAAATAATAGTCTTTTGATAATCATTGGAGCTTTTTATTGATCATTTTATAGTTGCAACAACTAAATGTGATACACTGCAATAACCCAACCCTGGCTATGCAAAGGTAGAATGAATATATATTACTGCTGAGTATAGCCAGTATACTCAAAAACATTTGGAATCTAAATAAATACTTAATTTACAAAACTGTTTTTCTAAATATATGAATCTGACCTTTGCAAAATGCAGCAGGAATGGATTAAAGACAAAAAGCAATAATGCAAAAGCTGACAGATTTGTCATCACCCATTCAAACCACTTTTTGGAAAATGTTTTGTGCAAACACGTATACTGAAAAACTGAGCTATTTGACTCAGAACTCAGTATGAGGGGGTAAAGGGACAGGGGGTATAGTTAATTTTCAGTCTCAACACTTTTATCACTCATGTTATTCTAAGTTTGGTCGAAATAAACTCTGCAACACCAGTTTCATGAACCAGGTCCTTCATGAGGGGAAACATCCCTGTCAGGTGGCTCTTGTGAACACACGTGATCCCAGCATCCATACCCACTCTGGCATGCACTGCACCAGTCGAAACTGAAAAAAGAATAGGCATAGAAATACTAAATATACACACCATGTTTTATTTTAAAAACATTGTCTACAGCAGGGATCCTCGAATCTGGTTTGCGAGATCCACTCTTCTGCAGAGTTTAGCTCCAACCTGGATCAAATTCACTTACCTGTGATTGTCTAATGATCCTGAAGACATTGATTAGCATGCTAAGGTGTGCATGATTAGGGTTAGAGTTAAACTCTAGCAGGAAAAGTGGATCTCACGAGCCAGATTTGAGGATCCCTGGTCTACAGCGACTGATTGACTACCTGTATGGTGTGAGGCCAGTATCCTGTGGTTCGGTGAGAGACACCCAGAGTTGAAAGAGCATGGCTGGCATACACTTGTGGGCTTGGCGCCAGCCAGCTAGCAGGACCGTAACCATCAGATCCTTGCGTTGAGACTCTAAAAGGCAGCAAACTCTGCACAAAGACTCCCTGATGGCCATATTCATAGTGCAGAGAGCGACTGAAGTTATCAAGAAAGGCCTGTGGGGAATTTAAAACACAGTTGAATCATGAGAAAAAAAAAAAAATATATATATATATATATAGTACATAAAGCGCAGCAGCGATGACATTTTGTAGGCCAAAAACAAATTAGCATTTTAGCACTTATAGTTCCTTGGGTTTTTTCCTGGGTCAGTACTTCTGCAGCAATGTAGGATGATTTTGAAGTTGGAGGAGAAATTGAGATGGGAGGTTTTTTGACATACCCTAACTGTATTGAACTGGAGTGCACAGAGTACGCTTGAGCATCTTAGAGCTAGACAAGACGAGCATTTGAGGTTAAAAAGTATATAAATTGTAAATGTTTTTAGAAAATAACCAATCGTTTCGCTAGATAAGACCCTTCTTCCTCAGCTGGGATCGTTTAGAGTCCTTTGAAACTGTATTTTAACAGCGTTTTGGAAGTTCAAACGCGCAGAGAGCATAGAGGTCAACTATATGGAGAAAACTCTTGAAATGTTTTCCTCAAAACACATAATTTCTTTACGACTGAAGAAAGAAGACATTAACATCTTGGATGACAAGGGTCTGAGTAAATTATCTGTAATTTTTTGTTTTGTAAGTGAACTGATCCTTTAAGTAAAACCTGAATCAGTTGTTAGATATTTAATGACGGAGACATTGAAGTTGTGTAACCCGTTTAATTTTTAACTTCTGGCGATTGTATTTAGGGTTCGGCATTCATAAAAGTTGTTAATCGTGATTAACAAAATGTCTTTTTTTTTGGTCACAGAGCTTATTTTCTGCAATAAAAAAAACTATCGGGATTTATCAAGAGAACCAGGATAATGCTAACTTCCCAGTTGGTCTACAAAAATACATCACAGCAGCACTCTAATGATTGAAAACGAGTAGACATCAAGTAGAAATCTGACCGTAGATGCAGAAAGAGCAGCTTTTCTGGAAGTCGGACACAAGCAGCGCCCAGCAGAAATGTTGACCACTGCTCCTTTTCCCTTGTCCAACATATTGGGCAGTGCCAGACGGGTGACAAGAGTGGCAGCTACTATATTTCTATTAATAGTGTCCCATACTACAGATTCAGAGAGGTCCGTAAACTCTCGAGAGAGGTCCAGAGACCCATCCAGACTGTTAATGATGAATCCAATATCTTTACCGCCGATGGCATCTTTTATAGGTTTGCAGGCCGAGGGCCCCTGACTGAAATCAGCTTCAATCAAAATGGCCTCTACCCCATAAGTGTCTGAAATGGCTTTGGCAGTGTCAGTCAAGTTACTGATGTCACTGCTGATCAGAATCACACAGATGCCATGCCTGGCCAGTTCCCCTGCATACGCTTTTGCTATCGCCTCTGAAGCACCTACTGGGGGGAAAAAGGATATTTTCAATTCAAGTTAGGTAAATATCAGTACGCAGTATTATAACATATTAAGGTTCATTGCATGACTTTATTCACTTTTAAACCTACCACATATGAGAGCCCATTGTCCATACTGCTGACTAAGATTTCTATGGGACACAAGACGAGGAATAAAATGAAGCCTTATCAGGCTATAGCAGTCCCTCATAAATATCACAGCCTTGCTGGCTGTGTAACACGCACCCACGAGTGCCAGCGTTTCCACATAACAACTGCATGATCTAGCGATTTCTCTATACAAAAGCTGGAAGCTGTCAACTGCGGCCATTATAAGCTGAACTCCGTACTATTATTTACTCTAAATCAGCTGCCAATGAAAAATAACAATCTTTTACACTCAACGAGTTCGTTTGCATTCAACTAGCTTGACTATAATTGTTAATACGACGACTGTTTCACCAGATTCTCCTCTTCGGTCTTGTCACATCATGTGAATCAGGAAACCCGGAACATTTTAAAGTCACGTGACACGCTCGCGTCACGTGATCAACACTGGTGTCTTCACTCAGCGTCAAACACGCAAATATCACCTTTCATCGTATTCTCTGCTTTTATTGTATTTATTTTGGTGAGATTCGCTATCGCAAACGTTGCTAGACATGGAATACATCCATACGGCTGTGCCGTAAAGCTTATTTTTTGTAAATAACGGGTGTTTTGTTGCGGATACCTCAGCTCAGCTGAGCTTGTTTCCATAGAAACGGTAGTGCTAACGGATGCTAAGCTGATTTATACACAGCTCTGTGCTTTATGAAACGACTGATTATGAAAGATTTTTAATGTTATGAAAGCGACGTAGCTCATCTGTTTGGACATGATGTGAAATTATTGCAGGTAATGTTTAAAACTTCCCATGAGCTGTAACGTTATGTGTTAATGTATGTTTGTTAGTAAGCTGAATACCAATACTTCATTTCTGGATGTCTCATTTTCAAGTAACGTTACATATATAATATTTAACGACATAGCTAGCGTGTAATGCATTACTCCGATGTAGTGGGATACGATGCCTAAATGTTATTATTAATGTATCTATGGAAATGTGTTGTAAATATAATCAATTAATATTTTTAGCTGTATTAGTTAGCCTTTTGTATAACGTAGATGAACCAATCAGATTTGACACACTTGACATGGTTCTGTTTCTTATGATTTGGAAATGGCTCTAATGTTTGAATTCGTTTTATAGACAAATACAAATTTTGGACTACACATTAATTTCTTCAGTTTTCTTTCCAATTGATTTGTTTAACTGTTTAATGGATTGAGTCAGATAAGGAAAATAAGCCAACAAGTGTCCAGCATACATAGGAACTCTTTCAAAACTTTTTAAAAATATTGCAGGAATCGTAACTTTGTGGGGATATATACCGCATAGACTGAATACTTCCCACCGCTGTTACTACAGGTCAAACACACCTTACTTAACACCTTGTTTCTCTAAGCAGAAGATCCCCTGTAGAGAAGAGCTGATCACACCCCTGAGAAGCGATGTCTCAGTTCTCCAGCGAGGATGAGGCAGAGCTCCAGAGCCTGCTGCGAGAGCTCCTGAAAAGTGTCAAAGACAGAATCTCAGGAGCACCGTCGGTGGAATGTGCTGAGGAGATTTTGCTTCATTTGGAGGAAACTGACAAGAACTTTCACAAGTAAGAGAGACATGTCTCTTTCAGTACATGTTAAGCCTGATTGACCCATTTTCATGGCCTCCCAATGTTTTTCAGCTACGAGTTTGTGAAGTATCTGCGGCAGTATGTGGAGAGCAGCTTGGGAGCTGTTATTGAAGAAGAGACTGAGAATTTCACAAGGGGTGACGGTCATGCTATTGGGACGGGACAGGACACCCTGGTTCACGCTGTTACGAAGAGGACTAGGGAGTCCGCACAGTATGTGTTTTTATGATTCCTGTTACCCTGTGTTTCTTTATATGATAAGATGCTTTTGTGGATGTTTGCTTAATGTATGATGCAATGCATCAATGCAATGGAGAAAGTAAATGTTGTTAGCAATCTTTTGAAAATGAAATTAGTGATGAAATGCGATGATGAAAGCGAAAGAGCCATGTGTTTTCGGATGTAACTAATAAGATTTTATTAGATGCATTGCTTTCTCATTGCATGATGCAAAAATATCAGCACAAATGTAATTCTCAAAGTAGTTTAATATGGATAGTTTAATAATTTTCCGCAGCTGTTATCGCATTAATTTTCGGCATAAACATTTTTATAAAATTCTTTCAGTAAAAAGCTCTAAGCCATGAAACAAACCAGCCATCTCCAGAATGATTAACAACATTACAGTCACTGATTTCAAGCAAAAAACAAATTTAATGTCTTTTAGGAAAAGTACGTATCCCATAAAGCATTGCAAATTACATTAATGAATCAGAGACAACATGATGATATAAAACAGTATTTCAATATATTATGCTTCTTATGCTTGCCAACAAAAAATAATAATATTGTAAAATATTATTACAATTTTAAATAATTAGTTGATATTCAGCCATTACTCCAGCGAGAAAAAACGATTTATTATTATTATTAATTATTATTAACAAAAATAAATAAAATACTAAAATATATATTTTTTTATTATTATTACGTTTGCAAACAGCAGATATTTTATACAATTTTTATTTTTTTTTCAACAATATTTTTGTGGAAACTGTTATGCATTAGTAGTGTTTTCATATTTATTCAAATAATATTGTAAAATATTATTACAATTTCAAATAAATATTTAGCAGCCATTACTCCAGCTTTTAGGGTCACGTGATCCTTCAGAAATCAAAGAGAAATTGAAAATAAAATGTAAAATTTCAAATAAAAAAAATATTTATTATTATTATTTAAACAAAATTAAAATCTAAAAAAATTAATAAATTTAAAATACAAAATATATATATATATTTATATTTTTATTATTATTACATTTAAAAACAGTTGTGCTGCTTAATGTTTTTGTGGAAACTGTGGTACATTACTAGTGTATTCATATTTATCCAAATATAGGATTAACTGATTATGGTATTATCAGTGAGAGTGATTTTGTTTTCATTGTTACAGCGATATCTCTGAGTATGGGTAGTTCAGTACATCATATGTGCTTTTTTTAAATCTGCAGGTATAAACAGATGATGCAGACTCTGAAACAGACCATGATGGTGGTTGTGGAATCACTGATCAATAAATTTGAGGAAGATCAGCTGAAGAAAGAGGAAATGGACAGGAAGAGCCAACATGAGCAGTCAAGCAGCCATTACACTGACAACTGCTCTGACAGTGACTCTTCATTCAATCAGGTTGTTATTGTATAAGTTTAAATACGTAACAGAGGCTCTTTGACAAGCATATCATCCTATTTATCTCAGCCTCTCCCATACTATGACTGTACATTCATACCGTAGACTGAATCACTAACTGGTGTCTTTGATTTCAACACGTAGAGCTATGCCTTTATCAAGCATGAGCAACTGCAAGTCATCGCTGAGAAGCTTGACCCCGGTAGACCTCGAGAGGTGAAAACTCCTCTGATACGCCCACTTCCCATAGTTTCAGCTGTAGAAAGAAAGAACATTCTGATTCAGAGGTGAAGTAGTTATCCTGATCTGTTTAATTGCAGGTTCGCTTGGAAGCTTTGCAGTCTTTATGCTACGCCCCTCCCTCTGACGTCCTGAGCTGTGAAAGCTGGACTGGTCTGCGCCGAAACCTCTCTGCTGTGCTCACTGACCCTGACCCTGAGCTCAGCGTAAGAGATAAGTGCTAAATAAGCACTGACCTGAACCATAGCCTCAACAACAAAATAGTTTCCTTAGCAGCTTAATGTGGAAATACAAGCGCTGACATTTTTAAGCAGTTTCCAGAGACAAGGTGTCATGTGAAATGGGAGGCCATGACCCAGTATTGAATCCCACAGTATGTGGGTGTTTATTATATGTATTGTGAACAAGGGTTTTTATAGTTAACCACTACACTAAAATAAACATTTTCATTACTTGATATAAAGTAAAACAATAAAACTTTTAGTTGATGTACTACAATAAATAAAACATTAATTATAATGAAATATATGCTGTAAAAACTAATATAAATGAGAAAAATACAAAAGAATTACTAGAACTTATAAAAGCTAATTCAGAATAGTAATAAAAACATTATATCATGCAAAAATAACAGTGTTGTTAACATTTCATTTTGCTTTCACAGGATAAAGTCCTCCAATTTTTTGCGAAAACATTTTCGTCTTCTCCTTTAAATGTGACTAAGGATATCTACAGTAGCATAGGTAATATCTTAAGCTTATTTTAGCAGTATGAAGTATGTTTTAATTTTCAGTATATTCGTGAATATACAAACTGTCAGTTCATTTTCATGAAGTGTCAACATCTCTTTCAGCTAAAAGCTTGGAGGCTCATTTCCTCTACCATAAGTTGAGTTTTCCCAGCGGCTCTACAAGTATTGATGCGAATAGACCAGATATGGCCCGTCTCCTCAAGCAAGTATGTGAAATTTTCTTCCTCCTATGAATAAAGATAAATAAAGTTTAGCTGGCTTGGATAAAAATATGAATAAAGTTTCGCTTGCTTGTATAAAGATGAGATTCTTTCTTTCTGGTCATTCTAGATGAGATTAATGAATGACTTTCAGAAGGAAGTGACAACATTTTGGATACGACATCCTGAGAAGTGAGCTTTCGAATTTCAAACAGATTTTCCAAATATTGTATGCTACTTCTTGATTGTGTCAGATTGGCTTGAATATAAATGAGTTTTTCTCCTGTGCTCTAGGTACATGGAGGAAATCATTGAGAACACCCTTTCTCTTCTCGCTCTGCATTCTGAACAGGGCATGAGCAGCCCCGGTTCAGAAAAATCCCTAGAGCCTATACACTTAATCTCTCTGTTAGATATCAAAGCCACCTGGTTTAAGAAATGGATGGTGAGCCAACTTTTTATCAAAGAATAAACATTGCCAAAAAAATGAAACACACACACCATTTTCTAAATTAGTATTTTTGAAATTTTGACTTTACTTTCCAGTAAAAAAGGAACATGTCTTGAATATATCTTGTTTAGTTTTCTTACAATAATAATAATAACTATATTAGCATCTACACAAATGGATGATAATGTTTTGTTTATTGTGAGCACATACTTGATTTATGTTCTGTGAATATAAATGCTGCACATGCTTTAAACTAGTAAGGATTTTGATTGCTTGCCTTTTTTGTCATTCATCAGCTGGAAAAGCTGGAAAATGACTCAACAATACTCAGAAAAGTGATTTCAACAATATGCTTCCTCTTTGCTATTATACAGTTAAGATCAAAAGTTTACATACACCTTTCAGAATCTGCATGTTTTTTTTTTTTATATAGTACTGACCTGAATAAGACATTTAACATAAAAGACATTAACATATAGTCCACAAGAGAAAATAATAGTTGAGTTTATACAAATTACCCCATTCAAAATGTACATACCCTTGTTTCTTAATAATGTGTTGTTATGAATCACAACTGTGTTCTGTTCTTTAGAAAAATCCTTTAGGTCCCACATATTCTTTGTTTTTTCAGCATTTTTGGGACTCATGAACAACTCCTACTAAACAAAAAACAAACAAACAAAAAAAAAAACAAAGCTGTGGATAATTTAAGTAACAACACAGTATTAAGAATTAAGTTTATGTAAATTTTTGAACGGGGTAATTTTTTGAAATGCAGCTGTTATTTTCTCTTGTGGACTATATGTAAATATATTTTACATGAAATATCTTATTCAGGTCAGCACTAAATAAAAAATAACATGCATTTTGTATGATCCCTCTTGTTTTGGTAAATAATTAACATTTTGCAGATTCTGCAAGGTGTATGTAAATTTTGACCTGGACTGTAGTTTGACAAATAGTGATAAAGAAAATGTGTCCTTAAGTTTATATTTATATGTGTAATACTGTTAAAAATTAATGTCAAAATATTGTTTTCCAGCATGGATACTACAGCAGAACCGTTGTCTTAAGACTTCTTGAGAGGAAATATAAGTCTTTGGTGAGTTATACCATACAGTTTTAGTGTGTAGAACAGTATAATAGACATTTCAAATGATAGTATGCTGCATTGTCACATGATACTATGAGCATGTTTAGTGGCTTAAATCTAAAATCTGCATGCTGTGCACACTGTGCTTACATTGTGAAAATTGTAGTGTAGTTTGTAGTATGATAATATTTTATTTGTAATATACGTGTAATCAACATTTACTGGCTAGTTTAAATGAAATGGGTAAAATGAACAGCTATTCAGTGCTAATAATAGTATGCATTCAAGTAATTAATTATGGATTTTATGGATTCTTTTCCCCAGATTGTTAATGCTCTGCAGCAGTGCATTTATTACTTTGATTCCTGTGATTCAGTTAGAGAAGAAACTTTGGAAATTATCCACAGCCTGGAACATCAGCAGATTGGTACGCTGAACTTTTGCCCACAATGTGCACGTACTATCATACTTTATCTGACAACCTGGCTTATGTTTTCCCCTGTGTGCTGTTACAAACTGTCTTCTCATGGTCAACTAGCTAGATTATCATTGCCAGAGATAATTCCAAGGGTCTGTGGACTTACAGTGAAGAACTTTCCCAGAATTCTGGTTCTGTATTGTAGTTGGAAGTCTTGTGTGGAAAAAAAACAGCCAAACATACACACAGTGTTGACTGATTGCATTATCTTCAGCTGTATTCACCAGCCGTAGTTACCAGACTTTCAAACCACCCACAGCTGTAAAACATTCATAACACATGAGCTGTATTTGAAAGAAGCTTATCTAGTTTCTGTGACCTGGGTCAGTTCCACTGAATAGTTACTTAGGTTACTCATGTAGTATTATTACAGATTTTAGATGGATTTTATATTTCGGTGGAATCAATCTAACTTATCTTTAGAAGGTAAAATCTCTAACTGTTGAACGTCTTAGAAACATGTTGTCATGCAGTTGTGGTGTGCGAATGACGAGGAGCAGACAAGAAATTCCAATGCTTAAACATTTATTTAGATAATCCACATAAGGGCAGGCACAGACGGGAACAGCGAGGAAATCCAAAACAGCAACCACAACGTACACGAACGAAAAACACATAGACAATATAATCACAGACAAACTTGAAAATCACAACCAAACCTTAAATACACTAACCAATCAGGGGGAGACAATGAGACAATGACGTAAAAACAAGAAACGGAAACGGAAGGATAAATATGGGCATACACAGGGAAACACAGACAAACGCAGCCCAAAGGGTCTGACACATGTCCAGGTGACATTTAAAAAAAATTTAAAAGATAATGTTTTAAAATGCATTTTTCCATAATTTTCATGGCAGTTCACATTTCCACATGCAAATTCTCTCTGTATTTTTTTTAACTTATTTCTATGTTTCCTAATTAATCAGCATAAATTAAATTGAGGTATACCTCAGTACTCACAATATGAGAATCATTGGAAGAAAATGTACTCAACTGTAATCAGAATAATTTAAAAAATAAAAAATAATGTTAAAATTAAAATATTTTTCATTTATGCTTTTAATATAAAATATAATTCAATTGTTTTATAAATTTCTTGATTATGGGATACAGTAAATAACCCAAAGACTTTCCTTTCTAATGCTTTTTAAATATGCCCTTCTGCACTCAGGTTTGTTTAAAGATTCAAATTTATATTTCAGTGCTAATTTAGAAACAGGAGGTCACATGCAAATGTCTGAATCCATTTAGAGCAAGCTCTGCGAATGAGACGTTCTTGTGTTTTGCCCCTCAGGCCCTGCTCGGAGAACTCTCTACACTTCTAAAGAGCTGGAGTTTGTTTATTTCGTTCACTCGCTGTGCGTGCTCGGGAGGCTTGTGATGTACACTAATGGAAGGAAACTTTTTCCCATTAAAGTGAAGAAGCGGAGAGGTAGGTTTAGAGGGGAGGAAACAAACCCAGGTTATGGATGTTGTTTGAGAAGAACAAGTCTGACTCACTAAACTATCCTACATGTGTAACTTGTCACCTGTTTCAGATCCGGTAACCTTGACTGACTTGGTTGTGATTCTGATCAATATCATGTACCAACACCCAAAACCGTCTTGTGTTGAGACAACACATGCAGGTGCGTCACTACTAGAATCATAAACTCTGATTGATTCGAACTCAGAAACTCAATCAGACCTACCCTTAAGGAGTGTGTCTTAATGTCTAAGCATGAGATTTTTATGACTTATTATGTAGATGTTAGGTGTGCCAAATCATCCAACTCACAGTGACATTACTGTATCAGTACCAGGACAAGGTTATATTATGTTGTCTTCTGGTCAGTGAACTTACTCACTACCTTGGAAGAATAAAATACTCTTACAGGAAGAACGTACAGGAATGCACATTATATAATTAAAGGATATTATTATGCAAGACTGATTAAAGAAGAAGTCCACTTCCAGAACAAAAAATTACAGATAATATACTCACCCCATTGTCTTTCTTTCTTCAGTCATAAAGAAATTATGTTTTTTGAGGAAAACATTTCAGCATTTTTCTCCAATATAGTGGACTTCTATGGTGGCCCAAGTTTTAACTTCCAAAATGCAGTTTAAATGCAGCTTCAAATGATCTAGCGAAACGATTGGTTATTTTCATCAAAATAATACAATTTATATACTTTTTAATGTCAAACGCTCGTCTTGTCTTGCTCTGCCTGAACTGTTTTTTTCTGGTTGATGATAGTTAGGGTATGCCGAAAAACTCCCATCTCATGTTCTCCCTCAACTTCAAAATTGTCCTATATCACTGTTTTACCTTTTTTGTCAAGGGTGTTTGATCTTCTTTGCATGTTCACTTTGCAAAGACTGGGTCGGTACTTCTGCAGCGATGTAGGATGATTTTGAAATGATTTTTGAAGTTGAGTGAGAAAATACGATTGGAGTTTTTCGATATACCTGTCTTGAACCGTAATACACGGAGTTCAGGCAGAGCAAGACGAGACGCAAGCATTTGAGATTAAAAAGTTTTTGAATTGTATTTTTTCGCTAGATAAGAGCATTCTTCCTCGGCTGAGATCATTTACAACCACATTTGGGATCGTTTAAAGCAGCATTTTAATCTGCATTTTGGAAGTTCAAACCCGGGGCACCATAGCAGTCCATTATATGGAAAAACTCCTGAAATGTTTTCCTCAAAAAACTTAATTTCTTTATGACTGTGAAAAAGAAAGACAGGAGTACTCATGGGGGTGAGTACACCATCTGTTAATTTTTGTTGTGGAAGTGGACTTCTCCTTTAATTATTAGGATGTTTTTTTCCACTTAAAAATGAAAAATCTGTCATTGTTTACTCCCTCTCATGTCATTCCAAACATATATGACTTGCTTTCAAAATGGAAAATGCATGAAGAATATCCAAGTCTCTTTTAATGTTTGAAACCTTCAATCCCCATCTTCTGTAATTGCATTGAAAACAGCCCTCAGATTATTCAACATTTCTATTTTGGGTTCCACGGTGGAAAGAAAGTCTTACAAATTTGGTGCATATTATGACAGAATTCTCATTTTCAGGTGAACCATGCTTTTACCAGGTAGCGTAAAGCACAAATCACATATTGAACCACATAGGTAGGCTATGTTTTCCATTTGTTTTTTGATTTTTTTCTTGGTTTGTCATCATTGGACAGTTTATACTGCACTTTAAATCATTCATTAACTGAGTTCTGCAGTAACACTTAAGGCTGATAACAACCAAGGTGTCCTGAAGCTCCTAACGAGTTATCACAGAGGTGTGTGTGTGCGTGTGTGTTTGTTTGTGTGTATTCTCCAGACTCCCTGTCCCCCACTAATCTTGTGATGGAGGTATTAAGGACCCTGTGTGACCGCACCGAGTGTGCTGTTGAGTGTCTCTACAAAATCCCTCTTATAGAAACTCTGCTGGCTCCTGTTATTACCCTGCTCAAAGGAAAGCTGGTCAGCACAATGTGAACACTCCCATCAGAGTCTAGACATGATTATGAAATCATTCTAAACTAGGCCTGTTTTACAATTTCATATAATTTTACTTTTTATTGATGGAAAATGTTGTGGATCTTCACAAGTAGTTCACACACTTGTTTATTCATTTATTGTAACATTAAAACACAACAACATACTGTGTATCTACAGTATATACATTTCCAGGGTGCAACTAAACAGCTTGCATGCTAAATTTCTTTCAAATATAAAACAAAACGCATTGAACTAAACCTTTGAATATTATCGTACATGTACATAATTTTACAAATACTACATTAAAGGATCAGTTCACTTCCAGAATAAAAATTTCCTGATAGTTTACTGACCCCCATGTCATCCAAGATGTTCATGTTTTTCTTTCTTCAGTCGAAAAAGAAATTAAGGTTTTTGGGGAAAACATCCCAAGATTTGTCTCTATATAGTGGACTTCAGTGGAGGCAGGTTAAAGGTCCAAACTGTTTCAATGCAGCTTCAAGGGGCTGTACACAATCCCAGCTAAGGAATATGGGTCTTATCTAGTGAAACGATTGGTTATTTTTAAAAAAAAAATATATATATATTTATATATATACACACATTTTAACCACAAATGCTCATCTTGCACTAGCTCTGCGATGCGCATTCGCGTCTGAATGGGGAGTAAATTATCAGGAGATTTTTATTCTGGAAGTGAACTAATCCTTTAATGGCAGATGGATTCTGTAGCAACTCTGTGACATTACGTATAAGAATTTCCATAATGTATTATCAAGGAAAACGTAAACCGAATAGATTTTACTTTTATAGCACTACAGAAGAATCCTGTTAATTTGAATCTTGAAATCAAACTGTAATCTTCTATATAACATCTCATCAGAGACCTCATCTGCAGCATTTTATATGCATTATACTGTTCACCCCAAGCATTTTCAATTTGTCTTTTGTTGCAGCCCAAATTAAATTCTCTAGAAAGTGCCTTGACTCACACAGCAGACACACTGGCGAGGATCGCTACCACTGAACGAGGTTTATCACTCCTGCTTTATGACAGAAATCTCGTCTCGGCCGAGGGTGAAAGGTAAGTAAATCTAATTTTGCTCTCAGGTTACATTCATTATTTCTTCTTCCTGCTAGTGTCATCTTGAGCCAGTCGGCACTTGTGCCATATATATCATCAGCATGCATAGGTGAAAGAACAAGCTTCTTAATAAAAGAAAGGAACCTTTGACACCTGTGTCTTCAGTGAGATGAGTTGTAGCGTGCTTGGTGAAAGAAACAAAAACTTAATGTGAATAGAATAGAATAGCCCAAGCTGTCAATGACTACATTTGTACACCACCACTAATTGGTCCATAACGATAGGGCAGTTAAAAGCGAAATTTCTATTACAAAAATGTTATTCACAGACCCAGGTTATTTAAAGGCACAATATGTGAGATTTTTTTGATTAAAAGAAGCAGCGGAAGCAGTTGATGGTGGCATAATAAAAGCTCCACTGCTTTCGTGCCGTGTATCACGCTCGTCCTTTATTAGCAATCGCTCCATTGTCCTATCTTGCTTCCATGACTTTCAGCCCCACCCTGCTTCATATTACAGTGACCATAATTCCCGACAGATTGCATCAGCTGTGGGGAAGAAGACTACAACTCCCATGATTCCATACTCAATTATGGCATCATCAAACTACGCCTTTGGTTCTTTGTTTGTTTTGAATATGCACCCTCTAGCGGCGAAAACTTACATATTGTGCCTTTAATATAGTATAGAATTATTATAATACTATACTGTAACATGTTTTGTTATTTCCACAGTATTTCAGCAGCACATGTGATTGTGCAGTTTACCCAGAGGCTGTTGGCAAAAGAGCTGCATGTGTTCAGCGAGCTAGAGATTCCTCCTGCTGTGAGCGGGGCCTTCATCTTCGTCTGCCGGCAGATGTACAACACCTGCGAGGGCCTGCAAGTTCTACGGCCATATAGCCTGCACGAGTGCATTGCTAAAGCCTGGAGAACGGTGACCTTTATGCACACTAACCTCACTAATTGTTATTTCCAGTTTAGTCTTTAGCTGACTGTTTATTCCAGATTTACAATGCAGTAACAACAGAGGTACACCTTCTCAAGAGTGTACGGTGATGCCCTTGTGGACTTTAAACCTACACTCTTTCAGTTATCCTATCAATGAATATATAAAAACAAGAATTTTATTATATCTAGATTTATGTTTGTCTGTTGTTGCATAAGTGTTATGAGGTCAGTTACAGAATTTTGGTAACTTTAATAAGTAATCCGTTAACCGTAGATAAAATTACTCATGTAGTCTGTCACAGATGTTGTAATGTTTTACAAACATGTTTATCACTGACTGGAACACGTCATTTACTGAATTGTATGATGAATTTTCGTCTGGGAATCTGACCAGTCCCTGTCTCATACTGACAAATACACTACTGTTGCTGACCCCAAAGTTTTAAACTCGTAGCATACATTTTCACCCAAAATTTAACCAAAAATATAAATCCTGTCATTAATTACTCACACTCATGCTGTTCCAAACATGTAAGACCTGTGTTCATCTTCGAAACACAAATTAAGATACTTCTGATGAAATCCAAGAGCTTTCTGACCCTCCATAGATATCAACGCAACTGACATGTACAAGGCCCTGAAAGGTGTCTGTGGTTCAACACATCTTGAAAACTGACACAGAAGTTGTAGTATTCTCGTAGCTTTATAAAATTAAGGTTGAACCACAGATGTCACATGGAGAAGGGTCTGGCTGCAGACATCTGCACCTGCACTCTAAGACACCTGCACTCTCAGACATATGTAGGCTATATAGTGTTTTCCTTCACAAAACGTGGCATAATGTGGCATAACGGATTAAGATGATAAAGACTAAACTCAGTATGCTCCTATTTATTATTAAAACAACTACACACAAGCAGGTGAGCCCAGAATAAACACAACGCCGCGTACATTTGCGTTTTCCCATAAAGAGTAATCTCTACAGCTGTTTTATATCATTGTCTTTTGTTTATATTGATTTTCTATGGGAGGAAAACGTCTATTAACGCATTGCGTTCACGTTTGCTTGCCTATACAGAGTTGGTCCTTTTAATATCACATAATGCCTTTCTTATGGCGTGTTCATATCTGCTGGTATATCGTTTGACAACAGTAAGGTTTATATTGAATTTGGTCTTTATCATCTTAGTCCGTTTTGCCACATTAAGCGTTTGCTGGGCAAGCGAAAGTTTGCGCATTCATGGCCATATGCTTGATAGAAGTACAATAAATTAATAAACTATATTATAAATTTGATCGTTTAATGGCACTTAATGTACCTTAATACATTAAGCCATATCAAGTGTTAATGGTTTTCTACGGGAGGAAAAAGCTTAACGAGAGACTTTGCGCATTGCGTTCATATTCTGCTGTTCTGTGGCCACGGATTTGCAGGTCTTGTTTTTATCTCCTGCAGATGACGTTAGGACCCTGTACGTTATGCTATTAAATTAGTTTGAATCGTTTAACGACCACAGCGTCTTGTCTCTATTGGCAACACGCGCCATTTGTGTGGATTGCAAGTGTCGTGCAGGTAGCAGAGAGTGCTGGTGGCGATTGCGAGTGGCATTGTAATTTATTTTCTTTTTCTTGTCTTCACCACCTGGCTACTGTTGTAAAATGTTGAGAGATTCAATTAAAAAAATAAATAAATAACTAAAATAAAGTAAAAATAAAATCGACTGCAAGTGACGTGCAGCCAGACATAATTGGTCACATGGACTATTTTAATGATGTCCTTACTACCTTTTTGGGCCTTGAACGGGTCAGTCGTTTTGCTGTCTATGCAGGGTCACAAATATCTCAGTTTTAATTAAAATATCTTAATTTGGGTTCCAAAGATGAACAAAGGTCTTGGCAGGTTTGGAACAACATGAGAGTGAGTAGTTAATGACAGTGTTCTCATTTTTGGATGTACTATCCTATTACATTTGTATTAAAAGAAAGTAAGTTTTCAAGTAAACATATTTCACATATTAATCATGTTTTTGCCAGACGTTTTACCAATGCCTATTGAAAATTTATATTCTGTTATTATCAGTCCTCTCACTGCCAAAATAAAGCCTTCATTTTCAGCCTATTCTAGACAGCAGCTTTAAAGCTTGCAATGTCTGTTCCCCAAGCAAAACAGTATTAATTTTGGAAGAACTGCTGAACGTCCATTCTGTGGGCTGTGTGAAGAGGATTTGTAGAATACAGAAGAAGCAGTAAAGTGCTGCGCCGTCAATAATGAAACCTCCTGGGATTCCCCTGCCTTCTTAAGGGCGAGTTGAAGCGGTGTGAGAAATCAACATTGCATTCAACGTGTCGTCTCATTATTTAGCCATAGGGTTTAAATGCTGTGTAGCAGTCCAGCCTGACAGTGAATTCTCTTCCCCCCCCAGACAAGCTCGATGTCGGAGAGAGTTCCCACTCCTGTTCCTGGAGCTCCCCCAGCGATGGCTTCCCAGGAGCTGCAGAGCGTGTGAGTATCTCTCAGTCACGCCTCCAGTGTTCTCTTGTTCCTGCACAAGCTGTTTGTTTCTGTGCTAAACTTGAGCTTGGCCTGCCAGTGCTGTTGTGTGGGAATGAATCAACAAGAACAAGAAATAATTAGCATTCTTGCTGAATCCTTTGTCCTGGTTCTGCAGGGCGGCCTGGGAAGAGATGCTGTTGGACAATCTGCTGAATTTTGCTGCCACACCAAAAGGACTGCTGCTCCTCCAACAGACTGGAGCCATCAATGAGTGTGTCACCTACATGTTCTCAAGATTCACCAAAAAACTACAGGTATTATAATCAGATGCCACTTTCAAATGCCACTTTTACTCGGCCTTCACTACATAACAGATGAAGGCGCCGGTGCGGACACTTGAAATACTCCGTCATTTTTGGTCATTTAGATAAAATTAATACATCCTTCAAATCTGTAAAAATAATTAAAGCAAACAGGATGTGCTTTCTGCTATCTCGGTTTCTGTGAACTTGAGCGTGAAACTTTGAAACTCTGTGTATACTTATTTTACAGACATGAAAAATATATCTGTAGAGAGTGAAATGTCTACATTTAAATGAACCAATTTAAATAGAAAACAAATATTCTCAGATTATGTATGCACACAGGCACATCCATACTGCGAAGATGACGAGTAACTGTTGCCGACTTCATCTCTTATGCCAAAAAACAAAGAAAGCACTAGTTTATCAATAACTTTACATTATTATGTCTGCCGTTGCGCTGTGGCAAGCATTTTTTTGCGTGTGCCTATTGGGCTATGTAGGCAATTAAAGGCTCATTATTATTATTAATTATATGGTTCATTATTATAAATGTGCGGCTAATATTCGACTAATGCTTAAAATGAATGACTACTAGTCGACCAGAAAAATCTTTAGTCGAGGGCAACCCTAGTTTTTCATATTTTCAGACTCAGAAAAGTAATCTATTGATGTGTATTTCCTCCATTCTTTCTCTAATCTCAGGTCAGCAGGTGTGAAAAGTTTGGTTATGGTGTGATGGTGACCCAGGTGGCCACTACAGCCCCAGGCATTGCGGCCTTGCAAAGCTCAGGTACCTAGAAGACTTATTTATGACCAGTTTAATGTACATCTTGAGAGTTAAGGGGAGCGTCTTCTATATTTTCCCCTCATAGCTTCAGACAGCAAAGGTCATGTTAAAGATGTACTGAATGTGTTTTATATCGTTAGTGTTTCTGCAATCATTACATTTCCTGTTACTGTTGACTTAGGGCTTGTACATGACAGTACTTACTGAAACAATGTTACTCAGTATGGAGGCTAATGTTTTAACATGGAAACTAGAATGTGAGGCTGTTAAACTAGTTAAACTTTGAGTGGGTTTACAGGATTTGTCCAGACAATTGTGGTGGAGCTGTGGTCAGCTTTAGAGTGTGGTCGAGAGGATGTAAGGGTGGTCCATCCAAAATCTACTCCAATGGACCCTATCGACAGGAGCTGCCTCAAGGTTATGACTCCCCCATCGTTTACCTTGCAATAAATATTCAGATTTGCTTTACTATTTACAGTAATTTAGAAGCAAAAGCTATGGTTCACTGAGATCTTATGGATTTAGATAAGGCTTCGATTTCCAATTTCCACAGTGTGCCTGTAAAAGCCACACTGAGTAATTCCATGAATAAATGATTTTAGCAAAAGTGCACACAATCAACCAAAGACCACTTGAAAGTCAACATGAAATTATATTCACAGCTCATTTTACTTGATTAACATTATCCAGTAGCAAGTTATTACATTTTGATAAAAGGTTATAAAAACACTTCTTTTTTTGGAATAAACCTTAAACACACACATGCACATAAATGAAATAGCTCTGACATTATTTGACCCTAAATATGAATATTAGAATGGCTATTTTATAAGTTACTTCTTTGTAAAAAAAAAATATCAGTCTGACGATTCTGTGAGAAAATTGAGTGAACTGATTTTTGTGTGTGTGCAGTCCTTCCTCTCTCTAGTGAATCTGCTTTCTTCACCTCACG
Source organism: Labeo catla (assembly GCA_012976165.1). Taxonomy (NCBI): domain Eukaryota; kingdom Metazoa; phylum Chordata; class Actinopteri; order Cypriniformes; family Cyprinidae; genus Labeo; species Labeo catla. Next base: position 105,090 of record VONZ01000779.1, on the reverse strand, counting down.
CCGTGTGGGAGCTGCTGGGACATCGAGCGCTTCCTAACAAAGCCGAGTACAATCTAAGAGAGATGGCCACATCGGTTTTGGTGAGTACAATAGACTGGACAGCCTGCCTCTCAAACCCAAACTGGCCTATACATGTCTAGTCTCAGCCTACAATCATAAACCGTCCACAGTCTGTTCACTGACCTTGATGTATTGAGTGATTTCCCTAAAGAAACAGACTAAAGGTAGAAAGTTATCCATGAACAGTACCATTCAAAACTCCTTTTATCTAGTGAATACTTCAGCGAAAGCATCAAACTGATCAAAAGTGACAGTAAAGACTTTTACATGGTTAAAATCTGCTTCAAATAAATCCTGTTCTTTTGAACTTTCTATTGATCAAAAAATCCTGGAAAAATGTGTCATTGTTTCTATAAAAATATTAAGCAGCACAACTGTTTTTAAAGGAGAAGTCCACTTCCAGAACAACAATTTACAGATAATGTACTGACCCCCTTGTAATCCAAGATGTTCATGTCTTTCTTTCTTCAGTCATAAAGAAATCTTTTTTTTTTTTGAGAAAAACATTTCAGGACTTTTCTCCATATAATGGACTGATATGGTGCCCCAATCCCAAATGCGGTTGTAAATGATCCCAGCCGCGGAAGAAGGGTCTTATCTAGCGAAACGATCGGTTATTTTCATAAAAATAATGCAAGTTATATACTTTCTAATGTCAAACGCTCGTCTTGTCTTGCTCTTCCCGACCTCTGTTTTTTTCATGACAGTTAGGGTATGTTGAAAAATGCCCATCTCATGTTCTCCCTAAACGTCAGAATCATCCTTTTCTCTCTTTTAGCATTTGAGAATAAAAAGTATATAAATAGTATTTTTTTAATGAAAATAACGATCGTTTCGTTAGATAAGACCCTTCTTCCTCGGCTGGGATCGTTTACAACCACATTTGGGATCGTTTGAAGCCACATTTAAACTGCATTTTGGAAGTTCAAACTCAGAGCACCATATCAGTCCATTATATGGAGAAAAACCTTCAACTGTAATAAGAAATGTTGAGCACCACATCAGTAGATCTACATTAGAACAGTTTTTACTCTATTTTTAGTCAAATAAATGCAGCCTTGTTGAACATGAGACCTCTTGACGTCTTAAAAAAAAAAAAAAACACTTCATATTTTTAAAAGGTCTCTCCACATTTTCCCTCATTTTCCTGTTTTTTTTGTTTTTTTTTTACATAAATGGTACATGACAACAAAATGAATTGTGGTTGGTCATTATAAGTGTTGGTCAGACGGTGTCTTCCTGTCTAAGTGGGTGGTTATTGGCTACGCAAGACTAATACATATTTGACTAGTGTCTGAGAGTCATACCTGTCTTTTAATCAATACTGTCCTGTCAAAAGAGTTGGTGAATGTGGCATTTTACAGCAAAGATTTTCTTAATTTGCAGTTCAAATTATGATCATTTGAGGGCAGGCTTTGACCAGTGCTGTGCTGCACATCCCAGAAATAGCTGTGGTCTTTGTCACAATTATTTTGAAATCGTGCATTTTTAATAATCGCTCACTCATTCTTCCCGTCAGGACCTGATGGACCGCCTCATCATTATTAACTCTGACGCGAAGATTCACTCCCTCTTCAACTATGAGCAATCCCACACGTTTGGCCTGAGGTAAGATCAATAGTTCAGTCCTCACTACCAGTAAATGGACAGGAAGGGCACAGAACTGATAGAGGGTCTTTATAGAGGTTTATTATCTGATTAGCCTTTTTTCTCCATTCATTCTTCTCTGGGGATCAATGGCTGATTGATTCTGCTCTTTGTGTTCTCTGTGCTATGATTATCCTGAATTAATGCCAGACAGGGTGATACCAGGATATGAATAAGTACTCAGGCTCTCAAAGGAAGTAGAATTGACTGGTGTAAGCCACCTACTCATTTTAAAGGAGCACTTTTAATGCATTCGGTCTACATATATCAAGGAATTGACATGGTTTTAAAATAAATTCTCTGTTTTTATAAGAAACAGAATGAGTTTAGCTCTTTAGGTCACTTACCGCAGGCTAAGTTCACATTTACATAGATAAATAGTGCTGCAGCACTCTTTTCTCTCCTTCCACTGGTATTTATATTAAAAAGGATTATGTCAATATTATCATTATGAATATACATACCGTAGCCCTCCATATTTCATAAAGAGCCTTTTTTAGAAACCTGAATGTCTCTAAAAAGGCAAAATATTTGAGTATTAAGAACAAGGTGGTGATAAAAATCATGTATTAATATTAACAGACCAACAGTATTATTTATTACAGGATGTAAGTTGAATTTTATTCAGATTTTCTATGATGGTGGTTTCATGCTCTCTGCAGCCTATAATGCATTGCACAAAGCAAGTTGTGGTCAGCACTAACCATGTTTATGCTCACTGCAAGTGAACTATTTATTTTATCGTGTTTTATTTTATCTCGTGTAGTTTTATTGATGCATTTTCACGGATGAGGAGATGCCAAAGCAACCTGCCAATGTTGGCATCTGCCTATTTAGGCTAGTGCCAAAATACTGTAGAGGTCAATTGGATGTATGGCTTTTTACAGCAAAAGTTATTATTTGCATTTAGCATTGTTTTTCCCCTGTTAAGAACCACTGTGGTGAAGTATGATTTTTTTGTTTCCCCTATCTCATATGATTAGGCAATCTGTTTGAGTGTAAAAAAGTTATGGATAAGAAAAAGTGTCTTGCTTGAGTATTTCAATCATTTTAATCTACACTGTGGAGCATGACAGTTGAGATCTAGGATTAAAGTCTCAATTTTGATTGAGATTTTAAATAAACATTCTGTGTGTTTCTTAGCGTGTGTTTGTGTTACTCCGCCTGAATCTAAATCTTTATATGGCATTTTGCCTCAGTGCAGAGGAAGTTGCCTTTGGCAATCCAAAGATCGATTGCGGTGATGAAACCGAGTGCTGTTTATTTGTTGCCGTCATGTTAGTTTTGCTGACTTTCCCTTAATAAAGTCAATATGTAAGTTGTGGCATGAGATCCTCAGGCATATTCTGGTGTGTGTATATATATATAAAAAATAATAAAGAAAATAAATAAATAAATATATATGTATCTGTGTGTGTGTTTGTGTAATATAAATATGTATATGTAATATAAATATTTTAAAAAATTGGCAAAATTGCGCAGGGAAAAATATGTCAATGTACACTCTTAACTGCCTTTACCTGAAAATTGAGTGTTTATTGTTGCCCTTTTGGATTATTGATGTACTATTTCCTATTTAATATTGTACAGCCGCTTTTTCACAATTCTGTATTGTCAAAGGCGGTATATAAATAAAGGTGACTTGACTCTTAAAAATAAAGGTGCTTCAAAGGTTCTTTAAGTGATGCCATAGAGGATCCATTTTTGGTTCCACAAAGAACCATTCAGTCAAAGGCTCTATAAAGAACCATCTCCTTCTTACCTTTTTATAATCTAAAGAACCTTCTTTTGCCACTAAGAACCTTTTGTGAAACAAAAAAGGTTCTTCAGATGTTAAAGGTTCTTTATGAAACCATTTAAACAAAAAAGGTTCTTCTATGGCATCGTGAAGCACCTTTATTTTTAAGAGTGCAGTAATGTATGAAGCACATCTAACACAGGTCACTTAAGAAAAAACTTTCTGTTGTTCAGTGGTGAGAATACACATGACCAACTTGAACCCACTGCAAAATCAGCACATGAAAACCTTTCATCCTTATGCAAAATTCCTGATTATATGGATTCCTATAGAAATTGCTAATTTCCTATAGAAAAAAAAATATATTTTTTTTTTGGTAATATTACCGCTCCCCAACAACCTTCTAGCTACCTGTCCACATCCACTAGGTTGCACCATCCTAGAGGAAGAAAGACTAAGAAAACATCACACAGTGTTTAATCAGTACATAATGTACAAAAACTTACCAAACAAACTCTTAACTCAAGAACTACAAATAAGTCAAGGTTCATTTTTTTGAATTCTCATCTACTTATCTAAGATAACAACTCTTCAGGTAAGCGTAAACTATGATTTCCAATAACAAGCGATAACAGAAACTAGAGAATGCAATAAATCTGTGATTTGATAATTACTTAAAAGATATCTGGCTGTTGGGATGGCAGGGATCAAAAGGTGAAAAGGTACATGAAGCAACATGAGTTCTTGGTTGTGGGTCTATGAGAAACATGTAACTGTTGTGTCTGTGGAGTGACCCACATGCTGTATGAAACAATCCTACACTCTAGTGTTTACGTGGAATATAGTCAGTTTGCAAAATATCAGCTTCTAGTTCACGCCTTCAGTTACTCAGGGTGTGTTTTTAAGTCCTTCAGTTCAAGAACTCATTTGTAGTTAAATTATCACAGACGTGTATAGATAAATCGCCCCCTTGTGTCAGATTTGAGACTATGCACTATGAAAATAAATGTGGTTAGCTAGTATTTTTACTCATGCATCTAATCTGTAAAAAACATTAGATTTTTCTTAGTCAAGATAAAAATTTAAATATTGATGTGGTAATGGCTGCTGAACATTCAGCTTTGCCATGACAGGAATAAATTACATTTTAAAATATATTCAAATACACATATTATGTATATGAGACATTCTACAGAATTTGTGGAAACTGCTGTCCCACAACCAAAAAACACATTTAAAAATCATTTAAGTATTCAAATTTGAAATGTTTATTAAGATCTTTCTATTATCTGTTGAAACCCACAATAATATATGGGTACTTTCATTTGGGAGGTGGCTGTCCCGAACCCTAACCCCTGAATTATTATTATTATTATAAAAATTATATTTTAATGCTTTTGTATTGATTATTTTAAAAAAAGTGAAGTTCAAAAAAAATATTTATTTTATATTTTCTTTGTAAATTATGAAAGTTTATGTAAACAAAAAAAGCATTTTTCATGTCACCGAAACAACGTATATTTTAGTCATTATTATTTCAGTAGTGACAAAAGGGAACGCATAATCCTCATATTTGGGGGAAATAAGCAGAATTTTAGTACAGTTATGCAATTTTTTTTATATAAGTATACTGAATTATCAACTAACGTTACGATGTTACAATAGTTTTTGGTTAAAAGTAAATTCAAACTAACGAATCCTTAACTTTTAAGTTAGTATTAGAGGTCGACCGATGTATTGGTTTTGCCGATTAATCAGCACCAATAGTTGACTGGCGGAACTATCGGTTATCTGCAAAAATCCATGCCGTTGCTGGAGCAGCTAACAAGGTCGTCATTATACAGCAAAGTCCCTATAGTCTTTGTTATACAGCACGAGAGCGGCCTCTAGTGGCGGAATTTACTGACAGCACATGCCGTTTGTTTAGACACGTGACACTGCGTTGCGCAGAGTGGGACACTTTAAAAGCAGATTTAAAACATCGATAACGAAATGGTGTGTACAGTATACTGTAGTGCATGTTTTCATGTCATTACTAAGCAATGAATTTGTTGACTAGACGCTGCATTAGTGGAGAAAGGACAGCAGTATACTTTTGCCCGTTTGGTGATCAAATAAAGTCTTGTAGACCGCCGCTTGAATTGATCGCGACGCGTCCCGTGTGTGTGAGAGCTGCGAGTTCTTCTAGACGCAGCACTGCGCTTTTGCCCGTTGTGTGACTAACATATTTTTATATTTTCATTAGATAACCAGAAATGTTTTACAATAGAAGCAGGTCAATTGTGAAAGTACAACAATATCCATATGTATGCGATTTCTATACAGTGGCCTTGGTGTAGATATTTAAAGATGGCCATCTTTAGCTTGATTGTTGATGTAATGGTAACACTTTACAATATGAGTCCATTTGTAACATTAAGATTGTGAAAAGCTGTAGAATCGAAGTATTGTTCCTTGTTAGAGTGTGTTAATTTCAGCATTTACCGATATATTTTAAAAACTTTTGTTAACATTAATGAAAAATGAACTAACTATAATGATCAATATATAATTAATATTAATATTTTTATTCATTTACAAAGTATGGTTCAGTAGGCTACTTTTATTTTTAAAATAGTAGAGCACTATTTATCTACCTTTCAGCAGGCCTGGACTGACCATAGGGCATACCGGGCAATGCCCGCCGGGCCGACGCACATTTTTGGGCTGGGGCTGTCAGTCATAATTTAATATTTTTTAAAAAGTTTATTAGGCCAATTTATTACCGCAACGGTACAGTATCTGAGACACGAATCACGGCCCATTGGTTGACTGTCTTAAAGGACATTGAGCTAGTCCAATGAAATCTCAGGCCACGCCCTGCCTCCCTCCTGGCCAGCCCTCAGCTCCATTTGACAAAATCTGCTATTTTGTTTGACGATAAATTTTGCTACAAGGTGGGAATTTTGTCACTGTGGCCTTCTCTTCCAAGTCTGAGTATTGTAATGAGAGTAATAAAAGACTGTATAATAACAATAATAACTAGATAAAAAAGTTCGTCAAGACAAACTTTAAGTTGGCTTGAGAAAGCCGGAGCAGAAAGTTTTAGAAAGTTTGAAAAGTTTAAAAAGTTTGAAAAGTTCAAAAAGTTTAAAAAGTTTAAGAAGTTTTAAAAAGTTTTAAATTTGGATGGTTTTCAGTCTGAAATAGTTTGAAGTTTTAAAGTTTGAATTCAGTCTGTCAGATAGATAGATAACTAACATGTTGTTAGTATGATTCTAACATTTTTAGCAAGTTACTAGCATGTTGTTAGCATTTTTTAACATGATTAACCAGTTACTAGCATGTTGCTTGTCTGTTTCTAGCATGGTTAGCATGTTGTTAGCACGATTAGCAAGTTACTAGCATGTTGCTTGTCTGTTTCTAGCATAATTAGCATGTTGTTAGCATGATTAGCAAGTTGCTAGCACGATTAGCAAGTTACTAGCATGTTGCTAGCATGTTTCTAACATGATTAGCAAAGTTGCTAGCATATTTCTAGCATGATTAGCCAGTTGCTAGCATGTTTCTAGCATGATTAGCAAGTTGCTAGCATGTTTCTAGCATGATTAGCAAGTTGCTAGCATGTTTTTAGCATGATTAGCAAAGTTGCTAGCATGTTACTAGCATGATTAGCAAGTTGCTAGCATGTTTTTAGCATAATTAGCCAGTTGCTAGCATGTTTCTAGCATGATTAGCCAGTTGCTAGAATGTTACTAGCATGATTAGCAAAGTTGCTAGCATGTTTTTAGCATGATTAGCAGGCTACTAGCATGACTGTAGTTTGGCTAGTGATAGATAGATAGTAAGGGTTAGATGATAGATAGATAGATAGATAGATAGATAGATAGATGAGTTTGATTGAGTTTGAATGGATTAGAACTACAGTACATAGAAGGGAAGCTTGATTGAGTCTCAAGGGATTCTGGGAGTTTTGACAGTTGAAATTTAAATAGTGTTGGCTCATTTGAACATTCCGTCAATGTAAGTCTATGGGATTTTTCCGAGTTTTAAACGTCATTTTTAGGAAAACCATAAGTCCGATCAGTTAGAAAAGATATAGCAACTCGAGTCAGACCAGTCTGAAGATCTGGGCTGAGTTTGGAGTTTGTAGAGTTAAAGCTCTAGGAGGAGTAGCAGTCAGAAATTTTAGTCTCAGAAGAATAATAATAACTTTAAGTTTAAATAGCATATCAGTAAGTTGGCTTTCTCAAGCCAACTTAATAATTAAGAATAATTTTTTACCAAGGTTATTCGCTTCCATGCAGGTTACTGTGGTTTAATGTTTGAAACAAAACAGTGAGCGCATATATCCTTTGATGTGTCATATATATGCCTCAGCATATTGTTTAAATAATCATGGTGGGCCGCTATGGTCAAAAATGCCAGGGCCGTTTTTTGGTCCCAGTCCAGCCCTGCCTTTCAGTATCCATTTTAAAAACTATCGGTCGATTAATCAGTATCGGCCAGTGTGGTCCAACCTAGTTATCAGTATTGGTAAAATCCAATATCGGTCAACCTCTAATCAGTATGATCAACTTTTTACCTTTTACAAAAAATGTTGATTCAAAATACAACAAATCTCATAAATTACACTTAAAATATTGTTAAAAATTTAATTGTTATAGATTTACCTCTGAAAATTTTAACCAAATAGTAAAAATATATATTTACAAACTAGATGTAAGCAAAGACTTTATATGTCAATGTAACCCTTATAATTAAATTATTACTCTGTTTCAGTAGTGACAAATTTGGGGAGAGGATAAATATTCCAAAACTTGCTGAAAATACAATATGAGAATTAACTGCACAATTACTAGAAATGTGTACCTTGGATATTATACAATTTGCATAAATACAATTTTTTGGAAAAAGACACGTTTTTTTCCCCAAGACCTTTCCACCTCTGACTTCGGACCAATTCTGTAGAATGGCCCATGTACATAGGCTTATCACCACTGCTGATGTATTTCTGACACATAATAGATTATTGAAATCCTTTTTTTCTTGCAATTGTGAAGCTAATCTGAAATCTTCTTCTTTGTGTTGCATCACAGAATCTTTCATCAGCACACCATAAATACATCTAGCTTTGCCCAGACTTTAAAGAACTGAGTGCCGTTAGGATTATCAGTGTCCGAACATCTGACATTTATTATGCTTTGTATAGCTCACTCATTCTTGTGATCACAGTCGCTGTCCATTAGCAGAGAATAGACTGTGTCCGGAAGCTAAGGCTGCTGACTTCACTGCCAGCATTTTTGTGTGAAGGCACATTTTAAGTTGAGAGAGAATTCTATGAATATGAATTTTAAGGTACTGTAGGGATATAACAATTACATCCGCTCTCAATGATACAGAGTTGTAGTATTCTAATACTTGAACACATACTGCATGCTCAGTATTTACTTTCGGGTTTAGTATGAGTATGCAAATAGGAACACAGCTTGAGTCTGCCTTCATAGTGGATGGAGTTTGGGGTTAGAGAATGTAGATTGAAAACTGTTGTAGTTTTTAGCTGCAAACGAAGCGCTGATGCTGCACTGATTCAACCTCCGTCACAGTACAGTGCTGTTTAATGGCTGCATTGAAAATCCTCTACAATCAGCTTTGCTCAGCTGCATTGAATCACATCATTAGAAACCATTAGAGAGGAAAATCTGTGTCACCTCACCATTCTAGCAGTTCAGTCCCTCTGGGTTTTCAAGAACTGATATGTGTCACTATACTGTTCTCCACTCGTACAGAATATCCTCATCTCATCAGTCCAGTGCAGGATTTCATGATTTATTACTCTGAGCTTCCATGCTAATTTCCCTGGTAATGTGTCATGGAGTTAAAATTTAATATTCACCAATGGTGTACACAGAACTGCTGCTGGCTGTGTGAAATACTAAACTTCTCAATCAGACATGACAGCATGTGAAAAATGATCTGATTTTAAATGCAAATGTCAGGGTTTTTTTTTTACTGTTTCAACCCTTGTGCGTCAACAAAAAAAGTTACACATAGGTCCTTAGTGTTCAAAAATGTCCACGTCAAAAAACTGTCATAAAAATTTTAAGCTGTGGAGCACAGACTTAAGTTTGGTCTCATTTTAAAGAAGACCCATGGCAGATTATTGCTGAAATAGAAAGTTTAAAAAGTGAAACCCAAAAAAAAGTTACAGAGCTTTAAGTTTATGAAAATGCTTTATGAACAATATTTTATATAAAATATATATTTTATGAAACACATGGAACTCTTGCTAGAAAATCAAAGCCATAAATCTAAACAAGTTGTGTTCCAAATTTGAGGTTGATATCTCAAGAATTGAGCTTTCAGTAAGATTTTGTTTAGGCGCAGTACCAGATTTTCCTCATTAGGTGCCAGCAAAAGTTGGTTGGATTTGTGATTTGCAGTACAGTTTTTCTCTGTCAAATATTACAACCAGACATGCAATTTTTTTTGACACACATACAAACCGCACTTTGACATCCATACCAACACACCTACACAATTATAGCTGCATTATTTATCCAGTTGGCTCTATAATATGCAGAAGCAGAAAATGGACAAAAAGAAAGTATTTGCTTTATTGGCCAAATCTAAAAACAAGGCAACATGTGGTAAAAAAAAGTTGTAAAAAAAATTCAATTTTGAAGCCTTGCCAACAGATTGAAAGTTGCATCATTTTACAGTTAAATGGCACTGTGATTAAAAAATAGCAGTTTTAATGGGTTTCAATGGGGACATTTTTGTCCTTAAGGTCCTGAGAGGAACAGTTTTTTGTACCTAGTGCAAAATAGATTTATTTAAGGAAATGGGGGTGAAATAGTAAAATTTCAGTAAAAATACACACCTGTACCAAAATCTATGCAGCTGGCAATAACACAGGCAAAATAATAATAATAATAAAAAAAAACTGAAATGGACAAAAATGTCCAAAAGGTCGCACAAGGGTTAAAATGAGAAAAACTAACATTTTCTGTTTTTAGCTATGTAAAATTGAAGTAATGTTCGTTGCTATTTGTTTTCCTATGTAAACACTGCTTTATTCCATCTGTGCTCATCCAGGCTCTTGAGCGTGCTGTGCTGTAACCTGGATTCTTTTCTTCTGCTGGAGTCTCAGTATAACCTCTCTGAGTTACTGCTGCAGGGTCAGAGGGACAATGTTACTGAGCCGCCCTCAGGTGAAGGGTGAGTGACTGTCTCTCAATTTCCTGTATTCCCTTGAAAATAGTTCAGCACGACACACTAATTCAAAGTCAACCAAACAAAGTAATAGATTTAAAAAACTTGTAGTATTTACCATACGTTTAAGAGGCTGAATTACTGTAGATACAGTGTGTATTGATTCTGTATATTGTTTGTTTATACCGGCTTCATCATCCTTAGGGAGTTCATCATCGATGGACTGTCTGTGGAAAGAAACCATATCCTGGTTCGAATCGGTACAGTTGGTGGCCCCTCTGAGAGAAGACTTCCTCCAAGAGCCCTGCAGAAAGTGAGAGCATCTCCTTTTCCTATGCTTATCAGTTGTATGTGTAGTACAATAAACTGTGTTGAGTTGATCATGTTCTAGATACAGTACCACAGAAGCAAAGTGCCACTGGATTAAATTTGGTTGCAATACACATTTTTATTTTGTAATTTAAAAGCAAGACATTCCGTTAGGAATTGTATGTTAAATAAGATTTAATCTGTTATTGAATACAGGATGCTTTTGCACAATGGATGCGATTTAGATGCCTTATCTACATCCCATTTTTGAATTTAAGAAACATAAATGGGGTCTCAAATATCATATTCATTCATATATCAACATAATCTCTATGGAGGGGTTTACTGCTGCTTTGGCAGTTGCTTATGTGGATTGTGTTTCTCATATCTCTTAGGAATAATGCAAAAAACAAATATTATGCTTCTAAAAAAAGCTTTGCAGATAAAGCCTCTGTTGTGATGTAAAGAGATTTGTAAACAAGGCAGTAGATGCATATTTGACAGTTTGAGGGATTACTAGATATGACATTAATGACATATAGGACGAGGCTCTGGTTGATGACTCAACACATCTTTAGGTTATTACAAAGACTGGAACTAAAAAAAAGAAACTGCACCCTTTTGTGTTTGACAAACAAAGCCCTTGTGTGTTATTTTTTTGCTTTTTATTTGTTTTATGCCGAAATTAGACTCTTGATTTAAAACTGCAATCAATATTTATTATTATAGCAATGGAAAAAAATATGTTTTGGCTGTCATTCAGTACTAGTGACTAGCTTGTTTTGGACCAAAGATTTGTGTGTAGTTTCCCCATACATTAAAAAAAATGCTTAAGAATTATCTTTTTAGAATAACTTAAGTAACAGGTTAATGGCTGAGCTTTTTACTTATTGCTTTATTACTTTTTTATTTTATATTTTTTGGGAAAACAGTGTTGTGCACAGTTGTAATACAGCTAAATATTGTGTTTTAGCAAATTAAAATAAGAATTCAGCTAAAATAAATTAAAATACACTACAGTTTTTAATACATTACTGATTTTATGTTTTTCAAGGGTTTTATGCTCATGAAGGGTACATTTATTGGATCATAAATAGTAAAAACAGTAATTATTTTGAAACATTGTGAGAAATGTTATTTAGTCCTGTAATGGGAAAGCAGAATTTTCAAAAATCAAAAATGTTTCTTATTATTGTCAATGTTGAAAACAACTGCTTAACATTTTTGTGGAAATCATGCTCCATTTTTTAGGATTCTTTGAATAGAAGGTTGAAAAGAACAGCATTTATGTTAAATATGATCTTTTATAACATTTTAACATTGTCATCTTTGCTGCATATTCATTCCTTACAAAAAAAAGTAATGCTTTATTACGCTTTATTTATTATGTGTTTAACTATATTTATTTTATACAATGTTCCGTCAGATAAGCTTTGTAGTGTTTTTTTCTACAACACATGAAATATCAGTTCAACAGAATATGCAAATGTGTTGACTTTGTACAATTTTGTTATATACCTTAATAGTTTAACATAGCTAATAAAAACATGAGATTTTGCTGCCTACAGCTTAAAAAAAAAATAATAGGACACCACAGTAGACCATATTTATGAAAGGTGTCTCATCTGTCCTATAGGGGAATGACCCTTACCCATGGCCAATAGTGTCTACATATCCTCTTGCTAAGTATTACATCCTAGACGTGCCCAAGACTCTCCGCACTAAACAGGGTAAGAACAGACTTTTAATGCATTAGGTTCTACTGTACATGTTATGTGATATATGACCCTGGACCACAAAACCAGTCATAAGTAGCACGGGTATATTTGTAGCAACAGCCAACAAAACATTGTATAACATTTTTCTTTTATACCAAAAATCATTAGGATATAAAGTAAAGATCATGTTCCATGAAGGTATTTTGTAAATTTCCTACCGTAAATATATCAGAACTTAATTTTTGATTAATAATAGGCATTGCTAAGAGCTTTGTGTGGACAACTTTCTCAGTATTTTTCTCAGTATTTAGATTTTTTTCACCCTCAGATTATGATTTTCAAATAGTTGTATCTCAGCCAAGTATTGCCCTATGCTAACAAACATACATCAATGGAAAGCTTTTTTTACTCAGCTTTCAGATGATGTATAAATCCAAATTTCAAAAAATTGGCCCTTCTGAATGATTTTGTGGTCCAGGGTCACATATTTTTGAAATGTCTGAAAGCGGTTTCCTTATTAAACTTATTTAGCGCCACAGTTTAATTCAGTGTTGTACATGGTTCTACTCTGTAGTAACTTCAAGGGCACTTCCTCTCTTTATGACAGACTCATTTCTCTTCTTTACTGTTACAGTGATACATCTTTATTTCAATGTGACAGATATTTCCAGCTCAATAAATAGAGACTACATGTTCTTAACGCCTAGTAAACGCTCTTCCTTTAGGAACAAGCCTCAGTACGTGGATGAAGGCCTATTCAGTGTCTGAGTGGTGTTTCTTTCGGCTGTCTTTAAATGTACACTAGGCTTGAGTCAGTATATTGTTGTTTTGAGGCCAAGTTATATAGTTATTAGAAACAAGTCATAAAAGGACATGTAATCAGTAAATGAATTTGTTGTGTACTGTTCATATGATATTTATAATGAAAAGTTTTGTTTACGAAGGACAATTTTGATTTTACCAATGGAGATGAGAGAAAAAAATGGACAAAAAAAAGTTAAATATAAGATATACACATAATGTTATATCCTACAGTAAATAGTCTCTTAAATGATGGAGAATTGACAACACAGTAGCTTCTGAAAAGTAGTTCAGCTCAGGTTCTCACAAAGACAGGCATGTTGTATTTTGTTGATAAATCTTTGATACTTTTTTTATACTGTCAACCAAAAGAAAAAAAAAACAATCAAAATGATCAAAAATGTGTAAAATGGCCCAAAATGGATGATCATAGCATGATGAAATATTGACTAAATTTAAAGAATGTTTTGCCACAAGACATTCACTTAAAAATGAACACTGTGCCCGTTTCTTCCCAGAGTCAGAGATCAGTGCTTTCTTGGCCTCGTCTAAAGAAACAGAGAGAGATGCTAGCTGGATGGATGACTGCAGGAGACAGATCTGCAAGATCATGGCTACAAAGTCAAACACTCTTACTGGATATGGTATGACCCACATTCAGCTCTGTCTGAAATTCACAGCAAGATACCCAGCTTCTCTAATTTTACACTGAAGGTTTACTGCATTTAAAGAGGTCAAAATGAGAATATGTTTACCCAATCACTGAGGTAATAAGGATGATATTACCTCATCCTTAGGATAGCTACTTAAGAAGGTATCAGGCACAAACCCTTCTTCTGAACAACAGAACTAACAATATCCCATCCTGTTCGCCAGCGATTCTATCCTACAACAAGTCTGTTCTTTTCAGCAGCAAATTTCAGTGCAAATTGTTTCATGATCCTGTCATAATGTAATGCAGGCGTTGCAAAGAGGCTGTTGTTGAAGGACGTAGCAGCACAAACTACATTGGGTTCGACAGCAGAGCTGCAGCTCGTGAGTCAGTGTTGTTACTCATTTCACATGCAAAGAGGGCATTTACATAGAGGTCCTAAAGGCACAACAGCACAAAACGGCCTGTTTAATTTTAAGGGTCAGAGAGATAGTGGAAAATAGTCATAAAAAACTAAATTATGACTGCTTTGGCAAATTAAAAGTGGGCTGGAGGGAAAACAAATAAAACGATAAAAAAAATGTATGATACGGCCCTTTTAAATTCAAAGCTGAGCTCTCTTGCATTATGTGTTCTAAGATTTATTTATTTTGGAAAAGAAAACTTATAAATTTGTGTATTCAGGATCTCTAATTCTGCAACACCAGTTTGAAGCGCACACTGGCATTTTTTATTTACAATCTTGACAACCTATTACTGTATTTACCTTCTGATTTCTGCAGGAATTAAAGACAATTGATTTTTCAGTATGCTAAAGATAAAGCTGTAAAACCCTGTCTTTCTTTAGTTGATAAGAAATTATATTTCTTGAGGAAAACATTTTAGGAATTATCTCCATATAGTGGACTTCAATGGTGCCCCCAAGTTTGAATTTATAAAATGCAGTTTAAATGCAGCTTCAAATGGCTCTAAATCCCAGCCGAGAAAGAAGGGTCTTATCTAGCGAAACGATTGGTCATTTTCAGAAAAAATTGACAATTTATATACTTTTTAACCTCAAACGTCTATTCTCGTCTATTCTCTGTGTGAACTTTGTTTTTTCCGGGTCAATACAGTTAGGGTATGTCAAAAAACACCCATCTCGTTTTCTTCCCCAACTTCAAAATCATTCTGTATCTCTGCAGAAGTATGGACCCAGTGTTTACAAAGTGAACATGCAAGAACATCAAACAGCCTTTACAAAAAAGGTAAAACAGCAATGTAGGAGTTTTTCGACCTACCCTAACTGTATTGACCCGGATTACACAGACTACGCATGTGCATGCAGAGATGAGACAAGTCAAGCATCTGAGGTTAAAAAGTATATCAATTGTCAGTTTGTTTAAAAAATGACTGATCGTTTCGCTAGATAAGACCCTTCTTCCTCAGCTGGGATCATTCAGAGCCATTTGAAGCTGCATTTAAATTGCATTTTGGAAGTTTAAACTTGGGGCCACCATTGAAGTCCACTATATGGATATATATTTTTGTTCTGGAAGTAAACTTCTCCTTTAAATCAATGTTGTGTTTTTCTGGATTAAGTGTAAAATATTTCAGAGATGTAGTTCTATTGTGAATGTTTAAAACTAGCCAGTGTCTTAGTACATGCTGTTACTGTATGCCTGCCAATGTCTGACTCCCTGTAACACTGTGTTGCTTCTATGTCTTAATTTAAAGTAATATTTGAGTAACAGTCACACAGCGAATTTTCTTGCTGTGCATTGTTGGAGTTATGCATTTCAACAAACAGGGAAATACGTTACACTAAAGAAATAAGATTGCAAGCAAACTCAATAGGCTATAACTCAAGACATAAAAAACATCCACTTCTTATATGAAAGAGGCTCTTTTGCTAGAATGTTGAGGTTTGATTCAAAGGGAAATTGCCTTCACGCTTTGGGTTTCTTTTCTCCCACAGTGCTTGCTGATCTGTTGGAGAGGGTCGTGCTGCATCTCTCGTCTTCATCCACCGACTGCTTCTTTCCACCGGCAGAATATAAAGGTCAGTCAACAGCACTTTAATGTTTAATGAAAGGGTTTTTTTTTTATTTATGTGACCAACTTGCAACAGCTAGCTTAACAGAGACATCATTCACATCAGAGGGCATATATGGAATAAAAAAAAAAAACACAAGGGTATGTATAAGTATACCTGTGTGTACTGCACTCCTGCTTCTCATAATTATGATTGGATGTAATTTGAATAGAAAAACTGCTTTCTGCTTGAAACTTTCTGCATCCCACCTGGTTAGGACATGTTGTTAGTTCACCATGGTATGCTCATTGTAAAAATCCATCTGGCTGAGATTTGTCAGCTTTCTATTCACACAAACAGAATTATTTAGAAAATGGGCGAATAGCTGAGGCTCTGTGGGGTTTTCATTTATTAAACATAATAGTTCTCAGAAATAATATTGGTCATGCTCTTTTGTTTAAATCCCAGCTGCAAGGAGTATCTGCTGGCTTGAGTTTGAGTAATGTGACCACTTCAAAAGAATGATTTGGCAAAATTCGCACCCCTTTCAACCTATTGTTGATTTAAGATTTATAATAAACCTTGAAATTTATGGTTCTTTTGCTTTGTGTTTGACTCCATGACATCAATTAAACATCTTTCAAAACGACTACTGTCTCAAAACATCAAATTTTCTTTTTAATGTCAGACAGTTAAAGTTTTCATGCTTTGAAAGACTTTGATAACTCGTTTTTAAGTATGGTAAGGGGCAGGGGTCAGTTAACTCTGGAGATTATTAGTGGTTTGGGTTCTGGCAAGCTCATGAACTTTTAATTTAATGACAAGCGTCTCCTTTCATTTTTTGAAGACCAGAGTCTGAGGCTACGAGGGAGAATGTTTCTAGCATTTTTCTGCTTTAATGCAGTTTTAATAAACATTGTATTATATTGTATTATACTGTAGTGTATTGTATTGTATTATATGTTATGTTATGTTTGTTGTGTTATATGTTATGTTATGTTATGTTATATTATACTATATTATATTGTATTATATAAATAATTTCTGCTTAATTTTGTTATAATTTATCTTTAAACTCAAAGTAACATTTGCCAATATAACATACTAATCAAAGATTAGTTCACTTTCAGAATTAAAATTTCCTGATAATTTACTAACTATTATTTAATCACAAACAAGTGACATTGGCAGAAGTATGTTTTATAAGTATGTTTACAAAGCGAATGTGCAAAGAAAGTCAAACGGCCTTTGCAAAAAAAAAAAAAAGTTGGAGACCCTATGCAAATTCTTTATTTTTAAACAAAGTGCACAGACAAAGAACTAACTGCGTGTGACCTTTCCAACATGATTACATAATGAACTACTGCTAATGCTAGATGACCATTTGTGGTTAAAAAGTATATTTTTACATGACATTTACTTTATATATATATATAAATATATATATATATATACAAAATGACAGATCATTTCACTAGATAAGACTCTAATTCCTCGGCTGTGATCGTGTAGAGCCCTTTGAAGCTGCATTAAAATGGCAATTTGGGCCTTCAACCTGTTAATCGCCATTGAAGTCCACTGTATGGAGAAAATGCTGGAATGTCTTCCTCAAATACCTTAAAGGGGTCATCGGATGAAAAGTGTTTAAACATTAATGTGTGTTGGTAGTGTATGTACAAATCCACCCTATAATGATAAAGATCCATGCAGTGGTTTTTAATTAATCTGTAAAAATAATATCCCGTCACACCGACAGAGGCCGCTCCCACGATAGTTGATTGACATGAGCGTCTTACCTCAGATCAGCTGTCACAGTCCAACCTCCATTGTTTCAATGCTGAAGCAGGGATGTAAGTTAGACAAGAATATCTCAGATTTTTAACCAAAGTATATTATAGACTTTTCATTAAGACCCTAATGAATCATATAAGGAAAATGGGCATCCGATGACCCCTTTGATTTCCCCTTTGAAAGACATGAACATCTTGGATGACATGGGGAGTAAATGATCAGGAATTTTTTTTTTCCTGGAAGTGAACTAATCTTTTAACTAGTCTTTAAGTAAATATTCATTTTGCTACAAAAAAGAAGACATAAAATGCAGCTTCTGGGTAAGCTTTTGGATTAATGAAACAGTGGGTCAGTTTGGCCCAATGCTCAAAATTCCTAAATATTGCTATACTGTATGTATGGATGCCTGATGTGGAAAGTATTACGGTGTCATGTTACTTTAGCATTCGTGTTCTCCATTCATCAGCCTCTGGGTCTGTATCCTCCCCTCTCATTTAGCAGAGGAGTAGGGGTGAGTTGTCACACTTCATCTCACTTAGTCGTTCATGTCATAATCGCTGACTGATGCGAGCAGCAGGAATATGATTTGTCATTCCACCTAAACCCTTATCTCCCATTGGTTCATTTGCCAGCCAGTCAGGACCAGTCACTTCACAAGGTGCACATCTATCTGCATTATGTCATCATTACAATTCTGACATTGTTGTTATATTAATGAGGATGGAGGAATGGCCCCATAATTATATCAGTGGGCCCATTTCCGTCTCACCAAGGGCCTTCACTCAATTAAGGCCATTCTTAAGCATGATGAATGTAGATTACGCAGCTGATGTTGATTTGTGGGTAAGCCGATGCCGAGACGAAAATGTATTGTTTAACAGCACATTTTGCCGTGCTCTTTTGCTACTCTGTGCTCCATTTACTGAAATTAAATGGGTATTTGAAGAGGAGGTGCAAATGGGAAGTCATTTCTTTTCTTTTTTTGGTTTCAGTGGTGGACCACAGTGTAAAGACTCGAAGCCTGTCGTCTGTGGAGCAGTTAGGTGTGGGGATATCCCTCAGGTAACGTACATGCGTTTATTATGTGCTATGTCTTAAAAGGTCTTAAAAAGTCTTAATTCTCCCTTCCACAAATAAAGGCCTTAGAAAGTTCTTAAATCAAAGCACAAAGGGTCATAGTCCTGGCATTAAATATTGCATGCACTGCAAAAATACTATTAAAAGTGAACAAAATGAAGTGAGTTCAGCAAAATGAAGTGATGCTTAAAACGAGAACAAACATCTGTCAACGAGGTATAAAAACTAGAATAACTAGAATAAAAACTTGTTTTCCTTTTGAATTATTTATTAGCCCATTGGCAGATTTTTGATCAGTTTCTCAGAAAACAAGACTTCCTCAGTTGTTTTGCTTCTGAAATAAATATATCTTTTGGAAAACAAGAAAAAAATACTGAGAAAGAATAGCGCTTTTTACAGTGTGATCAGAATGTAAAAGCTATTTTCATATTTCATTTAAGCTATATTTTTTATAGAATAAATTTAAAGTTAGGATATCTGTTTAAAACCAAACAAAACAGTCTTAAATAAACATGCAGAAACCTTGATATTTTATTGCATTTATTATATATTATTATTATGATCCTAAAAGTAAAACTATGTAACTATTATTCATAAATACATGAATTTTGCTTTAAAAATCTTTAGATATTTGTACTGGAAGACAGGACAGAAATGCTGATTGGGAAAGTGATTTTAGGAAAGTGAAATTATTTCAGTTTTACTGAAAGCCACTGGCGTTCTGCAGTATGTCAGCACGCTAGTTAAACGCAATATGAACCCATTTAGATATTTTGTCTTAAGGCAATCCACAATGACTGTAATCAGGCAATGCATTCTAGTGCTCAGCACATTGGGATAATTGTAACTCTCTGTTAACCTTCATTTGGTGCTGTGTTTCCCAGGGAGAGACTGTACATGCGTGATAAACCTCAATTTAATTTGGTTGCGAAATTTGTTCTTATTAGTCAAGAAATATTGCCTTGAGAAAGTTCTAATTATGTAAATGTGCATAAGTTGGTGTTTGGGGAAGAACATTTTTAACAATGTCTTTTCACCTTTGTTTAGCAAGGTCTTGTTGAATGTAGTATTAAATGAAGCTGCCATGTAAACTGTGTGTGTGTGTGTGTGTAGGTATGGCAAGTTCCTGAAGCTATTGAGAGAAGATTCAGAGCAGGATCTTTGTCTTCTGCTCAAGCACTGTCAGGAGTTCCTCTCTCAACAACGAGTCAATGTCACTTCCGAGCTCTGTATCCTTCTCATTATGATTTATTTATAATATTAATCAAGTGGCTTGCAAATTATTGCAGGAATTCTGATATTTTACATTTGATTGTGCACAATATTTACATTTGCTGTAGACCATATATTGATTTATGTTAATGTGGATGAATCAGATCATTAGTCAAATAGTGGCTCCAAAATCTACCAACATCCACTGATAGGACACATTTTCTGCTTTCAGCTATTTTGGAGTGAATTTTGAATAATTAGCCCCAAAACATACATGTTGGACAGACGAGACATTTCTTTTTAAAGTATAAATTTCTTTGCATTATACAGTTGAGGTCAAAAGTTTACATCCCCCATTTCAGAATGATTAAAAATGGGTTCATACAAATTATTTTTACCAAAATAAAAGGGGTCATACAAAATGCATGTTGTTGTATTTAGTACTGACCTGAATAAGATATTTCACATAAAAGATGTTTACATATAGTCCACAAGAGAAAATAATAAAAATGACCTGATTCAAAAGTTTACATCCTCTTGATTCTTTGTACTGTGTTGTTACCGGAATGATCCACAACTGTGTTTTTTTTTTGTTTAGTGATAGTTGTTTGTGAGTCCCTTGTTTGTCCTGAACAATTAAACTGCCCGCTGTTCTTCCTTATGGTCCTTAAGGTCCTACAAATTCTTGGGTTTTGAGTATTTGAACAAGAGATGGACTCATATGCAACTATTACAGAAGGTTCAAATGCTCACTGATGCTCCAGATAAAAAAAAAACAAACCAAAAAAAACTATGCATTAAGAGCTGGGGGGCGAAAACTTTTGAACAGAATGGAGATGTGTAAATTTTTCTTATTTTGCCTAAATATCATATTTTTTTCTTTAGTACTGACCTTTAGAAGCCACAGGAGATAGTTACATGTTTCCCAGAAGACAAAATAAGTTACATTTTCCCTGATCTTCAAATTCAAAAAGTTTTCACCCCCGGCTCTTAATGCATCGTCTTTATTTCAGGAGCAAGATGGATTTCAAAATCACACAATCATTGTTGGAAAGGGTTCAAATACACAAAAATGCTGAAAAACCAAAGAATATATGGGACCTGAAGGATTTTTCAGAAGAACAGCAGGCAGTTTAACAGTTCAGGACAAACAAGGGACTCATGAATAACTATAACTAAACAAAAAAAAGCTTCACAACAGCAGTGGATCATTCAAGTAAGAGCACAATATTAAGAATCAAGGGGATGTAAACTTTTGAACGGTGTCATTTTTATAAATTCACCTATTATTTTCTCTTGTGGACTATATGTAAACATTTTTTATGTGAAATATCTTATTCAGGTCAGTACTACATAAACAATAACATGCATTTTGTAAAATAATTATTTTGGTAAAATAATTAACATTTTTAATGATTCTAAAAGGGGAATGCATACTTTTGACCTCAACTGTATAACAGAATATTAAACCAAATGGCATTAATTTTTAAGAAATATAGCCCAAGTATACATTTGAAGAGTTTTCATTAGGTTTTAAATGATAAGACAATACATAAATTACAGTTCAGAAGTTTGGGGCTTAGAATTTTTTAATGTTTTTGGGGAAAAAAGTCTGCATTTATTTGATCAAAAATCGTTGATCAGATAATGCTTGTTAAACATAATTTGTTTGCAGATGACTCTTGATTTGAAATTCTGTATATAACAACCTGACATTCATACATTTTAAAGTCTGACGTAAGTGTTCAAATTCTTTTTGCCCACTATTTCAGCATTGTAGCTGTTAGGAAAAAATACATCAACCTCTAGAATGTATTGAAGATTCCTTGACCCAGCTGTCAGCCTGTTTTCAAGGTGGTTATCCTGGTCACGACTGGTTTGCCTCCACAGTTTTTCTGCTCATGCACGGCGACGTGGGTCGTTCTCTGAGTCTGCTTTTGCGTTTCTCCCGTCTGCTGCCGTCTGCCTTCCTGTGGCCTCCGAGACTGCATAGCTCTGTGAGTTACAGTCTGTATTGCTTCTCTATTTCTTCCCATTCATGTCAACTTTTAGTACGTGCTTGGGTAGCTATTATCAAGACTGGAGCTTGATAAAAGCTCAACTTTGCCAGGAATAAATTGCATTTTAAAATAAAATGCAAAAGAAAACAGTTATTTTGAATTATAATAATATTTCACAATTTTACTGGTTTTAACTATATTTTTAAATAAATAAATGCAGCCTTGGTGTGCATATGAGAGTAAAAATCTTAAAAAATATATATATATATATGAACTATTCCTTTAAATGTCTTAAGCTTAGCCCTTTTTGCAATTTTGTACTGCTAATAACACCCACATCCCTCTCATGTTTAGTAATGTTCTGAATTTATATTATATATATGCTTGTGTAGCTTTCATACCCATGTGCCGTAAACAAAACTCAGCATTTTAACCTGCATTATCATTCTAATCTCCATTTGCATAGGAAAAGTTAATACTGGGAGGAAAAGCTGGATATCATGATATTACTGGGGCAATATTCATTACTGTGGTCCCCATAAAATTTGGATGGAGCAGTCTCTCTCTCTCGCTTTCTCGGAAAAGCGGATAGTAAACAGAGCTCAGTTAATAGAGTTTCGGCTGTAAAAATATGTGCAGGATATGATAATGCTCCCCACACACGAGTTTGTCTGATTACAGTGCCATATTTCTATGCTGTCAGAGTGGCTGTGCATGTAAATCATTTAGCTGAAAGACAATGATGACAATCAGGAAAAAGAGAAGATGTAGCTCTTACATTTGTCACAGACCCCTCTAAACAAGAAGTGGCAGAGGAAGCTAATAAAATCTTGTGTCATTAGTGTGTGTGGTGTTCTGTTGTTTACAGTCAGTTCTGTCATTATTTACTCACCTTCATGCCATTCTTATACGCTTTTGTTTCTCCTGAAGAACAGAAAAGGAGATGTTTTGCATGTTTCTGTTTTGTATAACCAAAAAAATACTCCAAAAATGAGAAAAAAGCATCATAAAAGTGGTTCTGAAGTCATATCGTAGCTTTGTGTGAAGTACAGACTAACATAAAGTCATTATTTACTGAAGACCTCGCCTATGCAGAGTTCTGAAATCTCATTTGTACTTCATGTTCGGTCACGACACACAAAAACTAATGCAGCTTAGCATCATTTGCACTGCACCTTGTGCAATGCATCTTAACACTTTTATGGACTTGTTTTTTTGTTTTTTAGGCACATCTCCCTATAGAGATTGCTCAGTCGGGCATTCATCCCATCTACTCCTGCACCGCTCATTACGTCGAGATGCTGCTCAAGGCCGAAGTTCCTCTGGTTTTTTCTGCCTTCAGGATGTCTGGCTTCACTCCCTCTCAGGTGCTGTATTTTAAAGGATAAGTTCACTTCCAGAATAAAAATTTCCCAATAATGTATTCACCACTATGTCATCCTGGATGTTCATGTCTTTCTTTCTTCGGTCAAAAAGAAATTATGTTTTTTGAGGAAAACATTCCAGGATTTTTCTCCATATAGTGGACTTCAATGGGGATCAGCAGGTTGAAGGTCCAAATTGCAGTTTCAGTGCAACTTCAAAGGGCTCTACACATTCCCAGCTGAGGAATAAGGGTCTTATCTAGCGACATGATCGGTTATTTTCTTAAATCAATAACATTGATATAATTGACCAGTGTTTACAAACTGAATGTGCAAAGAAAGCCAAATGCTCTTTATTAAAAAAGGTTGGAGGAGAAAATGCGTTTGTGAGTACACAGTTGAAGAACTAACTGTGCGTGACCTTTCCAACATGATTATGTAATGCATGAAGTCGTGGATGCGCGTTGCAGAGCTAGTGCAAGATGAGCATTTGTGGTTAAGAAGTATAGAATTTATTTTATTTTTATTTTTTTTATAGAAAATGACTGATCCTTTTTACAATACAAGACCCTTATTCCTTGGCTGGGATCGTGTAGAGCCCTTCGAAGCTGTGTTGAAATTGCAATTTGAACGTTCAACCCATTGGCTCCCATTGAAGTCCACTATATGGAGAAAAATCCTGGAATGTTTTCCTCAAAAACCTTAAAGGGGTCATCGGTTGCAAAGTTCACTTTTTCATGTTGTTTGAACATTAATGTGTGTTGGCAGTGTATGTACAAATCTACCCTATAATGATAAAAATCCATACAGTGGTTTTTAATTAATCTGTAAAAATAATATCCCCTTTTTCAAATCGAGCCATTCTCAGATGCCTGTCGGTGTGGCCACTCCCATGATAGTTGATTGACATGAACGTCTTACCTCAGATCAGCTGTCACAGTCCGACCTCCATTGTTTCGATGCCAAAGCAGGGATGTAAGTTAGACAAGAATATCTCAGATTGAGCGATTGAGGTGTTGTGTTGCTGGATGTAAAAATGAACATAGTAGTCTTCATTTACTCCCGACATCTGAGCCGCTGAAGATGCAGTGGATTAAGTTTGTTTGTGAAGGGAATGCACCTCCTGATCTACATAAATGTGTCTATGTTAACTTATTTAGGGGCATTCTAATAATAGTAATCAAAAATTTAAGACATTTTACCTATCTTTCATTCACAGTCCTCATTATTAAGATTGTGTGGAGATCTTGTATTTAAGCTCATCGTATGTTACTTCGTCACAAATCTCTGTGGGAGTTAAATCACTGACGGTGTGAATCGTGATCGCTGGGTGAATGAGTGTGACGCTGCCAGGATAGAAATATAAAGATGCAAAGACATTCTGCTATGACCTGAATGACTGACAATCTTCATAGAAAAACGCAGTGATTACTCAACGCTGCGCTCTTTCTGGGGTTTATATGCATGATCTCAAAGCTCTGCCTCAAGTCATCTGTCAGATTTAGTCAGATATGACCTTTTTCCAGCAGTCAAGGACAAGCATATTGAAGAGTAGCTGTTTTCTGCGTTTAGTTTATTTCTGTTTTTTTACTCTTTATCCTTTGAACACTCTCAACATGCCTGGATCCTGTATTCCTCTGACATGACTAAAAATGTATTTCTCTGTGTGCCTGAAAATTCACTACTGATGTTAGAACACACACACACACATTATATATATA
Organism: Labeo catla; assembly: GCA_012976165.1. Classification (NCBI taxonomy): domain Eukaryota; kingdom Metazoa; phylum Chordata; class Actinopteri; order Cypriniformes; family Cyprinidae; genus Labeo; species Labeo catla. Next base: position 79,792 of record VONZ01000779.1, on the reverse strand, counting down.
TATATATGTGTGTGTGTGTGTGTGTGTGTGTGTGTGTGTATATATGTGTTTTTTTCAAGGCTGTTTTGGAAAAAAAAGAACACTTTTAAATTATTAATGTGCATACTCAAATACACATAGACCTATCTAAAATATAAAAATATATATTTTAAGCAATAAGCTATATATATATATATATATATATATATATATGTGTGTTTGTGTATATGTGCGTGTGTGTGATTTATTTATTTATTTTTATTTTTTGTACAACAGATGTTGTAGGAGTACTTCATCTCACATTAGTTTATCAGAGATGCTACTTGAGCCACTGAAAAAAAAAATTACTCTTTCTATGATATATAAATGTATGAAGGCCATTTCTGCCACTGAATTAAAAAAAAATGTTGCAGCTTTTTATCTCACAATTTTGACTTTTTTTCTCCAAATTTCAAGATATAAACTCACAATTCTGACTTTTTCCTCGCAAATGCAAATTTGTATATCGCTGTTACGTGTTTGTGTTCGCTTCTGACTTTTTTTCTCAGAATTGAGATATAAACTGAAAAAAAAACTGATATAAACTGGTAAAAAAAAAACAACTGATGTTCTCAGAACTGCGAGTTTATATCATGCAATTCTGATAAAAAAAAAAGTCAGAATTGTGAGTTTATATCACGCAGTTCCGAGAAAACAATTCAAAATTGCAAGATGTAAATTGCAGTTGTGAGAAAAAAAGTCAGAATTGTGAAATAAAAAGTTGCAATTACCTTTTTACATTTTTTATTCAGTGGCGGACTTCCATATAAATTTAACCATTAATCTGTACAAAAAAAAATTATCCCTTCAGTTCATGATAGACGTTGTAACAAGAATATTATTTATACCAGACAGCAGTATTGAGCCGTTAACAGCTGCAGTCAATACATGATTCAAAGTCATCAGTTGTAGGAACTTTTACACAGCTGAGAAAAATGCAAAAAACCACCTGCAGTTGATATAAAAATACCCAAAGTTCTGAAACTTATAACTAGTTTTGAATGGACGGAAACTGAAGGAAAGAAGATTTTCTGTTTTAAATTGAGTGTCACCTCCATCATAGAGGGCGTCCGTGTCTGTGCACTCGGGGAGAGTGTTTCGAATTCTAGACAAAGCAGGAAGAGTGTCTGAAATAGAGACACAGATGCTGTATAAATTGCCTCCTGGAGTGGTCTGGATGTACAGGAGACATGTACGCTCGGCGAAACTGGAACGCTTTCTACGATAGCGCAGAATAATTGAACAGCTTCTAAGGGAGGATTACATGACCTGAACTCAGTTTTCAGCCACAGAAACAAAACAGAAATACATCAAGCCTGTAGATTATAATTCAAGAGACTTGATTTATTTCTTGTGCATGAGCTCCAGGAACATACAAAACCATGTTTTATCTTTTTTTTTTTTTTTGTCTTGCTTTCCAGTGAAAATACTATTACACTGCAAAAAAGGCTTATCTTATTTAGTATTTTTGTCTTGTTTCTAGTGAAAAATCTACCATTTTTTGATGCATTTATTAGATAACTAAAAGACTTAAGATATTTAGTCTTTTATTTGGGGAAAAAAAACATCGAAATGAAGTGAATTTTGCCTATAACAAGTAAAATTATCTGCCAGTGGGGTGAGGAAAATACTCTTAATATAATTTTTCTTACCCCACCGGCAGATAATTTTACTTATATTCAGCTAAATGCATGTCTTTTTGCTTATCTAGTAAATGCATCTTGATTTAAGAATATTTAGATATTCTGACTAGAAACAAGACAAAAATACTAAGTAAGATAAACCTTTTTTGCAGTGTATAAGCATAAACCACATAGTTTTGTTCGATTTATACTTAAAACAAGTTTTAAGTCAAAAATAAACTTGAGTGCTGTTGTTAAAAAGTAAACTTTTCTAATTAAAAAAAGTTTGATCAAAATGCTGTAATGACAATAATATAATTACATTTTAAAAGAGCTGTTTCTGTTTTAATATGTTTTAAATGTTACTTATTAATTTTATGGTAAAGTTGAATTTTCAGGAGACATTTTTCCATGATCCCTCAGAAAGCATTCTGATATGCTGATTTGCAGCTCAAGTAATATTTCTTATTATTAACATCAATTTTGAAAAGAGTCCTGCTGTATAAGATTTTTGTGGAAACACTTTTATGTTTTTATGTTTATTTATACAATTTTGTGATAAATAGAAGGCTAAAAAGGCTAAAAAAAAACAGCACTTCTTTTGTAACAATATTAAATTCTTTATTAAATTTAATGCATCTTTGGTGAATAAAAGTATTCACTTAAAAAAATAATGCTGATTAAGAAAATGATGTGAAGATTTGTTTCAAAGTTTATTATGATTCCAACAGGTAATACAGACCGCATCAGACCTTGACAGTATCATGTTAGAATTCGATATTCAGAAGTTTTTGATCTCATTTATTTTTCAAGCATTTCATATCGATGGATTTAAATCATTTATAGTGCTAGTCTTGCATTTTCTAAAAAACTACTTTTCTTGCTCTCTCTCTCACTTTTCACCCCCCACCTGTTATGCAGATCTGTATTCAGTGGCTCGGCCAGTGCTTCTGGAACTACTTGGACTGGCCTGAGATCTGTCACTATGTGGCTACGTGCGTCATCATGGGGCCGGATTACCAGGTGTACGTGTGCATCTCTGCCCTCCGTCACCTGCAGCAGGATATCCTGCAGCACACACAGACGCAGGACCTGCAGGTCTTTCTTAAGGTGCAGTATACTATACTCGCCCTCATGTCCTTCCAAATCAGTATGCCGTTCTTCTGTGGAACACAAAAAGAGACGTTTAGCTGAATGTTCACACTGATCTTTTCCATTTAATTGGGATCTGGGAGAGTCAAGCTCATGAAAGTGTTCCTCAGAGAAAAGAAAGTGTTTCGAAAGACACAAGGGTGAGTAAACAATGACAGAATTTTCATTTTTGGCTAAACTAGTCCTTTAAGGTGAGAAAATCCTGAGGCTGGTGTTGTTTTAAGCAAGCGCAGACGTTTACAGTGTGCAAGCATGTCTGCAGTAATCAGATTAAGCACACTCCTGTCCTTGTTTCACCCTTAAAAGTTTAAAACTTTTTAGTCTTTGTGTGAGCGTCTGTGTTCACAATGTACCTTGTACAATAGAGAAAACGTCTCAGACACTTCTTGAAAGGTTTTGTACATATCCAAGATTACAAAACTTATCTATATTTCATCTAAATTAAAGATCTAGATGGAAATTACCCATAACAATCCTTTCCAATGTCACTGAAGCTGAATGCCAGAGTAAATGCACAATGAATCCATTTTGGATGATTCAACATTGCAGAAATCAAACTCGACTAAAGTCGTTCTTTGTTTGCAGGATTTCAAAAGCAATTGTCTGTCACTACCAAATACACCCAACACTTTGAAAACCATGAAACAGTCTGGCTAGTGAGTTCAAAGCATCCTGCAGAACCATTTTTTCTTTGTTTTTATCAGCAGCGGAATAGTTTTAATGTCTTCAGATAATGGGCACTTGTAATTAAAATGTCAGTTTTTTAGTGTTTCATTTTAAACACACCAGCGTGCAGCCATTTTAGTTTTGAATGGCTTTGTAGGCAAAAGACTTTTTCAGCTTTAGGGAAACATCTGGACTTTTCACAATCGTTCTTCCTAATGGCTGTGTGGTTTTATATAGTTGTTTTGCTACTCCGCAGCTGTCATTAATGGTGTGAAGAAGCCGAAAAGAAAAATGAAAATTCTGTCGTCATTTACTCCCACTCATGTCATTTCAGAAATGTAGTTCTGCTGAAAGATGCTCTGTGCTAAAATGTATGGCATTATCTAGCAGTGGATAAAAGTGGTTATCATTTGTTTTTAATAGATTATCCCAGTCATTAGTTTTGTGTTTGCTCTTAAAGCATTGTGGGTTTATCTATTTTGTTTGTCATTGCCATACCAACTGCTGTGGACTGCAGTTATATCACAAAACTGCTTGCGCTGCAGGCATATTTTATTTAACGCAGCGAACTCATAAAGGTTTATTATCCTTTCTCTCATTTTCATCCATTCACCATGAACCGATGTGTCCTTTTGTAACTTGAAGCATAGCTTTAGGACTTGCATCCGCTGACTCATCGTAAACAAAATGTAATTCATTTGGCTTTGTCTAAACGATATTATTTATCCCCAACTAAATGTCAGAGTGTATTAGCCGGCGCATTGTTTATTTAGTACAAGAACGTGGAGCCACACCTCGGATAGCGTTTGTGTAGACCTCTTGTGTCATTAATAAATGCATTTTGTTACTGCAGGCTATAAGATTTGACACAATATTTATAATGTGTAAAATCTTGCGTGATTTCATTCAGCAGTACACAGTTTTAAGGGTGATTTTAGCCACTCTGCGTGCAGGATAATCAGGATCTGCTCAGACTGGAATAAGAATATCGAACCATCATCGAAACGGATTGAGCGCAATCTATTCTAAAGCTGTTATAAACCCGTTTTCCGCAAACCGGCTCTCTCAAGCGCTGCTCATCAGATCTCTGCTCCTTTTCCCCGCTTGCAGGAGGAACCAATCCACGGCTTCAGGGTGAGTAATTACCTGGAGTACATGGAGGGGCTGGAACGCAGCTACAGATCCATGGTGCTCTCGGACATGAGGAGCATCTTACCGAGGACCAGCTAGAGGAAATAGACCACCGAAGATCAGCAGGGACTGAAAAGTGCTTGTGGTACAGAATCAGACTGAAAATGATGCATGGGTTTAAAGCTGTTTTTATAACACAACATGATCGATATGTGAAGAGGACACTGTTTTATCAAACACCATGTTGAAAATATCCCATTTCAGTCTCTTTGATTTTTTGGGATCCTTATATTGAAGTATTCTCACTCAGGGAATCATACATATAAGAACACAAACTCTTCAAAGCCATACTGCCACTCAATGGGATGTATAAAACATAGCGAATAAGTAACTATAGTGCAAAATGATGTGCAAAAAGGATGATAAAGCATAAGCGTAAACATCAACAGAATGTACATTTTCTTACACAGAATTCTCACATACTGAATTCTGATTCTATATATTTATGATTCTATATATTTGACAGTTGCATATGTGAGTGCATATGTATGTATATAGATACTGACATACATGTACACCACGAATCGTAATATATAGAAGCCTGTTCCTGCCATTAAAAAAAATAAATAAAAAGGTAATTGCGACTTTTTATCTAATTCTGACTTTTTTTTTTTAATTGCGAGTTATAAAGTCGATTTCTGAGGGGAAAAGACTGATATTTTCTCAGATTTGTGAGTTGATATCTTACAACACTAGTAAAAAAGTAATAGATTTAAAGTACATTTATTTCATACTAAGTATAGTTAAAATCTATTAACATGTTTAGTGACATATCGCTCCAGATATACTGATATAATAACTAGAAATAAACTTTATTTGGAGTACTACTTGTGCACAATGCACATTTCTCTAATATTAAGCCTAAAATGTGTTTTAATGTCACTATTGATGATGGTTGTATGATACTTGAATAATGTTGGCCTTTAAATGCAAGATATTTGAAGTGTACCTAAAGAACACTTGCAATAGTTCCACTTTAGCACAATACCTTTAGGTGGACTTAAGCAGTACTTTCACATTATTAAAGTGAGGAGGAAAAAAATTCTCAGAATTGCGAGTTTATATCTCACAATTGTGTTATGAAGTCAGAATTTGGTCAAACTTGCAATTCAGAGAAAAATGTCACTATCGCGAAATATAAACTCGGTTCTCAATTCTGAAAAAAAAAAAGTCAAAATAGCAACTTTATTTCTCAGAATTGCAATTGTAATTCTGAGGAAAAAATCTAAATTGCACGTTTGTATCTAGCAATTCTGACTATTTCGCACAATTGTCAGTTTATGTCATGCAGTTCGGAGAAAAAAAGTCATAATTGTGAGTTCACTTCCCACAATTCTGACTTTATATCTTTATAACGCAATCCTGTGAAAGAAAAGTCGCAATTACTTTTTAAATTTTCAATTAGCGGCAGGAAACAGGCTTCCATAGAAATAAGACCACTGATGTTTAAAAAGTTGTTTTTACTTTTGCCCAAGATTTCAGTGGGCTCATATTGTACAGTCTAACAAGCAGCATTTTTAGAAGCTTTAGACACATCTACCTTTGTTCTGTGAATTTTCATGGGCCTCGCAACAGGTTCAAATTGGTCACGAGTCTGCAATGTCTGATAGAAAGCTGCTTGGTTTAAATGTGACTTCTGTATGAGCTGTCTTTCCTACATCGATTCTCAACACTATTGACAACAGACAATCAACCTTTTTTGCCCAAAACTTTAGTGCGGAAGTTTCATGAAGGTTCATGAGTCATTTTGCAGTAAATGACATCAGTAAATATGAAAAATTCAAAGCTTTTGATGCTTGATTCCTATCTTAATAAACAATCAAACATGAAGTACGTGTGATCTAGCATATCAACACTTGAGTATACAATGACTCACAAGTCGTTGACGTGGCCTTGTTGTGTAGTCGGTGTTGTTTTTTTTTTCCTTCTAAAGGCATGTATTAACATCTGCAGTCTCCTATTCCCATCCTAAGGAAGCTGTATAGAGAGGCGGTATCACGTTGACAGGCCATCATTAGCACATAGATGCAATCTCTCACACTCGCCATCTGTAACTCACACAGTGAATAATGAATTAGATCATTAGAGAGGTGTCTTTCTCCTTCACAACAACTGCTAAATATTGCATACTGTTTACTCAGTAGGAGGCAGAAGCAGTTATAATTTTAAGCTGTAAAAAGTTCTCTCAGAGTGCATATTTTTTACTTACTTGCTCCACTGCGTTTAAAAAAATTATCACCCATAACTTCCATGTATATTCTCGGATAAAAAAATCCTGCTTTAAAATCCATTGTGCGTCATCAGTTAATGTAATCATAATGAGCTGTACACATTAATCAGGTTAATGATTTAATGACTGATTGTTGGCCAACAGTGATCTGGAAAGCCGAAGTGTGTCTTGTGTTGGCTCATTGTAAATTGACAGTACAGGCTTTTTGTGACGTGGATGTTGCTGATGTATCTGCAGACCAAAATGGTAGGATAATTATAAAAGGACAATTATGGGTAATTAAACTGATTAACTGATAATTAAGACCTATCTGTCTCTGTATTAGGCTTGAAGAGTTGCATTAGCTTGATTTTCTCTGGTAAATATGCTTTATTATTCTCCTTCACATTAATTATCCCCGTTATGACTGCCAAATTCCACTTTCTGAAGAATCTGCCTGATGAATGGGAGAAAGTCATTTGAAAGTGAGCATCACTATCCCTTACTTACTGAAAAGCACTTGAAATGAGTAATCTGAAGCGTGCAGGGCGCTAAGAATCATTCATACCAAGGACAATAACTAGAAAGTTTTAATAATTGTCTAATTCTATAATAATAGTCCACACCACAGATAATGACACAGAAGTACTGTATCATTGGAATCATTTTCAGAACATTTTTTTCAGCTGATGAACAATAAAAACATTGACTCTCAGACTCTCACCCGACTTTAAAGAGTTCAGGTATTTAAAGTGTCAGATGATAACTTCAGTGCACGCTTATAATAAACATATTGTGCAACTAACTTACACTAACATACACCTAACTCTAATGGTGTGTGCATACCAAATGCAAAAGTAATTATTCATGTGAGTAAATTGCGTACAAAGTCAATGCAAAGACGCGAATAGACGTGAATTCGCACTGGCAACGCAATTGGCATGAACGTGTGATTATCACGTCTTCTGCGCAAGTTGAAAAATTTTCATGACACGGTGTCGCCCAAGCCAATCAGCGAATAACTTATGGACACTATTCAATAAGTCACTATGATGATGCTATTCGAGCAAGTGACTCAATGAAAATATTCGCTTTGTATTTAGTGTGCACACCAAAAGCGAATTTATTTATTTGCGTGAGTATATTACAAAGTCAATGCAAGACGCAAATTCACGTCAGGCGATGCGATTGCTAAGAACGCGCGATATTGTGTCTTCTGCGCAAGTTGAAAAATTTAAATTTGAGCGGGAAAATCTGCATGACCTTTTTCGCGCAAGCCAATCAGCGAACAACTTATTGACACGTCCAGTTTGAGATGTCTGGTTGTATCCGAAAATGGAGAAAAACATTACACTATAACTGCGTCCCAAATAATGCACTGTACACTATGCACGTCGTCTTTGCAACATTTGCATGACTTTTTCACGCAGGCCAATAAGCGAAAAACTTATTGATACGTCCAGTTTGACATGTCCGGTTGTATTAGAAAATGGAGGAAAGCATTACACTACGATTTTATTTGAGTGAGTGACACGAAAAACATACAATGAGTAAAATAGAGTGATAACGGGATTATGCTGCATTATGTTAACAATTATGCTGTGTGCACACCGAAAGTGAATTTAATTATTTATGTGAGTAAATTACATACAAATGTGTGCTGGGAGATGGGAATGATGCGATTGCCGCGAATGTGTGATACCGCGTCTTCCGTGCAAGTTGAAAAATATCAACCCAGTTGGAAAATTTGCATAATGCTTTGGTGCACAATCAGTGAAGAACTTACTGACACATCCAAAAATGGAGGAAAGCATTACGCAACGATTTTATTTGTGCGAGTGACACAAAAAACATCCCGCGAGTAAACTGGAGCAATAACGTGATGTGAATATTCGCTTTGTGTTTGGTGTGCACACAGTATATTGTTGCACACCAAAAGTAAAGTTAATATTTCACGTGAGTAGATTACACACAAAGTTAAAGCAAAGACACAAATTCGCGTTGGGCGATGGGAATGATGTGAATTGGGTGACGTGATTGCCGCGAATGCGCGATAAAATTTGCATGAGGCGTTGTCGCGCAAGCCAGTCAGTGAAGAAGTTATTGACATCTCTAGTTAGACATGTCGAGTTGCATCAGAAAATAGAGGAGAGGAAGTAGCAATGATTTTATTCACGCGAGTGACACGAAAAACATCCCGCAAATCAACTAGAGTGATAATGCGACGAGAATATTCACTTAGTGTTTGGTGTTCTCACAACATAATAATGTAAGCCTACCGAAAAGCAAATGTAATTGTTTGAGTAGTACATACAAAGTCAATGCAAAGTCTTGAATTTGCACCAGGTGCTGTGAATGCTGCAAACTGGGCGACGTAATTACCGCGAACGTACGCTATTGTGAAAATTGAAAATTTGCATGGCACGTTGTCACACAAGCCAATCAGCGAAGAACTTGCTGACACGTCCACGTCTGCTTGTATCAGAAAATGGAGTAAAGCATTGCATGATGATTTTATTTGTGCGAGTGACACAAAAAACATACCGTAAATAATCTAGAGCATAAGACAAATCCCTGTATTTACTGACTGGTTGTTTATATTGCAACATGTATTTAAAGATATACATGAGTTTTGCCAGTAGTATTTTATAAAAAAATAAAAAAGTTAATCATACTTTTTGTGTTGGTATTGCTGTATTATTTGCTAAGTTTTTAATATGTCCTGTATTTCAGGTGAAGCTCAGCAGTAGCCCTTTAGCACTGATGTTCAAGTGTCAGTCATTGGATGTCTACTTACTGTGCATTGATGGACACACGATCAATCTGAGTGCATTTGAAGAAGATATCACAAGCATTATCCATCTCCATTAAACTCCACAATCTCAAGGGGTGAAGGGATGAATCCATTTTCTCTCTGTATCAATTCTAATCTGGACTGATTAGCGTGTGATTAGAATGCATGACTTTAACTCTCCCTGTCCGCTAACTCAAAGCCCAGTAGCATCAACGATAGGTCAGCTTATACAGCAAATGGATGAGACGGAGGAAGTCAATTCTTGTTCCTTGTGGAATAGAAGAGCTTATGGATCAGGCTCAAACTAGGACAGTTAAAATCTACAGACTCTGTGCGGAAAGTTAAACTCTTTTATGTTCAAAGTAGGCACCGAAGAAAGAAAGCGAAGAGAAGATTACCACACAAGCACAGCCCATCCATTCCCTGTCAGAAGAAGCCAATAATTTATAACACACATTACGTATTGTACACACGCTTCCTCAGTCAAGTTGGAGCACCACTTTCATCACACCATCAATACCGCCCGTTTGAATCGTATCGCGGTTCTGCAGTAGCACGATGGTGTCCTCTGGCTTCTTTCCTAATGTATTTGTAGACTTTTCTTTTCAGCTGTTCTCTTTTCGCTGTGATCTAACCCATAATGACACCATCAGCACAAATTTCCCCTCAGGCCCACCTGACGAGACCATCGGGTTAATTGCAAAAAGTCTCATTAGCGTTATCATACAGGCAGCCATTTGAATTACCAGAAACACAATACTTACCAGAGCGCAGAGGGAGTCCAATGAATCGAGTATGAGAGCGTGATGATCAAGTAGTGCAGATAACCCCAGCAGAAAACAGCGTTATTCTTGAATGTCTCTGTCTCTTCGAACCACAGGAACAGAGATTGCAGATAGTGTTTGAGTGAAGCTATCACAGCAGAAGTGCATGTCAAAACCAAAGAGACGTCAGAGAGGTGAGATGGGTTGATTCTGTCTACTGTGAGACAGACCATACTATTCAGTAAACTCTGACCCCTGCACTGGCTATCTATCTATCTATCTATCTATCACTGGCTAGCTATCTATGTAGCTATCTATCGTTCTGTTTAATCAATTAACTATCTTTCAGGCATTCTATCTATTGTTCTAGCTATCGTTCAATGGTTCTATAATCTATTGTTCTATGAAGCTATTGTTCTATGGTTCTATCTGTCTATCGTTCATTCGTTAGTCCTATCTAAAGTTTGTTCTATCATTCTCTCTATTGTTCTAGCTATCGTTCAATGATTCTATCCCTCTCTCTATTTATCTAGATGTCTATCAATCATTCTAGCTATTGTTCTATAGATCTAGCTATCTATTATTCTATCATTCTGTTTCTATCGTTCGTTCGTTTATTAGTTCTTTTTTGTTCTAGCTATCCTTCAATGGTTCTATCGTTCTATTATCTATCTATCTATCAAGCTATTGTTCTGTCATTCTCATTTTGTTTCTTGTTCTATACTTCTAGGTATCTATCATTCTAACTATCATTCTGTTTCTATTGTATGCATTCTATCTATCATTCATTCTATCTTTCTAGCTGTTCAATGGTTCTATCATTCTATTATCTATCATTCTATCAAGCTGTTGTTCTATGGTTCTATCTATTGTTTGTTTGTTAGTCCTATCTAACGTTCGTTCTATCATTCTTTCTATTGTTCTAGCTATTATTCAATGGTTCTATCCCTCTAGCTATCTATCTATCCTTCTAGCTATTGTTCTATAGTTCTAGCTATCTATTGTTCTATTGTTCTGTTTCTATCGTTCGTTTGTTAGTTATTTCATTCATTCTATCATTCTGTCGTTCTAGCTTTCGTTCAGTGGTTCTGTCCCTCTATCATTCTAACTATTGTTCTGTTTCTGTTGTTCGTTCGTTAGTTCTATCTTTTGTTCATTCTGTCTTTCTAGCTATCGTTCATTGGTTCTTTCTATCTACTGTTCCATCTATCGTTGTATCTGTCTAGCTATCATTCTGTGGTTCTATCTGTCTACCATTCATTTGTTCAATTGTTCTATCGTTTGTTCTGTCTATCATTCTATCTATCATTCTATCTATCTATATATCTTTTGTTCATTCTATCTATATATCGTTCTATCTATCGTATCATTCTATGGTTCTGTCCCTCTGTCATTCTGTCTGTTTATGTATCTATCTGTCTAGCTATTATTCTAGCTATTGTTTTATGGTTCCATCTATCTGTCTATCGTTCGTTCACTCTTTTGTTAGTTCTATCTGTCGCTTGTTCTCTCAATCATTCTAGCTATCGTTTAGTAGTTCTGTCCCTCTATTGTCTATCGTTCTGTCTATCATTCTGTTTGTCATTTTATCTATCATCTATGTATTGTTCTATCTATGGTTCTATTCTTGTATTCTTGTCTATCTATCTTGTTCATTCTATCTATATATCATTCTATCTATCATATCATTCTAGCTATTGTTCTATGGTTTTATCCTTCTGTTGTTCTATCTATCTATCGTTCTATCTATCCTGCTGTTTGTCGTTTTATCTATCATTTATCTATCATCTATTGCTCTATCTATCGTTCTATTGTTATATTCTTCTATTTTTCTATCCTGTTGTTCTATCTATCATCTGTCTATCGTTCTATCATTCTGTCTATCATTCTGTTGTTATATTCTTCTATCTATTGATCTATCTATATATCTATTATCTATCTCTTGTTCTATCAGACTGTTTGTCATTTAATCTATCATCTATCTATTGTTCTGTTTCTATTATTCTATTTTTCTATACTATCTATCTATCTATCTATCTATCTGTCATTGTATGTTGTTCTGTCTATCATTCTATCTATTGATCTTTCAGTTAAGTCATTCTCAAGCATGAGAAGGATAAATGAGAGATGGTGACCAGTAGAATCTATCAAGCTGGTCCACCTGGCCACATTAATTATTTCAAGAAGAATATTAGATACTGTAGGTACTGCTGTTTTGGACCCATAATCGGAAACCAAAAATCAGTTTCAAAATCTAATTTTTCATTGTTCTTTATGATGTTATGATAATTTTGTGTTCCTTTAGACACATTTTTCTTTTCAGTTACCTTGATGTAATACTGCTATGCCACCACTTAACTGTGAAAAAAAGGAAACAAAGGAAACAAAAATGCATCCCAGTACAAAGAGCAAGCCAAATGGAATTGTGGGTGTTGATTGAAAAAAAAAAAATTACAGTCACATTGCTTGGACAGCTGAGAGATTTTTTTTCATTGTCCCCTGCCTCCTTTTCACTGTGAAGTGCCTGTTGGCTTTGATTTTACATAATGTATTGACATCTGCGCAGTGCATATAAACGTGGCACAAACTGATGAGACCGTTTAATGGTGATGTGATGGTTGGCATCTTTCCTGGCAAAAGTTCATTTCGTTCCTGCAGATGGGAATTCATTTAAAACATACTCCAGGTGTTACTGAGTGCATTCTGCAGTAAATGGATCTGCTGATTGATTGCTTTTTGACTAGAGTAACCTGGTGCATATTAATATACCTTATAACCTTATCTGGACTACTGACAATAAAAAAATGTGACTGGAACTTGCTGCCACAATGGAGTGATGCTTTCCAGGTCTTTGATAGGCAGTTGTGTTTCTAGGTGATTGTTTACTGGCCCATATCAAAAGATCCCACCCCCACAACCTCATATCAGCAATATATGGTTAAAAATAAAAATGAGTCTTTACAGACAGCATGCAAGAAAAGACAAATGACGGGTGTAAATTGGTATGCCACCAGCTTCTGTGGCTTCCTCCACTGAGCAGATCAAACAAGCTTCTGCTTAATGCTTTTCATTTATCAATACAGCACCATCAGCAGACAAGCAACAGTCTCAACGGAGTGCTTGTGCTTCTGAAACATTAATGACAGACGTCACTGCAGAAAGGTCTGAGTCATGGCAGAGTGGCTAACACAGATCTTAGGGATCAGACTGACAATTAACCCTGGTAAGTGCACATACACAGGGACATCTACACTCCAGTACTCCTTGCAGTCTTCTGAAATGACACTGTAGTTTTGGTTTTAATCCAGTGTAAAGCACTTTACACTATCAAGTAGACACCGATTCTATAATATTTTAACTATGCTTATTTTCATACATTAAAACCAAGTTGCAACTCAAGTTTAAATCAATTGTTTCTAATGTTTTAAGCTGAAGTTGAAGAACTAAAAGAAAATTAATTACAGCAATACAATAACAATATTTTCTATCTGCACTTCATTACCGCTAACTGTTGTTCTGCTATTATTATGAATAGTCACCTTCTTTTCAGATCATTAGTCAACAAATTGCCTGTAAGCAGTGCAGGTGTCACGATGGTCAGAGGCGTTACAGATTTCACCAAGCTGAGGGGGAGTCATTAAAATCTGCTCAGGAGTTCAAGTTCGTTTGGATTCAAAGTAATAATGTCAAGTGCGTTAGTTGTTTATTTGTAATTGGTCCATTTGAACCATTGTGACACATTCTGATTTGCAGACCTGTTTTGAACACTGTAAGCTATTTCCTACACCTCATTAGAATAATGTTAGATAGTAAAATGTATAAACATTAGCATTAAACTATGCCGATAGATAGAGAGAGAAAGAGAGATAGACAGATGTCCCATTTTCTCAGAAGGATGTCTGTGATTAAAATGTACAAGCTGGGATTCGAGACATTTTTCACTGCAGCTCCTAAATTCTTACAAATGGCCTCCTTGGTTATTTGTGACTGGCGCTGTTGTTCATTTCCTGTTGTTGGTGCCACGATACTAAATCATCGCCGGTTATGAAATCCTTGGGATATAATTATCAGAGCATTCTTTCTGATTAGACCTATGACTCAAAGAGCGATTTTCTTAGTTTAAAGTAGGCCTAGAGCCTTGCACTACAATACAGAAGCAGAAACGTCTCAATGAGAAAAGATTGTGGGATATTGGCCGCCAAATGTGCTAACTATAAAACCTAAAATACATCAAATATGAAACTGTCATAAATTCTCTAAACTGATGTATCTTTTCATTTCCTCAGCAGTTGGATGTGATCCATGCTTATGAGATTCAGAACTATGGTGCCTCGGGGGACAATGACAGTTGTTCCGTAACTTTCAGGTACAGTGAAGCCTTGTAAAAGAGTTTTATAGAATCAACCCAAGTTAAACCCTCAAAGTATTTATACTGATGATTTGTGTCCCTGGACCACAAAACCAGTCTTAAGTAGCATGAGTATATTTGTAGCAATAGCCAACAATACATTATATGGGTCAAATTTTTTTCTTTTATGCCAAAAATCATTGGGATATCAAGGTCAGGTTCCATGAAGATATTATATAAATTTCCTACCATCAATTAATCAAAACTTAATTTCTGATTAGTAACATGCATTGCTTAGAACTTAATTTAGACAACTTTAAAGGCAATTTTTTCAGTATTTTGATTTTTTGCACCCTCAGATTCTTATTTATTATAGAAATCCCAATTTCCAGAAAATTTACCCTTATGACTGGTTTTATGGTCCAGGATCATATGTTTCTTGTTTTTAGGTAGCCACTAGTCTTAAAATGTTTTTGTTTTTGGCATGAATTGTTCAAAAACATTGCACAAATTGCAATTTTTAAGAAATTCAAATAACAAGTCCCATTTTGAGGCTTCTTAATGTATCATGACAAATTAAGTGGCACATGAACCGATCATCTATTTATTATTACTAGTTATAGCATGAAATAAACATGAACGAACATCAGAAAGTATCTTGTTTCAACCACGGAAAGACAGAATTTTTCAAGTTCAAGTCCACTGACGTTAAAGGGTTAGTTCATCCAAAAAATGCAGGCATCCAGGCATTCCTAGGTGTCTAAGACCTCCTTCTTTCAAACTAATGCAATCAGAGTTATATAAAAAATTATCCAGGCATTTCCAAGCTCTAGCATGGCAATGGGCGGGTGGCGTAAGATGGAGTTGCGCATGCGCTATGAGTCTTGTGAAAACCAACGTTTGCTTACAGGAGCAAAAGAAGCAAAGTTTCCTTACTTTAGCAAAGTAAAAACAGTCTCCTCATGGTTTATACTGAAATTCTTTGACTTTTTTTTTATAGTTTCAACCCATGCTTCAAAAATTTTAAAAACTGACCCTTATGAATGGTTTTGTGGTCCAGGGTCACATTTGTTTCTTGTTTTTAGCTAGCCACTAGTTTTAAAATGTTTATGCATATTTTGTTTTTTGGTGTGACTTGTTCAAGTGTGTCACACTTGTTCAAGTTAGTGCACTCTCAGGGCTGGGTTGCGGCAGGAAGGGCATCCGGCATAAAACATGTGCCAAATCAGCTGTGCGGATCACTCCGCTGTGGCGACCCCTGATAAAGGGAGCAAGCCGAAGGAGAGAGAGAGAGAGAGAGAGAGAGAGAGAGAGAGAGAGGTGTGACTTGTTCAAAAACATAGCGCAAAATTGCAATTTTTAAGAATAATAAATACCATTTTGTGGCTTCTTAATGTATTGTGACGGATCGCTGTAGGGCCTCAGTTCAAGTGGCACATGAACTAATCCTCTATTACTTATTACTAGTTATAGCATGAAATAAACATGAATGAACATCAGAAAGTATCTTGTTTTAACCACAGAAAGATGTCAATACACAGCATTGTTCATACAAGTTCAAGTCCACTGACGTTAACCTACACTTCTGTCTGGTTTGTCGGACAAAAATGGCATATTCAGCATTATGATTGGTCAGATCGCCTGTCAGTCAAACTCCCTGCAGAGGGTCAATTATTTATGCTTTGACATTCGTGAGTATACTTGCCAGCAAGAAATTCATATAATCAATGATACAAATAATAAATATTATGGTACATTTTGGAGTATAAGATGTAGTTACACTGCCAGTCTGCCGTTTTTGAACAGTAAGATTTTTAATATTTTTAAAAAAGTCTCTTCTGTCAGCAAGCCTGCATTTATTTGATCCAAAGTACAGAAAACAGTAAAATTTTGATATGTTTATATTTTTACTTTTTAAAAGAACTGCTTTCTATGATATATTTTAAAATGTAATTTATTCCTGTGATTTCAAAGCTTAATCCGTAGCATCATTACTCCAGTCACATTATCCTTCAGAAATGATTCTAATATTCTGATTTGCCGCTCAAAAACATTATTATTGTTATTATGTTGAAGAACAACAGCATTTATCTGAAATAGAAATCTTCTGTAACATAATACATGTCTTTATCATCACTTTTGATCAATGCATCCTTGTATCCTTTCTAAATAAAAGTATTAATTTCTATAACCCCACTCCAACAAAAAAGTATACTGACTCCAAGCCTTTGAATATTGATACTTTTTTATATATTGATTATAATAATAATAAAAAGACTGGGGCAATCATGCTAAAAAAAAAATCACAGGAATAAATTACATTTTAAAATATATTCACACAGAAAGCAGTTATTTTAACTGATAGTGTGTATGTTGGTAAACTTGTATTTAAGTGAAAAAATTATTTAATAGCTTACAAGTGTTGTACTTATGCTTCTGTGAGTCTTTGGGGTTAATGGTTGTTTTGAGGAATATTTTTACCATCCTGACCTGTAATATGCATGTGAGGCTTCCTGGGATTGCTTATTCCATTCTGTGAGATTTTATTACATAATGTTTTGCATTAAACATGACCCCCTTAAACAGATCTGTTGTTGTTGTCACCTATGAGACGACTGCATAGAATAGACACCAGACAGTGCTGACATCTGACACCCAAAGAGTTTTTGGTTGTTGTTATTCTTTATGATGTTTTGCACTTTCCTTTGCACCATTGCCAGACCTATTCCTCTAAAAGTTGTTCTTGTCTGTTATTCCAAGCACGTTATATGCATTGCTTGTGCCCCCAAAAAGTGTTAGGACACTGAAGCCACAAAATCTCTCATGCATTATTTTAAAAGTTCTGAGAAAAGTTCTAGCATCTTTTGTTTGCAGTCATTTTCTTATGTAACATGATAGAATTCAGACATTTTGATGTTTGGCTTAGGTATCCAAGTGAATTTTGGGGTCACTGTATATGCTCAATAAAGAAGCCCTTTAAACTTCACCAGACTCTCTTCTCATTGATTATAAAGGGATTACTTAGATAACAGATCAGTTTCTGTCATTTTATGAATTATGGGCCAACATCCAAAAGCTCAGGATAAATGATTGTATAATATGAAATTTAATCACATCAAAATGCACCCATCATTGAAGGAAATACTAAGCAGGAAGAGCCCATTCAAAGCACACCTTCCTTTTGTTCTCTTAATCACATTTCATGAAAACATAATCATCAGTCATTTCAGACAATACTTATTCATGATGAAAATACATGAAATCTGAAATAATTGACATCAATTTTGGTGCCAGCAGCACAAACCTTGGAAGGCCTGGAAAGGTCAGAGCGGGACACGGATTATGTCGGTGTTAATTAGTGACGTGCCCCAGTGGCTGCACGCTCTGTGATCAGGGTGTCAATGAGCTTTCATTAGCACAGCAACAGGACATACACACTCACACATGCACATACTACAGAGCAGGATTGAAACAGAGCCTGTACAGGATCTTTGTTTGTGGAATTTCTGATGAATTCGATTATGCTTCTGAATACTTTTACCATATTTAAATGCATTCAGTCCACCAATTTTTTCGTTATCATGCATCAGATCCAAAAGAGGTGCTGTTGGTTAACATAGACCATTAGCCCCTGATGGTATATGCTGTAACTACACCATATGCCAGAAACTAGCATTTATCTCAATTGATGGTTCGAAATGGATATACATCTTATTTGTCAGTGTTGAAGTAAACTTTTACCTCTGAACATGCAAAATTTTTGATTTAGCTGCTATAGGAGCTGCTATCACATTTGCGACTGCGCAAATATAAAAAAATATTTGTGTTTGCGCTGAGGGGAGCTTCAAAAGTTTCTATGTGTTTTTGCAACATTGAGTAATGTATCACAGACATATATCATGAATCCTTTCATAAATACAGTGTACAGAGAGTGTAAATGAGAGATTCATTGTGCAGTGTAGAGAGCTTTGTTGATTATAATGAGACTTTGTGATGTTGTGATGAAGATGAGTGACAGTTTGTAATGATTTTTAAGGGAGTTTGTAAATGAGATACTGATTTAATACAGCAGTTAAACAAGAAGTTAATATTAAGTGACTTACATTGTCTGACTATAACCCTACTGCCTGATTTTGCTCTATTTTGTCATCAAAAATAGTTTGAAACAAGTCACAACGGAGCCGGTGCGCATCTCCATTCAAACACAGCAATGTTCGCTTATAAATGGACATGCGCTTTTAAACAAATCTAGTGAGTCAGTGACTCAGTTTCACATTTAGAAAGACAGTCACTTGCTTTATTCCTGAACAAATCAGCCGTTCGAACGAATCAAATAAATGAATGATTCAGCAATTAAATCAGAGACTTGCCGCCACCTACTGGCAGTTTTAGTTTCAGTTTTAAAGTATCTTTTCAGTTATTTAAATAATTTAAAATTTCTATATTCAAAATGTTACAAATAAGCATTAATCTCAACATGAATTTATGAATTGCACTCATGCTACCTCTGAGCCTCAAACATATGAAAATACACCTACAAGCCACTTTTGTGTTCTTCTGTGCCACCTCTGTATTACAAATTAATTTTGTTAATACTGATTTCATTTGATTTCTAACTTATTCTTTTTCTACTTGTTCTTATTCTGTCGAATAAATTAAACATTTTAAAAAGCTTATAAAATATATTTAGAAAATTGACATAAAAGATGACATTTTTAATAAAGTTAGAAAAATGCAATTACAAAGGTAAATCACTTTGAGTCAAATATCACCTCGTAATGGGGAGGCTAATTTTTGATCAGATTTTTTGATTGTTGATTAGAAGGCGCTCCTAAAATTTTGACTGTGCTCCTAAATTTTTTAAAAGAAAAGTAAGTGTAGAACCCTGTAAAGTCTTTATTTTTTGTTTTCTTTGTGCATAAAAAGTATTCTCATAGTTTCATAAAATTAAGGTTGAACCACTAATATCACACTATTTTAACTATGTCCTTACTACCTTTTTAGGCCTTGAACATGTCAGTTGCATTGCTGTCTAAGCAGGGTCAGAAAGCTCTTGGATTTCATCAAAAATATCTTAATTTGTGTTCCGAAGATGAACGAAAATCTTACAGATTTGGAACAACATGAGGGTGAGTAATTAATGACAATTTTTTTTTATTTTTGGGTGGACTATACCTTTAAGACTATATGACATATTGAACTGACTTTTGTCCCTCACATCCTCATTTTTGTTTGCATCTAAGTAAATAAAGTGCTTTGTGTAGAAACCCTTTTTATAGACTCCAGAAGTGTTCCTCAAGTTTAACCTTAAAGAAAATGACATGGATGCAGATAACAGAGAATTTCAGACTGCGACAGGGAAGCAAAATAGAAACTTTGTAATTAGACTCATTTAAATAATGCATTCAATGCGCAAATTTGCATTTGCACAATATGAGTAATTACTGAGGAACCTAGGTGAGCGGATCATAATTTCAGCCTTTCCTGCTGAATGACATGCTCTCACCTCGAGGTGAAACACTCATCAAGACGCAGACTCGTGTAAGCACTCGCTTCGTACGGAGCTTTTCTTTATCTTGTTAGATCAATAATTATGCCCTAGCAGACGCTCGCACATTCATGGCTGAATTCTCAAGGTCTCGAGGTCTCAGTTGCACAGTAAAAGCCCATATGCTTGGAAAGCGTCTAATGAGGGTCTTTCAGTCATATTTTTCAATGTTCCACACGATACGACGATTGACTGCAATTTGAAAACCAATTACGCTTCCGAGAGCCAGAATATGTATTTGTGCAGAGACGGATTGCTGAACTGAAAGTCAAAAATCACTATTTGATATATTTAAATATGGTTCAATAAATCTTTGATTTAATAAATCAGAGATTGATTTACTTTGTTTCTCGCTTGGGGATTTGAGAACTGGGCGTCACAAGCTATAAAAAAATTGGTTGAATGAATGTTGCTTTTCAGCTTTCTGTTTTCAAATTAGTTTTTCATTCCCTCTGTGTATGTGTGTGAGCGCTGTGTGTGTGTCTAGGTGCAGTCTTTCCTCTCTGCTGAATGGTGATGGCTGTGCTACTTGTGATGGATGCGTTTCTATCAAACCAAGAGTCTTATTTTCTCATCAGTCCTTACAGAGTTGAAACTGCAGGTCTTTATATTATGCTGAGAGAGCGGGTCAAGGCCGTCCGCTCAAACCGTAGAGGTATATTACTGCACTGTTGTTTTTCTGCGCTAGCTGTTGTAAATCACTATTTTGATCACTGATATTTGTGTTTTTCTATACCGTTGGATGACTGATCTTCAAGTCACCTTTATTTATATAGAGCTTTGAACAATAGAGATTGTTTCAAAGCAGCCTAACAGGGAAGTGACAGAATCAGTAATGTAAACTTGATGTAAACAGCTTTTAAAGACAATAGTGTCATTCAGCTTTACTAAGTTTAGTGTTGATTCAGATTAATTTAGTAACTGTGTAATGTATATATCAATTATAAAACAAGTTCAATTCAGTGATAAGCAGCTTAACTGAAGTGTTATTATTTTGGGCCTTATGACTTCTGTGATGCAGTAAACGCGGACAGAATCGCAGAATCCAGTCGTAAAAATGGAAAATACTCTATAACACAGAATATCACGGAATTTGCCAATTTTGGGTTGAATAAATCAAAAGTAGGTAAGTACACTGAATTCTAAATGCTATATGGAATAGTGTCTGTGAATATTAAGCCACAAAAATACTATTTAAAGGAGAACTCCACTTCCAGAACAATAATTTACAGATAATTTACTCACCCCCTTGTCATTCAAGATGTTCATGTCTTTCTTTCTTCAGTCGTAAGAAATTCATAAGAAATTATGTTTTTTGAGGAAAACATTTCAGGATTTTTCTCCATATAATGGACTGATATGGTGCCCCAAGTTTGAACTTCCAAAATGCAGTTTAAATGCGGCTTTAAACGATACCAAATGTAGTTGTAAACAATCCCAGCCGAGGAAGAAGGGTTTTATCTAGCGAAACGATCAGTTATTTTCATTCAAAAAAAACAAACAATTTAAATACGTTTTAATCTCAGTCTTGTCTTGCTCTGCCTGAACTCTGTGTATTCTGGTTCAAGACAGTTAGGGTATGTCGAAAAACTCCAATCGTATTTTCTCCCTCATTTAAAAATCATCCTGCATCGCTGCAGAAGTACCGACCCAGTCTTGGCAAAGTGAACATGCAAAGAAGATCAAACGCCCATAACAAAAATGGTAAAACAGCGATATAGGACGATTTCGAAGTTGAGGTAGAACATGAGATTTTTCGACATACCATAACTGTCATGAACCGGAACAAAAACAGTCGAGGCAGAGTAAGACAAGATGAGCGTTTGGCATTAAAAAGTATATAAATTGTATTATCTTGATTAAAATAACCAATCGTTTCACTAGATAAGACCCTTCTTCCTCGGCTGGGATTGTTTACAACCACATTTGGGATCATTTGAAGCCGCATTTAAACTGCATTTTGGAATTTCAGAATCGAGGCACCATATCAGTCCATTATATGGAGAAAAATGCTGACATTTTTTCCTCAAAAAAACATAACTTCTTTCGACCTTAAGAAAGAAAGACATGAACATCTTAGATGACAAGGGGGTGAGTAAATTATTTGTAAATTGTTGTTCTGGAAGTGGAGTTCTCCTTTAATTTGCAAAAATGTTTATGCTCGCTTGAGGTGGTTTTTGATTTGTACGAAAAAGGGATAATGTGAATAATGGGAGATGCAAACGCTTTCGCCAAATAAATTCCTTCATGCGCATCAAAAAACTCTTGTGACTATTGCCAACAAATCAATATTGCTGAATATTAAGTGTCTTTTAAACCCAAAGCCAAAAGGCAAAGAGAAACCCAAACTCCATTAGGTGTCAGAAATGGAGAAAAAGCCTTGGGAGAAACCAGTTTTCCTCTGGCCAAATCACTAGCAAGCTAAACTAGAACTCTACCTTCATTAGTAAAGCTGTCTAAACTGCCAGTTCATGATTTTGTTGATTATACCCTAGGCTGGATAATGACTGGGCCTGTGGAGTCAATGTCCTGCTCTGCCAAAGAATTCATCGAATGACAGTGATCGACCAGGGGTTCAGCTTTATGTGAGGATGTTTTTGATTACATCTGGAGTCTCTAGTTTTAAAATATTACTTGTGAGGTGGATGTAGAAAACAGGCCGGCTGTCTTCTGGCTGTGATTATGGTGGTTGGGGAGAGGTCTCCATTACTACCATTAATCTGGCTGACACTGATATAACAATACAAGAGTCAGAGGAACGTCTGGCCGGCAGCAACACCGCTGAGATACGGCCATTAATTCACACAACTGCAGACCGCTGTCTGTAATCTTTCCACGTTCCTCTCTGTCTGTGTGTGGTGAAAGCAAATCAAAGATGTTCATGTCTCGGGTTTCATGGTTTATTTTAAATTAAACATACATCATCGCAGACGTATAGACAATTATTTTTGGACGCTCGGGCTCAGAGACTTACGCTGTTCTCTAAACAACCCGAGGCAAAGTTTCTGAAAGTTATTATCTCTGGCAAATAAATAATGAATTGCGATTCTGCTGGGATAAAAAAGCTTTCCACTATGGATTGGAGATGAATTAGTCTCTAAGTTGGGTGGATAGTTTGTTAGTTCACCTGAAAATGTTCACGTCGCTCTAAACTTGTGTGACTGTTTCTTCCATGAAACACAAAAGAAATTTAGCAATTGGCTTTTTTTCATTATTTTATTTTCTCAGCTAAATTTTAAACATGAAATAATGTTTTAAATATGACAATTTATTTTTTTAATTAAAAAATGAATTTATTCATTTTATTATCATTTTAAAACATGAATTATTTAAGTATTAATTGGTCTATTTAAAACTACATTTATTTCCATTTTTGTGTTTGATTTATTGAAATTGAATACATATTCCTTTATTTTGTCTGTGCTTTTTTTTTAGCAATAAATCAACTACGTTTGTTTTTTTGCTTTTATGTTGTTTGTACATGCCATTTTTGCATTAATCTAGATCTGAATGGTTGTTTATTTGATTTGTTGTTTATTTGATTGATTTTGAATCTGTGTTTTTTTTTTTTTTTTTTTTAACTGAATCAGGTATATTCAGTGCAGTGAATAAAAAATACTTTGTCCTCATAGTTTATCTGCTTTTCATTAAGTTTCACTGTTTTTTCCCCTTTCAGAAGTTTGAGTCTCGAGGTCTCCAGGTACTGATCTAGGAACAGGAGTAGCAAAGCAGATCACCTGGTGTGAGCCAAAATAAGTGGATTACTTTTTTAAAAATCCCAAGCGGCCGACCTAATCAGTTTTTCCCCCTTTGAAGCATATGTTCAAAAATTAAATATTAATCCAGTATGGCTTAAACATGTTTTTAGGTCGTCTGCAGCACATTTGATCTGATATGTTGCCAAAAACCTGCATGCATCCGTATCATCTCATGTACATGAGCTAAAACACGCAGCTTTATGCATGAATAATTCAACCTGAGAAAGAGGAAGGAGTTTACTTCACACAGCTATTAAATTATATAAAGCACTGATGCAGAATAGCGATGATTTGCACCCACTGATCACATAATCCATCTATAACAGCCATTCGTGGACATCCAAAAATACTCATGCTTTCAGCTATTTTAGAAAGCAATCAATAATGGCTGATTGCGTGCTTGTAGTCTACTGTTTGAGCCTGGATCGTTAGATCTTGTCCTCTAGCTATTCAAGAGATTGTTAATTTCTTTCTCTCCTCCATTGTGACCCTCAGTCTTTTTCTGTCTTGCAGTGAATTATCCGCTTTTGACCAGAGTCAAAGTTCCTTTTTCCTCTTCGCTGTCTGAGGGTGATAAGCAGAACGGAAGCAGTGGATAGGGTCAGGATTTGATAGGTAGGACTTGGAGAGCTGAAGATAATGACAAGAAAGAGTGGCCTGAACTGAAAGAAAAATGGTCTAGAAACTATTTTACTTGAAAATTTCTAGTAAATTTCACAAACAATTACAAAGAAACAAGCAACACTTTGAATTAAACATGAAAATTTCAAGTAGAAAAAAACTAAATAGCTTGGTCCTGTAAAATGTATTCTGTTAATCTTTGAATAATCATTTTATTTATTTATTTATTTTTACAGTGTACACAAATTTCCATGTTTGAAAAACATGCGTGTGTATATATATATATATACAGACATTTTGAAATTTGCAATTGAAGAAATTGAAGGGTCTGGGGCTGGATTCTCAAAAACTCTTTTTAAAGAACATTAATAATAATATTAATAATAAAACTCTCATTTAACGTCATCATAAAATAAACTTATGTTAGTATAGTTAGTATTGCTTTACCCTTGTCTTAAATCCCAAAAGGTAAAACAAAAATTTTATTATTATTATTATTATTACTTTTAATAATAAATGTAATATTATTATTATTTTAGAAAACACAAGGTACATTGCATGTTACATTTTATCAAAAAGATTTAACATTGTTGGTACTGTTAAAAGTAAAAGTATCACATGTCCACATGGATTATTTAAAAAAAAAAAAAAAAATATATATATATATATATATATATATATAGGAAATTAGAAATTTGAGGGGTCTGGAGCTGGATTCTCAAATACTTTTTTTAGGAACATTATTATTATTATTATTATTATTATTATTATTATTATTATTTTATTTTTTATTTATTTTTTTTTTTATTTTAAATTAAGAAGAAGAAGAAAAAAAAGAATGAATTTAAATTTATACTACATATAATGCTCACTATTACCATAATCTTTTACTTCTGTAGTCTGACATACTTGTGTTTTAGAAAACACAAAATACATTGCTTGTTACATTTAAAAATATATATATCAAAAAGATTTAGCTTTATTGGTACTGTTAAAAGTATCACATGTGAAGATATATATGGATGATTCTATAAGTGGAGATACATTTGGCATTTCAGAAAGTTAGACAAACAATCCTTACATTCCAACACTTGAAACTGAGACAATATTTCACCTGTGCATACCTTAAAAATGAAACAAATACCTATGTTTTCACAGAACCGTCCACTTGGAGCAAATATTTTTTATTTGAAAATATATACAATATATTTTCAATATCCAATAAAAAAAAATGTTGTTGAAATATTATAAGGGTGCAAAAATAAATCAATAATGTTTATGAGATTTTAAACAACAATTTTATTGTATTTTTGTGAAAACAATTCATAAACAGAATTGACATTTTAAGTAACAGAATTGTCAATTCTGTTACAGCATTGTCAGCATTGTTACTCTACCTTAGTAACAGAATTTGACGGTAACAGAATTGACAATTTTATGTATTTTTTGCCAAAAACTCCACTTGAATGGCACATAAATGCTAAGAGCACATGGCACTAATGAAATCATGATTAAAAGACCTTTAAATAACACAAAGTGTGATCAGTGAAAAATTCAGTTTTCCTTTTGATATTGTGGTAACAGCTTTGACACTTTATAAAATAACTCTTTTTATATTAAAATATTTTCTCAGAGAGAGCACACAGACTTTTCAGTGCTTCAGATATTAGTGACGGAAAGTGACATCATTTCCTGTATCTTGCATAGTTGTGGGTTATAATTCCACTAATTTAAAGGCAAAGTTTGGTACGGTAACAGAGCTGACGCAAGATTTATGGACACACATATTTTTATAAGAAAAAAAAGTTGTAGAATTAGGTAAATGAGTCTTTAGGGCTTTTATAAATAATGAAATGAAATATAAATAATGAAATATTGCCAAAACAAAAGTACAATAAAATATTTAGATTACACAATGATACATGATGGAAAAAATGCACTGACTAATTCGGACAACAAGAAATCATAATTGTCAGTTATTTAAGACACTTTTTGCAGAAATTACTATATTGTTATGGACTGTAACATATTGTAATTCCTAACACTGAGTAACACATTATTAAAATAATTAAAAATATAATATAAAAATATAAAAAAAAAAAAATATTTAATTTGAAAGAAGCTGAAAAAAAAGGTTTTAGGCTGGGGAAGGGGGAAATTATATTAATTAAACAGATTTAAATATTTGATTTTCAATTCAAGTACTGTGTTTGTTTATATAATATACATGTATATTTATATATTTGTTTATATGCAAGACAGAGAGAGATAAATTATTTACAAACTTTTTTATTACACTTCCTTACAAACTTATAATTTATCCCAGCATTTTTTATCTTAAGTTTTTTGTGAATTCATAATCCAACCCTGATTGCTCATTGCGAATGCAAGCGTTCAACACCCTTTCAAATAACTGGTAATATCTGTGCACATAAGAGATATTGCTCTCATTGGGAGTTTCTCATTTCAGTAAATATGTGCTCTCCGGCCTCATTAAACTGGGACGCGCTCCTGCGGGATGGGAGTTTGTTTGAGTGGGCGTAATATAGAAGCCCGGCATGAACAGAATGGAGGGAGGTGAGGGGGGCACACAGGGCATAAAAGTAGCTCATTTTTATGTGTGCCTTCCTCTTTGTACCCACAGTAATACGACCCTGCAGGGAAATAACATGTGCGCATGAACACATACCGAGAGTGGGGAGACTACGGTCATATCTCTTTCTAACTGTGGTGCCAACTCTTGATGGCCTGGACAAAACGAAAAACGCCACACTAGTGCACTCAACTCTAACTCCCGGTGTATCCCAGCATGCCAGTGGTGCAATCCCCAGTGAGTGACATCATTAATTATGTGCCTCTGACTTCAGAAATGCCAGCTGAGGAGGGAGGGATACATTTCAATCGGCAGACTGTTCAAAAAATTGTCTTTCAAGCCGGGCTGACAGCACGCGTTCCAATCACAAGCTCACCCAGGTCTGAAATTGCGGATAGTTCACCAGCTGTGAGGTGCTGGGTGAGTCTTAATGTGTTCGGTCTGTAAGCTCACTAAAAGATAAATTAGCTCAATGACATGATATATGACAAGGATCTGTAATAATTTACAGCATTTAAATGATAAAGCTCGGGGACGTATTGAAAAATGCTACGAATGGAATAGCAAAGTAGTCTTTTAGGAATAGGGGTTTTGACCAGAGGTTGGTGTTGCATAAGGTTATTGACCACCTAATGAGTTTCTACATATTAAAAGCCACAAGAGGCTGTGCTTTGCAATGTTTTACCACAGTTAAGGGGGTTTTATGCATGATGTGAATCAGACCACTATTTACAAACCAGCAATATGATCTCATTAATAATTGTAAATATTCATGCAATTGTGCACATAAATGTACATCATTAATGCACTTACAGTCTCTAAAATGTAGGCATGTTTACAAATAATTTTAGGATCATATGAAGTTGAGTTCATGGAATGAATAGATTTATTTTTATTTGGTTAATCAATGACATTAGCTAAATGTGTTGACATCTGTTAATGCATTTACCTAATTTGACATTATAGTGGTTTCATTATGTTATGTATAATGTCTGATGCTGGAATCAACTCTGTTTAACGTATTTCAAATATTTAAAAAATGTACACTATTGAAATTATTACTTTTATTTAGCAAGGATGCATTAAATTGGTCAACAACAACAGCAAAGACAAAAAAACTATTAAATGCTACACTGTAAAAAATTACCGTGAATTTAACGGTAAAAATACTGTAAAAATGCTACAGTAAAAACCTGTTAAATGGTTAACGGTAAAAGGCCGTAAAATTTACAGTGAACAGTGAAATTTACCGTAAACTGACATTCCCAAAATTGCCTGTGTTACATTTTTTTTTTTAAATTTGATGTTTTTTTGTTGAAATAACCCTTTCTTCTTAGTTTTTTCTTATCAGTTTTGTACATTAGGGTTCTATGTTACATCTGATGTTGTTAAATTAATGTTTATGCATTATTTCAGTTTCATGTGTGTTACCATGATGGTGTTTAGTGTTTGTGTGAATGACACTGTGCACCTTCTATATGTTAATATATAAAAGCTGTTTGTGATGAGCTTTGGTTCATCATGGGATTTGTCTCATCACCACCTGCTTTTGTAGTTTCAGTATATTACAAAGGTACAAAACAGATTTCAGTACTTCAATAAGTTGGTACAATAACATTATATCAGTTAATGAAATTACAGTATTCACCTGTAAATTTAAGTGAAAACCACAAAACATAAAATGTTGCTACCGTATTTTTTACGGTAAAATTCTGGCAACCACAGCTGCCAGTTTTTTACCATAAATTTTACAGAATATTTTTTACAGTGTACTTTTAAAAAATAAAATGCAGTTCTTGTGAATTTTCTATTCATCAGGGAACCTTTAAAGGTTCAATTTCCACAAAAATAGTAAGCAGCACAACTACTTTTTAACATGAATGATCATAAAAATGTTTCTTAAGCAGCAAATCAGCATATTAGAATGATTTCTGAAGGATCATGTGATACTGAAGATTGGAGTAATGATGATGAAAATTCAGCTTTTTTCATCACAGTTACATTTTACAGTATATTCAAATAAAAAATAAAAAATATTTTTTCACAGTATTATTGTTTTTTCTATTATTTTTTAAAGAGCATAAAAAACTTCTTTCAATAATAAGTTAAATTTTAAAAAATCAGCAAAGCTAAACTTTTTAACTTTTTGCAATATTGTGATTAATATTATTGTATATACACTACCAGTCAAACGTTTTTTAATGCTATATAAAGATTTTTAATGTTTGTTTAATGTTTCTCTTCTGCTTACCAAGCCTGCATTTATTTGATTCAAATTACAGAAAAAACAGTAAAAGTGTTAAATATTTTTACTATTTAAAATAACTGTTTTCTATTAGAATATATTTTTAAATGTAATTTATTCCTGTGATCAAAGCTGATTTTTTTCAGCATCATTACTCCAGTCTTCAGTGTCACATGATCCTTCAGAAATCATTCTAATATACTGATTTGCTGTTCAAAAATTATTATTATTAGCAATATTTAAAACAGCTGAGTACATTTTTTCAGGATTATTTGATGAATAGAAAGATCCAAAGATCTTTTTTTTAATCCAAAATAAAAAGCTTTTGTAACATTATACGCTACACCATTTTTGGGGGAAGAAATTATAGAAATTCATTCTTTTATTTAGCAAGCATGTTTTAAATTAATCAAAAGTGATAATAAAGACATTTAGAATGTTACAAAAGATTTCTATTTTGGATAAATGTTGCTTCTTCTGAGTTTTCTATTCATCAAAGAAACCTGGAAAAATTCTACTCAGCTGTTTTCAACATAATAATAATAATAAATGTTTTTTTGAGCAGCAAATCAGAATATGAGAATGATTTCTGAGGGATCACGACTGGCGTAATGATGCTAAAAATTCAGCTTTGAAATCACCGGAATAAATTACATTTTAAAATATATTCAAATAGAAAACAGTTATTTTAAATAGTAAAAATATTTTTAAAAAATGTACTGTTTTTGCTGTATTTTGGTTTAAATAAATGCAGGCTTGGTAAGCAGAAGAGACTTCTTTAAAAAACATTAAAAATCTTACTGTTCAAAAACTTTTGACTGGTAGTGTGCAGTTATTACTTTAAAGCTGTGCGTATGTAAATACTTTTACATTTTAGATGCTGTAAATACAACCACTTTGTGCTTTTCAGAGCATATTCAAATGCACAAAAAGTGTAGAAGTTGCACATAAATATCTATATTTTTTTTACATTTTAGGACGGTTAACAGAGCTGTTTAGTTTGTAGTTTTAAAACCTGGGAAAAATGAGCATTTCTGATCCATGGGTTCCCTCTAGAGTTTCCAAACGGTTTTTGAAATAGTGTTTTTGATTTATGAATAACATATGGCCTGTTAAAAATGACTTGAAGTGGCATTTTGTTGTAGAACATAAATTATACACAGTCAAACCTTAGTCATGAATTTTGAAGTCACCGTCTTTAAATTTTAAGGTGCCATATGGACTGTAACAAGCATGTGCGTTTACATGCCTGATGAGCCAGACAATTGTTGTGGTTCTTATGCAGCAATATGTATAGGGAACATATGACTATACACTTAAGCGAAATCATTATGCAGAGTATAAAATGAATTAAATATACTGTAAAGCCCTGGGGATTTCTTCATCTTCTCTGTGCAATGATCCTAATAATAGGTTCTTCATGGAGTGTAATTCCAATCTCGCAAAGTTACCGGATTTATTTTGGATCCCCGTCCCGATAAATCTGAAGGAATTCTTCTCTGTGTTTGTTTATGTGTTCATTCAGTCGAATAAAGCCATTTGCATTATAAATGAATAAGCCACTGATGGTTCTGAAGGACCAGTGGTTTTCTTCCATGCGTGAATTGCGAGCAGTAATCACTCTTGCAGTGGGCTTGCTTAGATTTCGTACATGTATTTAATTATTGAACAGTTTCCAATAGAGTTTAATATTTCTGTGCAGTGGTTGGAGCATTCATAACTCACGGATGCTCTCAGGTCCCGTATATTTCTCCCCTGGCTGATGTAGGCTTCAAGCTATCTTCAGGCATGGAATAAAAACCTGACGTGAGAAGCTTAAATAAAAAGGATACCTTTGTACGAGGGTTCCTGCGGCTTTTTATTCTTACTCTGGTTTTCATTGCATAAGCCAAAACCCTGTTAAAATCAGGCTGCAAAATTTCTCATTTTTGCCAATCAAAGAATTGCTGTTGGATAAATTTCATTGTCCTTCATTAATTCACGGCATGACTTTTTGCAGGCTTTTGCAGAAATGTTAATATTTACAGAGAGCGCTCTGCTGGCGAAATGAAATTTGAACGGTTGACATTTGCCGAGAGACGCTTTACCGAGACATTAGCGGTGTAAAACTCTAGATCAGGCCGCCAATAGACCCGAAACCTGCCCGATTCAACTTCAAGATCTGTCTGATCTATATTGGCCCTGTTTCTGGTGATTATGAGTTCTCATCTGTGCGCCGTCCCATAGGGAATTCGCTTTACAAAGGGAAAGGATCAAGAGTCACACTCCAGCAGTTCCATTTGCAACACTATTCTGATCTGAGACTTTCTATCTTGTAGTTATCATTAGTACATGACTGCCAGGGGAGCAAGACGTATAAGGAGGGGATTGTCATTCCGCTGGTGTCCTTCCACAGGGCGGCTGTTTCACATCTTGTCTTGGGGTTTGATTATATTGCAAAGGACATAAGATTTTCCATTTTGTTACATTGAATTTTTTTTTTTCTTATTTAATTTAATTAATTATTTTTTTTTATCTTATCTTATTTTTAAGTGAATTTGGAATAGCATAATTTAAATGCTAAAAGTATAATTAAATTTGAAAAAAAGTGTAGTGCTGAGGTAGAATCATACTGCAAAGAACATAATGTATTTTTTATTATTTTTTATTGTTTTATTTTATTTTTATAATTTAATTTGATCTACTATATTTGAACTTATTTTTGCTGATTTTTGAGCAAATTTGGAATAGCATTATTTAAACACTAAAAGCATAATTATATTTCCAAAAACATAAGTAGGTTCGGTACAGAGGAGGTAGAATTATACTGCAAAGGACCTTAGATGTTGTATTTTATTTTATTTTAATTTATTTTTTATTATTTTTATTGTTTTATTTCATTTTTATTATTACATTTTTTAAATCTTATTTTTACTGATTTTTGAGCAAATTTGGAATAAATTCATTTAAATGCTAAAAGCATAATTAAATTTGCAAGAATATTTCTTAAGCAAGTTTGGTGTGGACGAGGTAGAATTATACTGTAAAGGACATTAGAATTTCTATTTTATTTTAATTTATTTTTTATATTCATTGTTTTGTTTTATTTTTCATTTAATTTGATTTTATTATTTTTTTATCTTATTTTTTCTGATTTTTGAGCAAATTTGGAATAGCATCATTTAAATGCTAAAAGCATACTTACTATTTCTTGAGCAACTTTGGTACGGAGGAAGTAGAATTATATTGCAAAGGACATTAGATTTATTTCAATTTATTTTTTATTATTTTTATTGTTTTTATTTGATTTGACTTATTATTTTTCATATTATTTTTGCTGACCTCTGAGCAAATTTGGAATAGCATCATTTATATGCTATAAGCATAATTAAATTTACAAAAATATTTCTTAAGCAAGTTTGGTGCAGAGGAGGTAGAATTATACTACAAAGGACATTAGATTTTCTATTTTATTCTAGTTTTTTTTATTTATTTTTATTGTTTTATTTAATTTGATTTCTTAAAATCTTATTCTTGCAGATTTTTTTATTCATTTAAATGATAAAGGCCTAATTAAATTTGCAAAAAATAAATAAATAATTAAGAAAGTTTGGTGCAGAGGAGGTAGATTAGGATATTAGATTAGATTACTTTTATTGTTTTATTTTATTTGTATTATTTAATTAGATTTATTTTTTATATTATTTTTGCAGATTTTTGAGCAATATTGGAATAGAATAATTGAAATGCTAAAAACATAATTCAGTTAGCAAAAATATTTTTTAAGCAACTTTGGTCCATAGGATGTAGATTTGTAGATTTTATGAACAAAAAAACTTCCAATTAGTTTGTACTGTAATTGCTTTTTTTGCAACTCAAAAGTGTCTGTATACTGACAAAATTATATATAAACTAATATAAAAATAATATATATCTAAAGTTATTTCCTTGACTTATTTTCCATTTCACATGATGTCCTTTTTCTTGTTAAATGTCAAAATTTATGCTTGTGCTTATTTTGCAAATTTGTGGAATTCTAAATTGAAATATTTCAATATCATTTCATAAATAATCATTCGTTTTCTTCAAACTGTTTTTGAACAGCACCATCTTCCCTTGCAAGTAACAGGATCTCACTGCACAGTGGATGATTGTGATGGGACATCCAGAACATTTCATCTGTGGTTGAGCTTTATATGAGATATACAGTCTCATGTGGACAAAATCCCGCCACTGATGGTGAGTCTCATCATCAATTAGTATTCCTCTCCTCTGACAACACACTTCATCAAGTGGTCTTCTTTCTCATCAGACTCGAGGAGTCAGCGCCGTGGGCAGCATCTTCATAAGTCTCACTTGCTGTTATTTTCTCTAGCTGCATACATTTTTGCACTAAAATTACATTCGTAGTCGTGGGAGGATGAATCTCTGGGATCTCTTCGAAACGAGAGCAGCGTGTCTCTCAAACAAAACATCACAAGTTAAACCACAATTAATGAAAGCAGCCTTTTTTTATTTGAGATCTTCACTCCATTGTCAATTTAAATGAGGGCTTGAATTTATAGTTCCCCTAACTTGATATAGAGAGCACTCAAAAATAGAATTGCTGCTTGTTTGCTGAATTAAACTGTGCCTATGTAGCACAATTCGCGTATTGTTGTTACAACTTAATTAAATTGCACGAAAATAATTTAAAGTTTGCACTGAGACTTCATGAATAATTTTCATTCATTCAATTCCCAGCATGCTCTCTGTATGGGACTGAATGGAATGAGTATGCAAATGTAATTCTATGTGTTTTAAAGCAGAATTTATTTCTGCTGTTAGGTTTTGGGTTTGCCACTGAAGTTAAGAGTGGAGCTCTCGTTTGGAACAGGCTAATGTAAGTGAATATTATATAAGATTATATAACAGTTATATCTTCCTTGTGCTTCCACTTCATTGCTTGTTGAATGTCAAAAGAATATTGCTTTTGGAAGTTTAACATGTCATTTTATTACACTTGCTCAATTCAGTTAAGTTTCCACTACACAAGGTGTTCGGACAGTTTAATTTAATGTTAAAAAAACCCACTTTCAGCATGTAGAACCACTGACCACAAATGAATTAAGGATTTGATGTGTTATATTCTAGTTTGTCAACATCGCATCCTTCATTTCTTCACACTGTGTGTTATTTGGAAATGCCAGTTTGTGATGCTGGGGTTGACAGAGTTCATTTGTGATTAAGCGATGCTTGTTTAGAAGAAACGGAAAACACAAAAACAACTTCGCTTAATTGTAGATCTTTTAAAAAGTTTCATCCGAACTAGAAACTCAAAGCAGTTCAGAGGGATGAACAGACACGGCACACATTAACCTGCCTAACCCACTGGCTTTACTGTGATATATGAGCCTGCAGAATCACTTTCATGTGATATTAATTACACACCTAGTGGACCTTAATTTTCATGTGGAGAACCCAAATTGTAAGACGGCTGAATACATCAAGCTGGACTGATTAGCATACACAGTTATCTGTGAGATTTATTTGCTCTCATGCTTTGAGACAAAAGGAAACAATTAAAAAAAACAGGTCTGGGAAGGAAAAACGGCAGTTTGTGTTGCCATTTCATTCATTTGGGAATACAATGTTCTTCTTGACAGTAATTCAATACATAAAAAATACATTTTAAAGTCAGTTCAGTCTTGAGTTGGTCTGCCTACAGACGCAGACCAATACTGATGGCCACCAGACTGAAGTATGTCACCTCCCAGACATTCCAAGACCCAATAAATGTCTATTCAACATGTTCAGCTGAAGTTTGTTGGGTCGTGTTTGAGAAAAGTGCCGACTGACGCTGACAGGGTAATGCACTGACCTGTCAAAACATGACGAACATGCTGTTTGTCTGCATCAGTCAGTGCACTCTGAACTGGCCTTTTATAATTGAAATGATGGATGGATGGAACTGTGAATCGAATGATGGATGGATGGATGGATGGATGGAACGACTAATGGAAACAACTGAAAACGATAGAATGATGAATGGATGGAATGATGAATGGATGAATGGAATGATAGTGGATGGAATGGATGGAATGATTGGATAACTGGAAATGACTGACAGAACTATGAATGAAATAATGGAAGAAAGGATGGAGTGAATGGAACAATGGATATGGATGGTAAATGAAAGGATGAATTGATGTATGTATGGATGGATGTAATGGACTGGAAATGATGGATGGATTAATGGAACTGAATGGAATGATGGAAGGAAGGATGCATGGATAAATGGAACAATGAATGGATCGATGGAATTGATGGATGTATGGATAGATTGAACGAATGATGGATAACTCGAAATGATGAATGATTGATGGATGAATGGATAAATGGAATGATGAATGGATGAATGGAATTATGGATGGAATTATGGAAGGAAGGGTGTAACCATTCTGGAAATGACAGAATGATTGGATGGATGAATGGAATGATGAATAGAACAAAATAAGGATGAATGGATGGTTAAATGAAACATGAATGGATAACTGGAAATGAATGATGGATGGATGGAACAATGGATTGAATGATGGAAGGATGGATAGATGGATGGAATGATTGATGGATAGCTGGAAATGTTAGAATGACGAATGGATGGATGGATAAATGGAATGATGGATAGATGAATGGAATGATTGATGGATAACTGGAAATGATAGAATGATGGATGGATGGATGGATGGATGGATGGATGGATGGATGGAATGATTGATGAAATGATTGATGGCTAACTGGAAATGTTAGAATGACTGATGGATGGATAGATGAATGAATGAATGAATGAATGAATGGAACTATGTATGGAATTATGGAAGGAAAGATGGAACGATTGATAAATAACTAGAAACGATGGATGGATGAATGATATAAGGATGAATGATAGATGGATAAATGAAACATGGATGGACACATGGAACAATGAGTGGATGACCGGAAATGATAGATGAATGATTTATGGATGGATGAATGAAAGAATGGATAAATGGAACTATGGATGGAATGATGAAAGAAAGGACGGATGAATGAATGAATAAATGGAATGATGGATGGATGGAATGATTGTTGGATAACTGGAAATGTTAAAATGACTAATGGATGGATGTATGAATGGAACTATGAATGGAATGATGGAGGGAAGAATAGAATGCTTGATGGGTAACTGGAAACAATGGATTGATTGAAGGATGGGTGGATGGATGAATGGAACAATGGTTGGAATGATATAAGGATGGATGGATAAATAGAACGATGGATGATAACTGGAATAGATAGATGGATAAATGGATAGATAGATATAAAACCTTGTGCACTGATTGTGGAGATACTAAATCAAAGTGCATGTAAAGCCGCTTGTTTGTTCCACCCAGTAAAGGATGATAAAGAGATTTAGTGGGTTTTTGTAGGGCCCTGTGGGGCATTCTGGAGATCCTGTTGTTCTGAATCACACCAGACTATGAGCTGGATTATTCTTCTAACGCAGACACCAGCTGTGAAACAATTGCCGCCCCATGCAACAATCCCAGGAGTCTGTCATCCTCTCTGATACAGTGTCTTTATATTGCATCCTTGTTTTTTTTTTTTATTTGTGCTTATATCATCTTATGCATGCATGCCTTCCCTTTTTGTGTTTTTGCCTGTCTTCCTAGGTCTCAAGCATATAACCAGTGACAAGTGAGTCTGGTTTGAAGGCGGGAGGTAATTGTCATATGCGATTGGGGAGAGACAGAGAGATGATTACAACAGATGCAACAGTGCCAAAGGGCTTTCAGGTTCCCGTCCCTGATCTCTCATCCTCATTAACGCTGTAAGTCACTCCATCTCGACACCATCAGACTGCCACCTCAGTGTACTGACATGACTCTCACTTTACAAAACCCTCAGGAGTTTCACTCCTCGTGCTAAATGTAGGGCAGAGTATTGGAGAAGTGAGACATTTGCAACTTTGCACTTCTAATTACATATTCAGTAAACTAGTTCTTGCTTAGTTTCTGACAGCTGAGTCGACGCCAGGGTCATGCGCCAAGGGCGTGCATTAGGGGGCTAGTGACATACTGTGCCCACCCAAAATGACTTGCCAAGTATGAGGAGAAAATGAACAGGAGAAAAAAATCCTCAGGAGATTTTGCTAGAATTAGCTCACTAGACTGTTTAATGAAGCTGCCTGTAACTGCTGGTCTAGGATCAGTTTCTCAAAGCAAAATCCAAACTTTAGCATTTGTGGAAAAGGACAAGCTCATTCTAGATATAGATTTATATAGATATGTGTGTGTGTGTGTGTATATATATATGTTTATGTGTTTTCATTTATAATGTAGCATTGATTATATACTATTCCAATCTTTAGTGCTTCTGATTCAAGTTTGTTTTCCCCATCATATGAGAGGCCATATATCATATTTTTTCTTCTGCTTTGAATAATTGATGTAACATGCTATGGACTCGTCCACTGACGTGAACAGCTCATTAGGGATGAATTTGCATTGGGTTATGCTTTTTTATACAGCAAAAAAGTCCATTCAGCACAAATACTGCATGTGGATCACACTTAAAAAAATATTAATAAGGCAAAACTAGAGCAGAGCCCTTCCAAAGCATACTGCCTAGCAAATAGTATATTTAGCTTAAATCTGTATCTAGATCAAGAGGAAAAAAATGCTTCACTCACTCTGCCTGTTCAAAAAGCAGCCAAGTTTTATTTGTATGACTCACTTTGATTCCCTGTTGACAGACGTCAATCAGGAAAGACCATGTGTACTCAGACAAATTGGCAACACATTGAACTGATACTGGCCAATATTTGTTGAGGATTTATGTTAGAATATTTATTTACACGCTTGAATTTTTGAGGATTTTATTATGAATCCCAGCCTAACTGTCAGCACTGAACTCAGCAGGATATATTAAAAATTCTCTGTAAACTTATTTATGAATGCAATCTGTTGCAGAGTAGGCTTTTATGAAGCAACCAATCCATAGCATCTTACACCATCAACGTCTTAATATTTTATGCAGCGTTGTAAGTAAGTAAATTAATCTTGTTTCAAAGAGTTTTGAATACTTTTACTGAAAAACTATTTTTAAAATATGACTAATTAAAGCTTATTATTTAGCGCTTTTGGGAGTACCGGAATTACTCATTTTGTGGACTCGAAGACCTTTCAGTACTAGAGAACAAGAACAAGAACAGATGAAAGTTCAAGACCACGTACAAGGACCACATTATTGTAACCTGAGAGTACAATCCATTGTGCATTTTTTTGCTAAGAACATATAATAATTAGGGCTGGCAGTCGATAAAAAATTTTAATCGAATTAATTACATGATGTTTCGATTAATTAATCCAATTAATCGCTAAATAAATTTGACTGGGAAAATACCCACAAAAGATTATTTAAAGCTATTTTTGTATTAAATGAGAAAGTATCAAGAAGACATTACAAATTGTAGCTTCAGAAAAAAATAGTTTATTTGATTTAGCAAAAAAAAATTATTGCACATAAACATTTAGGCTGCAATGACCTAACGTAAACTATCGAACATAAAAAAAGATCATTTGAGAAACATCTCAGTATTTTTTGTTCATACAATGAAAGTCACTGGTAACCAAATCAACTTTATCAACATATACCTTCTTTTATGTTCCACAAAAGAAAGGTTTGAAATGACATGAGGGTAAATGATGGAGTAAATGATGACAGAATTAAAATTTTGGGGTTTTAATTTTTAATTTTTATTATTTTTTTATTTTTATTATTTTTAATTTTTTTTTTTTTTTTGGATGAAATGATACTCTAAATAAGAAACTAAATCTGCCAGCAGGTAGTAAATGTCTATAAGAATCATTCATTCGATTCGTTCAAACTGCAAATTCATCCAGGAATTAAGTAAATGGCTCTCTTTATGAATGGGCCTTTGAATCATTGGTTCACACGATTCGTTCAAAACGTGGATTGATTCAGAAACCAAAGACACTGTGCTATGGCTGCAAAAGTAATATATTCTCTGCAAAAACTGAGCAAAAACACATTAAAATATAACACAATATCAAACTTCTTATTTACTGAACTGTTGTATAAAATCACATTTTAGCTTGTGATAGACCGGGACAAAATCAGCACTCGTGTCATATTGCTCTTGCTGCTTGTGTGATATCTTGTGATATGTGATATATATAAATATGAAACAACAACTCATACAGGAGCATTTTTGGCCCAATATCTTGAATTTTAGGGCATAACTGCATTTATGGAGTTGTTGCTCTGCGTCATATTTGACAACAGTCAGCTGTATAAAATATAAGATGATGTTCAGCGCATTAACAGTGTTCAAATTTTTTAATTGGTTATTTGTTTATCATAACTAATTAATTAAGTTAACGCATTAAACTGCCAGCCTTAATAATAATATGTGACCCTGGATCACAAAACCAATCATAAGGGTCAATTTTTTTAATTGAGTTTTATTATCATCTGAAAGTTGAGTAAAGCTTTCTGTTGAGGTATTGTTTGTTAGAATAGGACAATATTTGGCAAAGATACAATTATTTGAAAATCTGGAATCTGAGGGTGCAGAGAAATCAAAATAATGAGAAAATCCCCTTTAAAGTTGTGCAAATGAAGTTCTTAGCAATGCATATTGCTAATCAAAAATAAATTTTTTATATATTTGCGATAGGAAAATTACAAAATATCTTCATGGAACATGATCTTTAATATCCTAATGATTTTTGGCATAAAAGAAAAACTGATTATGACTGATTATGATGGTTTTGTGGTCCAGGCTCACATATTTAACTACAGTTGGTGCAAGCAAAGCAAGTAGTGTGTAACTGTATAAAACAAAGCTTTGAAACTCTTGCTGTTTCTGTCCCGCCCGCTCTTGCTTTGGAAGCAGATACAGAACAGCTGAATGTATTTTGTATGGGGTGAAGTCTCTGAAGCCCTTTGCCCACTGACTCATTCAAACTAATTAATCTCTCTGCAAGTTTTGTCACCCAGGGCCATGCACAGATCACTGGAGAAAAAAGTGCCAGGCTGGAGTAAGAGAAACACTAATTATGGTGAACACTGTCGAAAGATGAATGATTTTCAGTCTGACGCTTGGAAAAAGAGAAACCGAGGGGAGAATTGACTAGGAATGAACTGTGCCGACCGATAGCACTGTTTATTTGTACTCTGGCTGCGTTGTTTTAGTGCCCAGTGCTCTGAAGGAATTATGCAAATCGGTAGCAGTGCAAACACTCCCACAAAACCTGTGCTGAAAACAGTTTGAATAGTGCATCAGATTCCCATCTTGAAAACTATGCATAGTATCCAGACCTTAAAGAGCAATTAAACTCAATGTTTCAAGTAAACATGAAAAAAACAGTTTTGGCCAAAATGAAACTTTGCTGAAAATTTAGTCACCCTCAGGCCATCCAAGATGTGTGTGAGTTTGTTTCATCAGAACAGATTTGGAGAATTTTGTCATCACGGCACCTATGCAGCGAATGGGTGCCATCAGAATGAGAGTCCAAACAGCTAATAAAACATTAAACATCACATCCGGCCCATAAAGGCAGATTTAAAATGGCAGTTAAAAATGTCATGATGAATTTGATTGAAGAAACAAACCCATCTACATCTTGGATGGCCTGAGGGTAAGTACGTTTTAATTTCTAGGCTATCTACGCTATCATTAATAAGCACAAAGTGCATTTTCGTTTTAGCCTAACTAGCAGATCTGACCGACATCTGTGCTGTCGGTGCGAGTCGAGCCCGCTCGGTTATCAGGATTTACAGCGGCCCTGACTTTCAATCGCAATACTCCTCACAATCCTCGCCGAATCCTCACTGATATGTTCTACAGCTTCATCGCGTGGTTCCGGGTCTTTGAAATTCATCATCAAGCTCGCTTTTCATTATGAATACCTGTCACGCTTGGGAAATGGGTTTTAGAGAAGTCAGGAGGAATAGATTTAGAAATATATCGCTGTTTTTTATAGTATCTGTCTGTGTTCAAATCGAGTGCACAGGTGGTGGTTGCAAAGCAGGACGAATCTGACCTCGCAGCACAAAAGGTGCACGTTTTAAAACATCTGCTGAATTTCAAGTAACCGAGTCAGTCTCGTCAAGAGGATCTCCATGATGTTCCACGACAAGGACAGACCACTAGTCACAGGTTTTAGGAAAGTTGATTTTGTAGTATAGCCCACCACCCAAAAAGGAAGCCAGTGGTACTGGAGCTGTGACCTTTAGTGTAGAAGCAGGGCTCTACAGTGCGACCATTTCAGTCGTATTTGCGACTGAACACTACTGCGTGCAACTGTGAAAACATATTTAGGAGCACCAGTGCGACTGACCCGATCAGCATGATTGTATTTGTGCTGAGGGGAGCTTCAAAGGTTTCTATGTGTTTTTGCAACGTTGAGTAATTTATCACAGACATATCTCACAAATCCTTTCATACTGTGTAAATAAGAGATTCATTGTGCAGTGTGGAGCTTTGTTGATTATAATAGAACTTTGTGAGATTGCGATGAACTAAGACAAGTGACAGCTTTTAATGATTTTTGTAAATGAGATATTGATTTAATACAGCAGTTAAATACACAAGAAGTTAAAAGTGACTTACATTGTCTGACTATAACCCTACTGCCTGATTTTGCTCTATTTCGTCATCAAAAATAGTTTGAAACAAGTCACAGCTGAGCCGCTGCGCATCTCCATTCAGCGATGTTTCATTTATGAATGAACATGCATTTTCAAAAGAATCTAGCAGGTCAGTGATTCAGTTTCCTATTCATAAAGATTTATGAATGAATCAGCCGTTCGAACAAATCAAATGAATGAATGATTCAGTAATTAAATCAGTGACTTGCCGTCACCTACTGACAGTTTTAGTTTCATTTTTAAAGTATCTTTTCAGTTATTTAAATCATTCAATATTTCTATATTCAAATTTTTATATTTAAAATATTAATCACAACATGATTTTATGAATTTGACTGCACTCATGCAATCTCTGAGCCTTATTAAACATGAAAATACACCTACAAGCCACTTTTGTGTTCTTCTGTGCCACCTCTGTAATACAAATTATTTTTGTTAATTCTGATTTATTCTACTTCTTATTCAACTTGTTTGTATTCTCTTGTTTTAATTAGAAATTTTAAAAAGTTTATAAAATATAATTAAAAAAAAATTACATAAAAGAGGAAATACTTTTAAAAAAGTTAGAAACATGCCATTACAAAGTTAAAAATGAAATTTCCCTGTAAGTCACTTTGAGTCAAATATCACCCGATAATTTAATCACCCCCCTGTGTCATCCAAGATGTTCATGTCTTTCTCTCCTCAGTTAAAAAGGAATGAAGGTTTTTGAGGAAATAATTCCAGGATTTTTCTCCATGTAATGGACTTTAATGGGGATCAACAGGCCCAAATTGTTTCAGTGCAGCTTCAAAGGGCTCTACATGATCCCAGCTGAGAAATAAGGGTCTTATCTAGCTTAACAATCACTTTCTACAAAAAATTTAAATATGCATATTTTTTTAAACCACAAATGCTCGTCTTTCACTAGCATGACGTAGGTGGAAGTACCGACCCAGTGTTTACAAAGCAAACATGCAAAGACAGTCAAACGCCCTTTACAAAAAAGATAAAACAACAATGTTGAACGATTTTTATATTTAACAATTTTTTTTTTAACGAATTTGGAAGAGAAAATTAGATGTTTTTCACCCTACCCCAGATTTTTCCAATGTGATTATGTAATGCGTAAAGTTGTAGACATGCATCCCAGAACTAGTGCATAGCATTTGTGATTTAAAAAGTATACAAAATTAATGTTTATTTTAGAAAATGAGTGATTGTTTTGCTATATAAGACCCTTATTCCTCGGCTGGGATCGTAGTTATCATTATTGTTTTCTTCATAGTGTAAACAGGCCTTAACACAGATGACTACATGTTTTTGTTTGTCCTTTATGAAATGTCAGCAATGTGTCTAGCGACTTTATGCAACGTTATGCAAATAAGCAGTGATGCGATGTGGTGACTACCAATAGGAGTGCAGACTCTAGAGCTTATGTGATCCTCCTCCTGTGAGACACTGCAGTCGAGCGTCAGCCAGATGGAGAAGTTCATGTTGCTGTGAGTGATTTCACTGTTCTATATGATTTGTCTCTCCCCACAT
Source organism: Labeo catla (assembly GCA_012976165.1). NCBI lineage: Eukaryota > Metazoa > Chordata > Actinopteri > Cypriniformes > Cyprinidae > Labeo > Labeo catla. The sequence goes on along the minus strand of VONZ01000779.1, from coordinate 36,064 downwards.
GCAGGGATATAATACAAAAACGAATAACATGCCAGTCGGAAATTGTTAACAATCTGTGTGAGTTTGACTCATGCATTGATAATCATCTTGTTCATGATATGATACATTACGCACTCCTGCAATCTACAGTATATACAAACGCTTCTCCCTGCAGAGTATTCATTTTAGCTGCAAGGAAATGAACTGACATAATGACATCTTGTTTTCACTGGCAGTACATCTTATTTGTGATCAGGTTTTCAAAAGCTCTGGCCAGTTGCTCATCCAGTGGCAGGAACGCCTACGGCCCAGCGACCTGCGACCTCCAGCTCTAAAACTGCTGTCAGAGAGAACGCCGATTGAATTTGTGTCACAGGTACATGATTTTACAGCATTTGCAGTGTCACACAGGTAGATCTGGGTGGTTTGGCCTGTTGAATGTGTTTTCATAAATGAGGGTGAAGTACACAGCGTGCTTTCATATTTTATGGGCTCCTTTGGCCCTGATGCTTTTATCATCCTCTCACATGGACAATGCCTGCATCACTGTAAACACGGCACGGGGCCAGCTGCCTCCTGAGAGCGCAGTCGCACTGTAATTTGGATTTGATTTATTTTCCCTTTCGGACATCAAATGGAAGAAGGTCACCTGTCACTGTTATTGATGTGTTTTTATGCCCATAATTAGATGTACTAGGGAATTTATAATGGATACAGGAAGATGTATGATAAATAATAAATACAACTCATTGGTAAGGACAGTTTTTCATAGCCTACCAACTCCATTGCCATTGTCAGTCTTTGAGGCAGTTGTTCATCACTATATACTGCTATAGCTGTTTATTCCTACTGGGTTTGGTGACAAATGAAAATAAGGGGTATCAGGCATGGTTCAGTTAGCCTCTGTGTTCATAGGCCATAACTATTCATAACCAGCAAATATCATTATTATGTTGTACTTACGTGTGAGGTTTTGATAGCTAGCCAAGTTAGCATCAACTAAATTATGAACACAAGCTAAAGGTTTACTGTAACCAAGTGACGGTAAATTACTGGCAAAGAACAAAGCATAAAATTAGCAGTTAATTTAGACAAGTTGAATCTTGATACAGTTGCCATAGAATATTTAATTGAAAATTGCAAATATACCACGTTTACCATTACCATTTTGTAATAGTTATGCAAACTGGAATATATATATAGCCTAGCCATTAAGTTTGAAGTAGTTTTGAAAGCTTTAACTTTGAAGGTTTTTTTAAAAGTTGGTTAAGTTTTAAATTAGTAGTTTTAAAAGGCAGCTCGAATGCATGATTTAGCATGTTGCTACCATAAACTAGCTAGCTAAAACCAGTTGATTTAACCAAAACAGGTAAAAACTGGCTAAAGCCAGCTGCTTTAGCAAAAAAATAAATAAAATAAAAAATAAAAAAATCTAAAAACCAAGCTAAAACCAGTCAATTTAGAAAAAAAAAACACATAACAACCAAATAAAACCAGCTGATTTAGCATAAAAAAAATTAACCATTTAATAATTTGATGATAAAATCAAGTTAGTAAAAGACCAGCTAAAAACAGTTAAAACCAGAAAAAGCCAGCTGATTTAGGAAATAGCCAGCTGATTAAACATAAAACAGGTTAAAACCAGCTGATTCAGTAAAAACAAAACTAAAAAACAGTTAAAACCAGCTGATCTAGCAAAAAGCCAGCTAAAACCAGTTTTAAAAAAAAAAAACACACACAGCTTAAAAGCCAGCCTAAAACCAGCTGAAAACAAAACAAAAAATAAAACAAAAACCAGCTAAACAAAAACCCAGCTAAAACCACTTGATTTAGTGAAAAGCTAGGTAAAAAAAACAGCTAAAACAGCTGATTTAGCAAAAAAAAAAACAGCTAAAGCCAGCTCATTTAGCAAAAAAACACTAAAAAAAAAACACCTAAAACCAGTTGATTTAGCAAAACAACCGCTTAAAACTGTCTAAAGTCATCTAAAACCAGTTTATTTAGAAAAAAGTTATTATAAAAAAACAGCTAAAACAGCTGATTTAGCAAAAACAGCTCATTTAGCAAAAATGCTAAAAATCACCTAAAACCAGTTAATTCAGTAAAAAAAAAAGAGCTCATTAAGCAAAAACAGCTAAAAACAAAAGTTGATTTAGCAACACAACCAGCTAAAACCAGTAGATTCAGTAAAAAAAACTGCTTAAAACCAGCTAAAACCAGCCTAAAGCCCTATTCGGATGGGACTATAGTTTTACAGTGGGTCGTTAAAGAAATTTGTGTTTCACAGATGTACTTTGCAATTTTAATCCAGTCCGAATCTGCCACGTCTGTGTTTTTCTCACACAACCTCTGTAATAATTCCAGAGCAAATTACTTACTGTTTTACTGCAAACTCAGTGATCCTCTGAGAAAACTAATTCTGTCCAAATGCGAATGTCTGTGATTGCAGACGGTATTTTTTTCACAATGTGTTTCCTTGTGTGTTTTGGCCAACGCAAATTACCGTAGATGCTCTTACCGTGTCCATTTTTGATATGTTTTCCTGCCGGCAAAGAAATAAAAAATAACAATAATAAAATCAAGAGCCAGATCAGTTTTAATGCAGAAACATTGTTTCAGTACCAATACATAAAAATAAATAAAATTGTTAAACTAAAGTAACCACACATTAACCATTGTTTTGCTATTCTAGCCATACAGCTTCACCATGGTGTTTGTAGTAAAACTGTGTTTATACTATGGTAATCAATCTGACTATAAGCAATGCACGCATGAGTGCGTGATCTCTGCAACGCCCAGATATACGAAACGGACCCTCCCACCTCTATAATAAACATGGAGATGTTAGTCCCATCCGAATTAATATGTGACAGTCACAGACGTCAGGTGATAAAAATATAAACTCAAATGTAGTTTAGAAAACTAGTCCCATCCGAATAGGGCTTAAGTCAGTTGTCTAGTCTTAGCTGCTTTAAGCTGAAAATACCTGGTTTAAGCTTGGTTGGTTTTTTAGCAGGCAGAAGTCAAAGCAGATAGAAATAGTAAATATAATGGCAGTTTAATTGAGTTTAATGGGATACAGTGCGTTTACATTTGAAACTGTAGTTATTTTAAATTGTAACAATAATTCACAATATCTGTTTTACTGTGTTTTTGACCAAGTAAATGCAGCTTGGGTGAACATAAGATAATTCTTAAAAACATTCTAAAATCAAATAAACCTCTATTTTTTAAATGTTAGTGTGTATAAAATGTAATTAGTTTTATACCATTAAACGGTTAAGTGGGAAATGCTGTTTTCCTCAGGGTGAAAGATGACTTTAGCCTGGGATTTTTAGTCGTGTAACTCAACATTTGGTTCTACATCCCAGACTCCATAGCTGAATTTGCCAATTCACTGACAGTGAACAGTTTATAACTGGTCATGCTGCTCAAAATTATTCCGAAGCATACAACCACCGGCAGGCATCTGCATTCAGCGCAGTCCGCTGGTGATTCAGCTAACAGAAGGCAGAGGCCTGTTGTCAAACAATCACACAGAATGATGAAGTGTTCACGCAAAGCTGCTCATCCCTTGTTGGAGCCGTTTGCAAATGAAGAAAATGATGAATTCCATTAGGATTTTTAAATAGCTTTTCCGCAGGCTCAATGTGCGCGCACGTCGATGCACATTCGCAGCTTTTAATTAAAGTCAGTGATTATGTCCCAGAATCAGCCAATACTGAAACATTTAGAAGCCTTTATTGGAAATCCGAAAGCGGCCTAATGGAAGACCGGTCACAGCAGAGTTTCCTTTTAAATTCGGTCACACTTAAATGGCTTCAGCATGGAACGTCCTCATAAGAAGACCATGCGATGCAATCCGGCTCGTTTCTGGCCGAAGGGAGCGCAGCAGCCCTTATATTCTTTAAGTGAAATTTCATGGTTTTATTTGGAGTTGGAGTGCTGTGGCATTAGCTCAGTGCAGGAGATCTAGCTGAGGGCAACGAAGGCTATAAAAAATGTAATTATAAAAATGTCGAACTTTGACTATGTATATCAAGCAATCGATAAAGGCATAGTTCACTCAATAAAACAACAACCATCAGTTACTCACCCTCATGTCAATCCAAAACCACACTGGGTACCAATAGCTTGCACTGTATGGAGAAAATATATGATTTTGATGTTACATTTCATTGACAAGATTTTTGAAGCATTTAAGTAAATCAGTTCATTCAGATACTTTTATATGAAGCAGTTTAAAAAATAATTCACTGGTTTATGCGAGTCCCTGTTTTTATGTCTCCTTTTTGTAGCAAAATACAAAATAATGAAGTAATATATTCACATCATTATAATGTTATTATTTATAAATGTTATTTTACATTTATTTTAATAGTACCTCCTTTTCCAACACTGCTTTAATGATTTATTGTGCTCTTTTAATGTTTTCATTTTCTTTTTGGAAGCCTGACAAACTTAGTGAAAAAATTCTTTCTTTCTTTGTATGGAAAAGAGCAATAAAAAAAGAGCAAAAAAAATTGGAGTATGTTTTGCAAAATACTATTTGAATACTCTTTCTATTTCTACTTTTAAAAAAATCACAATTTCTTCTTGCAGTTTCTTTATTATTTTTACATTTTACTAGAAATGTTCTAGAGTGAGTATTAAGTAAATCCTACTTCTTTTTTTTTTGATGAGCATTAAAGAAGAACTCCACTTCCAGAGCAACAATTTACAAATAATTTACTCACCCCCTTGTCATCCAAGATGTTCATGTCTTTCTTTCTTCAGTCATAAAGAAATTATGTTTTTTGAGGAAAACATTTCAGCATTTTTCTAAATATAATGGACTGATATTGTGCCCCGATTTTGAACTTCCAAAATGCAGTTTAAATGCGGCTTCAAACGATCCCAAATGCGGATGTAAATGATCCCAGCCGAGGAAGAAGGGTCTTATCTAGCGTAACGATTGGTTATTTTCATTTAAAAAATACAATTTAAATACCTTTTAATGCCAAACGCTCGTCTTGTCTTACTCTGCTGTAAGTTTTTGTTCTGGTTCATGACAGTTAGAGTATGTTGAAAAAGTCCCATCTCATGTTCTCCCTCAACTTCAAAATTCCTATATCGCTGTTTTACCTTTTTTGTTAAGGATGTTTGATTTTCTTTGCATGTTCACTTTGCAAAGACTGGGTCAGTACGTCTGCAGTGATGTAGGATGATTTTGAAATGATATTTGAAGTTGAGGGAGAAAATATGATTGGAGTTTTTTGACATACCCTAACTGTCTTGAGTCAGAATACACAGAGTTCAGGGAGAGCAAGACAAGACGAGCGTTTGAGATTAAGAAGTATTTAAATTGTATTTTTTTTTTAATGAAAATTACAGATCGTTTCGCTAGATAAAACCCTTCTTCCTTGGCTGGGATCATTTACAGCCGCATGTGGGATCGTTTTAAGCCGCATTTAAACTGCCTTTTGAAAGTTCAAAATCAGGGCACCATAGCAGTCCATTATATAGAGAAAAATGCAGAAATGTTTTCTTTAAAAAACATAATTTCTTTATTTTATTTAACCTTAACTGTCACCTGTCTTGTCACCGGGACGCCTAAGTTTACTTCACCATATTACAAATAAGTCCTAATCTAATCATGACAAACTGTATATCGTTGGAAAGGTCTAAGACTTCTAAATAGATATTTTACCACTGTTTTGTGTTATAAATTATGTAGGAAATGCAATTGATTCATTTATGACAAGAGTGCATCTCAAAAATCTACATCCTAACAGGAGTTCTGACCTTTGTCACAAAAAGACTTTCTTCATCCCTATCACGCTTTATAAATCATAAGAAATTATATATCAATTGAAAATTTGAAATCTCAAAATTCATCCTTTAAAAAACATTTTAAAATCAGACATTGTATTACCATGGAAAATGTACATCAAAGTCATATTACAAAATGTTTTCGTTCATGAATTAAGTTTGGAAAGTGCATTTTCACATCTATGTTCAAAAATGGGAGTGACAGTTAAAGGGTTAAGAAAAAAATATTTGAAACAACACAAAAAATCTTGCAAATTGAAAAAATTATTGACTGATTTTCACTTGAAACAGTTAGTAATTTTCACAAATAATAATAATTAAAAAAAAAAAATGTCTTTCTCTCTTCAGTTGTAAAAAAAATTACGTTTTTTGAGAAAAACATTTCAGGATTTCTCTCCGTACAGTGGATCTTAATGGTGTCCCCAAGTTTGAACTTCCAAAATGCAGTTTAAATGCAGCCTCAAAGGGCTCTAAAACATCCCAGCCGAGGAATAAGGGTCTTATCTAGCAAAACGATTGGTTATTTTATTGAAAAAAATTGCAATTTATATACTTTTTAACCTCAAATGCCCGTCTTGTCTCTGCGTGAACTCTGTGTATTACGGTTCAATACAGATAGGGTAGGTCAAAAAACTCCTAGCTCATTTTCTTCTCCAACTTCAAAATCAACCTACTGTACATTGCTGTTTTACCTTTTTTTGTAAAGGCCGTTTGATCATCTTTGCATGTTCACTTTGTAAACACTGGGTCGGTACTTCTGCAGCGATGTAGGGCGATTATGAAGTTGGAAGAGAAAATGAGATGGGAGTTTTTCAACCTACCTTAACTGTCTTGAACCGGAATACACAGAGTTCACACAGAAATAGACAAGAAGAGCATTTGAGGTTAAAAAGTATATAAATTGTACATTTTTTTTAGAAAACAACCAGTTGTTTTGCTAGATAAGACCATTCTTCCTTGGCTCGGAGGGTTTGGAGCCCTTTGAATCTGCATTTAAACTGCATTTTGGATGTTCAAATTCACAGGCACCACAGAAGTCCACTATATGGAGAAATCCTGAAATGTTTTCCTCAAAAAACAATTTCTGAAGAAAGAAAGACATGAACGTCTTGGGTGACAATGGGATTAATAAATTATCTGTAAATTTTTGTTCTGGAAGTGAACTCCTCCTTTGAATTAAACAAAATTTTTAAGTAAAAAAAAAAATAGTATTTTTTCCACCAGTTTTTACAGGGAAGGTGACGTGATGTGACTCTTAAACTTCTTATAGGCATCATTCTTTGCTCTCCAACATTATTAACTTGGTTAAAACCCTCTTTCTAGTAGCTCTCAGCTGTAGCAGTACTTGAGGAAATGGTTTAAGGTTCACGTTTGACTGTGCTTCTCTAATCTATGTCTTTTATTTGGCAGAGAACGGAAGACCTTTCCAACATTGTGTTGTTACTCAGACGGCAAAGCCTCACCATCAAACTCTCTCTTCACCTCATCTCGTCCTGGAATGGCTTACCTTGTGACACAAAGCCCCGTCAGGGCAGAGCATGAATGACTCTGGAGGTGATTGACACAGGAAGAATGTGTGTGACGGAAATGAAATTTTATTTAAGACGGCGCTCTCTTCGTGGTGAGAGTGCTGCATTCAGAACACAAACAAACAAGCTGACCTCGAGCGACCCGTGTGTGATCTTTGCAAGCGTTTCTCTGGCTGTCACTTAATATTTACTCTGCATACCGGTTCTTTAATCTAGCATGCAGTATTTGATCTTTAGCATTTACTAGTGTGACTGACGTGCTTAAATATACCTAGGAAAAACTGGGTGTAGTATCTGTATTTAAAGGGATAGTTCACCCCAAAATGAAAATTCTGTCATTAATTATTCACCCTTGTGTTGTTCCAAACCTGTAAGACCTTTGTTCATATTCAGGAAAAAAAAGTTATTTTTGTTTTCTTTGCACACAAAAGGTATTCTTGTAGCTTAAAAAAGTTAAGGATGAACCACTGATGTCACGTGGACTATTTTATCGATGTCCATACTACTTTTCGCGGCCTTGCATGTGGTAGTTGCATTGTTGTCTATGCAGGGTCAGAAAGCTCTCGAATTTCATCAAAAATATCTTAATTTGTGTTCCGAAGATGAACGAAGGTCTTACAGGTTTGGAACAATATGAGGGAAAGCAATTAATGACAGAATTTTCATTATTAAAACATAGCAAAAAAAAAAAATATAAAAAAGGTTACTTGAAATTTAAAACAAAATAAAATATAAAAATAAAAATTCTAATAGTTTTTTTAAAAATCTTGCAAATACAACATTTCTCATTTTAATTTAATTTGAATTGATGTACAAAAATAAGTCAAACTAAAACCAAAATAAAAATGTAAAAAAAAAACTATATATAAAATGGCACAACAAAACTACTTAATTAAAATGACTAAAACTTTATCTAAAATTATAATGAAAACTGAAAATCTAAAATAAAAAGTGTTTCAGAATATTAATAAAAAACATAATAGTATCTCAGTGATACTAAAATAAATTTTTAGCATCATATTTTTGTTTTCAAATTATTTTTTCTAATCACTATTTTTGACTTATTGCTAAGTTGACTATTTACCAACCAAAATATATATATATATATATATATATATGACTATATAGAAAAATAGAAAATATAGGGGAAAAAAAATTCTAAAAATGGCACAACAAAACTACTCAACTAAAATTAATTAAACCTAAAATTATAATGAAAATGAAAAATCTAAAATAAAAAGTGCTACAGAATATTAACAAAAACGGTAATAGTATCTCAGTGATGCTAAAATATATATATATTTTTGTCATCTTTTTTGTTTTCAAATAAGTTTTTTTAATCACTATTTTTGACTTATTGTCCAGTTGGCTATTTACCAACCAAAATAAAAATGCAAAAGAAAACTATATAAAAAAATAGAAAATATAGAAAAAAAACTAAAAATTGCTGAACAAAACCACTGAACTAAAATGACTAAAACTTTATCTAAAATCATAATGAAAACTGAAAATCTAAAATAAAAAGTGCTTCAGAATATTATTAAAAACAATAATAGTATCTCAGTGATACTAAAATAATTTATAAATGTATAAATTATATATATATATATATATATATATAAACAGAATATATAGGGAAAAAAATACTAAAAATAGTGCAACAAAACTTCTAAACTAAAATTACTAAAACTTTATCTAAAATATTATCTATAATGAAAATGGAAAAATCTAAAATAAAAAATGTATTAATATGTTTCAGAATTTTAATAAAAACCATAATAGTATCATAGTGCTACTAAAATCATTTTTAACATCACCTTTTTTGTTTTTAAATTAATTTTCCTAATCACTATTTTTGAATTATTGTCCAGTAGACTATTTATCAATTGTAGTTGTTGTCCATTTCATATGAATGGATGTTTCTTAAAGGCACAGTATCACAATAAAAAATTGACATCTAAAGTTCAGAGAGTGAGTGAGAAATTGTCATGAGAAGATTTTTTATTTTTTTTTAGAACAGGGTCAAGTCCAATTCATTTTCAGTGAATGGAAAATAGTCATGCAAAACTACATTACATGTTGGTATAAGAAACCTTAAAGATATAGTTCACCCAAAAATGAGATTTATAAGCCAATATAAGCCAAGAGGAGGTTTTCCTTTGCTGTAAACAAAAGTCTCCTATGAACGTGTGTACGACAGTTAAAGTTTTAAATATGGATATTTTTCTTACACAAATGCATCAGTTCACTTCAGAAGGCAATTTTTTTAATGGATGGATGCACTTTATTTTGCTTCAGAATCTTAACTGCCATTATAAAGCTTGGTGGAGCCAGGACATTTTTAATATAACTCCGATTGTATTCATCTAAACGAAGAAACACATATACACCTACAGTATGATGGCTTGAGGGGTTGATTTTTACTTTTGGATGAACTATCCTTTTAATGTGGCTGAATATGAACTGCTAGAATATGCTACAAAAGTGTAGAAAACGGCCCCTTTAAGAAAGACAAAACCACAGCATTCGCATGTGCACTCAGTGGATGGATAATTAAGAATACATTTATTTTTCAGAGAAACTTTCCTCCATTTATTCTCTTTAAACAGCAGAGCCAAACAGGGAGGAGGATTTAATTTGAAGCCTGTGAAATGATGGCGATGACAAAGGAAACAATAGTTTCATTTCTCGCCCAGCACAGTGCACGGTTCCAGGAGGAAATAAACTGCCTTATTATTTGACTCATACACCTCCTTTGTTTTGCACCGATTTGTCCCATTTGCATTTAAATTCGAAGGCTTATATAAATTCTTCCCTGCTGCTCCCAACATATATCATTCTTTTGATTAGATTAGATTAGATTGATTACATTTCTGCGAGAACTAGAGAAAACTTTGCATGCATCTGTGCAACCACAAACAGACTTGCCTCGCAAAATGGACGTAATTACAACAACGAAATTGCCATGATCACAATAATTAGTATGTTTAATTGTAATTCAATTATTCGGGGCGTTTGTGATGGTCTGATTGTGTCATGAGCATCTACATTCATTGTTTTTTTTAACCTTCCTCACCCTCATTCTCATCGGAGGCCGATGCGGAAGACGGCGTTCAAGTTAATGGATTTGAATTCCCTGAAATCAAAACTCTGTAAGTCTATTAAGAACGTCTGCAATTTGCCATTATCTGCTGCACCCGACCGGCCCAGCCCGACTCGAATTAAGCAAAAAACGATTAAGAATGTATCAGTGGCTCATTTGCAAAATCCAGTGTGTCAGCAGCTCTCCCTCGCCAGCGCAATGGAGATAAGATGTGTGCCACTCATTCCTGTCTGTCAGTCATAATCCAGCCAAGAAATTACATTCACTCTTCAGTCACACTGTGAATACAGAGCAGACACATCAGCTAGTAATAGTCAATATGACATTCTGTACGAATGGGAATCATGAGGAATAATGATTCAGGTTCCAAAACAATTCTCCTCGTGATTCTATGATTTTTGAAGCCATAGTAAAAGTATTGCAATGTTTGTCTTGTTGTTAGGCCAGTTGTTTTCTACAGCGTTTTCTATGTATGTGACTATAGATGGATAATAGTTATCATAGCCTTTATTTAAATGAGTTTTTCACTAAATTGAAAGCATATGCATAAAAAGTTAGTGTAAGTGTAACTTGGCTTGAACCTGCTTCCAGGCAGGCAAATCCTGATCTAAAGAGGTTTATTTAGAGATCAACATATGAACCGTGTGTTGATATTTCATTCATGATTACGCTGTAATACTTTAAGCAGACACAACCGCAGATGGCAGAGCATGTGTTAGTAGCAACAAAAAACATCTGTGTAATTTTCTCACAGATTTACGCATGAATTAGCGTGTGCATGACATTCTTTCCAGAAAAGAAGCTGCGGAGAATTTAAATAAGGTCGAAAGGCGCACAAAGACGACAGCAGCCATTTTTAGAATGAGCCTGTCCATTATTCTAGGCTTATTTTTCACTCAAGGGACGTGTGTCTTTGGGATTATTACATTATTGGATTATTTTGTGTTTAATTTGCACTCTGCATGTTGCTGGAATTTTAATCGTAGCTAATCATAATATTTCTTGCTAAAACAATCTGAATTTCACATTGCAGTGTAAATCTTTAAGCTTCGGGGGTTGAAATGTCTTACAAGACTTCAAGTACAAACTTTTGGAAATGTGTATTATTCAAAAATCAATTTGAATATTATATATACATTGCTGTTCAAATGTTTGGGATCAGTAAGATTTTTAATGTCATTCAAGTTCCATTTATTTGATTAAAAATACAGGGAAAAACATGATATTATGAAATATTATTACAATTTAAAATAAGAGTTTTCTTTTTTCATATACTTTAAAATATAATTTATTTCTGTGATGCAAAGCTGAATTTTCATCAGCCATTACTCCGGTCTTCAGTGTCACACGATCCTTCAGAAATCATTCTAATATGCTGATTTACTATGAATTTTGTAAACAGTTGTGCTGCTTAATATTTTTTTGGGACCTGTGATGCTTTTTTCAAGATTCTTTGATGAATAAAAAAAAAGTTAAAAAGAACAGCATTTTTTAATCAAAATATGTTCTATGTAAGTCTTTACTATCATTTAACACATCCCTGCTAAATAAAAGTATTCATTTTTTTCGAAGAAAGATAGAAAGAAAAAATGTACTGACCCCAAACAGTTGTTACAAAAGATTTCAATTTTAAAAAATGCTGTTCTTTTTAACATTTTATTCATCAAAGAATCTTAAAGTATCACAGGTTTCTAAAAATATTAAGCAGCACAACTGTTTCCAACATTGATAATAATTTAGCATATTAGAATGATTTCTAAATGATTTCTGTGTCAAATGAAAGGATCATTTGACACTGAAGACTGGAGTAATGATGCTGAAAATTGAGCATTGCGTCACAGGAATAAATTCTGTTTTAAACCATATTAAAATAAAAAAACATTATTTTAAATTGCAATAATATTTTACAATATTACTGTTATTTCTGTATTTTAAATCAAATAAAAGCAGCCTTGATGAGCAGAAACGCCTTTAAAAAACCTTAAAAAAATATTTTAAAATCTTGATCCCAAACTTTTGAATGGCAGTGTATGTGTATATATATATATACTTAGTACTCTGCTTAAACTCATTCACTTAGTACAACTTAACATTTCAAGTTGGCTACACTTTTTTGAACTTAAAATTTTAAGGCAGCCGGGGGGTAACAAATTATTTTAAGTTGACTCAACAAATTGTTTTTTTTACAGTGAATTTCAATGTATCTGACTCATTTACGTTATTGATGATTATTTTTTGTTGTACTATTATTTTCTAATATGCAACTATGTGTGAGGCAAATTTTAAAGGTTTATGCCAAACATTTTCTGAACAAAATAAGCAAAAAGTAGTAAGAATTGTCTCTGCTCTCTCCTCCACTGAAAAAAAAACAACAATAAAACACAATTTGTTGAGTCAACTTAAAATAATTTGTTACCCTCCTGCCTTAAAATTTTAACTTCAGTCAACTCAAATAAGTTTAGTCAACTTGAAATGTTAAGTTGTACTAAGTGACAGTTTAGATATTTGAGTTGACTAAACTAAAATTTGGTTTGGTAAACTTAAAAGCTAGGTTTGTTACCCAGCTGCCTTTAATTTTTTTTAATTTAACAGTTTAATCAATTAAAATATCTAAATCACTTAGTACTCAACATTTTGAGTTGACTGAACTTAACATTTTAAGGCAGCGGGGTAACAAATTATTTTAAGTTGACTCAACAAATAGTTTTTTACAGCACTGAAACCCCAAAACAAAAAAAAAACTGTTTAAAACATAATTACCTGTAATTACATATAATGTATGTCTGAATGTAATATATTTTACAGCCTTTAAATACCGTAATGAATTGTTCCACTATAGCATGGGTTTATAAATGTTATAAATGTAAAATCAACCTTGTATGCAACTCACAGTTAAGTTATTGGTATTTATTTGAAGTTTTAAATTAAATTGGCATTGGAAATTAATACTAATATGTGAGAGATGTTTGAGGCAAAGTTTCAAAGCTTCATGGCCTTTTTTTTTGTTCAGAGCAAAAAGCAGTAACAATTGTCTTTGCTCTCCCCTACAGCGCTGAAAGAAAGCCCAATGACGCCCTGTCCTCAAAACAAAGGATGTGATTTCAGCGGTTGCATCATGTTGGTTGAATCTCCTACTCTTGATGAGGCCTGAGATCATTATCTGAAGCAGATTCAGGCCGGCTCTTAGAGAAATGCCCTGCAGCTTTTTTGTATTACGATCTAAAGAGGCCCACAATGTGCACTGACTTTTGCCAGCACTGGGAGTTCAGACACGCTCGAAGCTTTTAACAACCTCTACCGCCGACCCCCACGGGCACGCCGCTGCTCAGTTTGCTGCGTAAACGTGTCTCACCTAACGAACAGTGTGCCGTTTTGTGCTAATGAAGATGGCCTTTCTTCCGCTGGGTGGAGCGTGAATGATCTGCAGCACGTTCTTGCTGACTGATAACGGAATTGATTGTGACAGCATTTTGTCTGTCAGGATAATTACAAGCCTCGGTGCTCAGTGACTGCATGTTGCTCAGAGATCTGGCCAATACTCACTGGCCAATGAATGTCACGCTTTCACAATACAGTGAATGTTATAGTATCAGGACAGTAGATGCAAATCGGCATCTTCTGCACCAAATCAGCATATTAGAATGATTTCTAAAGGATCATTTGACACTGAAAATTTTTGTGATTATTGTGATGTTTTTATCCACAGTTTGGAGACTCATTCTGAAAATCTGGGTTGGTGAGAAATTGAAATGCTACATTTCTTCAAATCTGTTCTGATAAAGAAACAACATTCTACATCTTGGATTGCCTGAGGGTGAGTAAATTTTCATTTTTGGGTGAACTATATAAGAAAATTTCAAGAAGGAAAGTGTTTTTTGTAGTAGCAATAATCTCTGCAGTTCTGATAAGCAGCAATAATATAGTCATGACAAGCGAAAAAAAGAAAAGAAAATACAGCTGCAAGCAGCAATTACCAGGGTTCAAGCGCTTTAAGGCATTTAAGCACATATGAAAAAAGACATTACTTAGCAAGCCTGTTACCACCAAATCAATGATTTAAAAAAAGCCATTGTTGGCAAATCCAGGTAATTTACCATAGAAATATTGTGTTGTTAATGTTTATTACTGTTATAGCGCCAGCTGTGGTCCAATCCCTTTAAAACTTTACATGCTTGTATAGAATCACTTTTCATATGTGCTCAGCAGGTTTTGTGAAGTTTTGAGTTTTCCTTTAGGCTTTATAGGATTTTGGGTAAATTTGGACAGGCTCCATTTCTAAACGACCTCATTATAGCTTCCCAAAGGGTAAATTTCAATTTTTTTGGATAATTATTGGCCTAGAGAGTCCAGAGAATTGTACTGCAGTGTTTTTTTTCCAGAATGAGCGAAAAACCTAGGACTAGTTTGCAAAAGTAGGGTTTTTTTTTACATCTTCACAATCATTTAACAAACAATTTGATTGACAGCAGTGGTTCTAGAGGCAAAATTGTCCAGAATGAGGAGTTCTTAGTATAATAATAATATGTGCGAAAAACCATGTGGCATACAATTGTTTATGCCCTGTACACAGTAATAATAATTTAATTAGAAGGGTTACATCAACCTATTAAGATTTTGCTTACATCTACACTGTAAATTGTAAAACTACATTGTAAAACTCCTGTGTGTGTGCACTTGGATGGGTTAAATGCAGAGCACAAATTCCGAGTATGGGTCACCATACTTGGCCACACGTCACGTCCTTTCCTTTCCTTTTCCTTTCGTTTTTTTTTTTTTATATACATCTGTATTCCATTTTATATATATATATTTTTTTTTAGAGGTAAATCAATAACAGTTATATTTTTTAACAATATTTCAAGTGAAATTTATGAGATTTGTTGTATTTTGAATTCAATTTTTCTTTGTAAAAGGCAAAAAGTTGATCATACTGATTTTAAAGTTAAGGATCCATTAGTTTGAATATACATTGAACCAAAAGCTATCATAACATCTTAGCTGATATTTCAGACAAATGGTTGCGCAGATAGCCATTTTTATGTTTTTTCTCTCTTATAGCGCCACCAAGTGGCCAAACACTTTTTTTTTTTTTAGACTGAGCTTTTACATAAGTGTTCTGAGTTTGGCGGAGATATCTCATTTCGTTCAGGAGTTACAGGCATTTTGTGGTTAGTAAAATGATGTTTTGGTGTCATTTGCTACAGTGAGTCAAAAGTTCAACTTTGTTTGATAATTTTTGATTTTCACACTCCAGAGAGTCTTTCCGCACTGGTTTGGTTCAGATCGGGTGAAAAACCTAGGACTAGTTTGCAAAAGTAGGTTTTTCAAAAATACCCAAAGATTTTGCAAGTGGCTCCGGTGTGAGCCAATGATTCCAATGACATAAGACAAATGATTTTGCTCTTTCGATCACGGTAGTGCTCCCGTCAGGCCGATTGAGGCGAGCCTTGGTCATGTTCTAGGCAAGGTGAGTACTATCATCCCTCCAAGTTTCGAGTCTCCACGACTTACGGTTTGGTCTGCACGATCAGTTTTGCATGGAGATTGCTGATTTGTGACCATTCTAACAATTACAGAGGTTTCAGCGCTACACGCTTGAACCCCTAAGAATTCTGCATTCTCCATCAGACTGTTCAGTATAGACTCTGCGTTATTCTTGTTGTGGAAACTGACAGTTATCAATCCTCCGAATAGAGGAGAGGTCCCTTGTTGGGCTTGTTTGTAGCTCCAGTGTCGTTCTCATTCCCTGTGGAGGGTCTGCCTTCCCACAAAGACCCTGTACGCTTCCACATTGTCTAGACTGTCATTATACTGTTCATCTTGTCAGGGTGTCAGAGGGAATAAGCCACTCACAGGTTCCTGTGACAGATGAAGCTGTTCTGTCTCTTGCTTGGAGTGAAACAAACTTCAAGTCAAGTACAGACAAATACCACTGAATGGAAGTTGCTGGAAAAGTTGCCTGTTGAAAGACAATTATGAACAATTTCTGTTGTGATGTAAGCATGACAGTTTATCTCCTTTCAAGAAATAACTGTTTACAGTGGTCTGGATTGTTAAAGGAGAAGTTCTCTTCCAGAACAACAATTTACAGATAGTTTACTCACCCCCTTGTCATCCAAGATGTTCATGTTTTTCTTTCTTCAGTCATAAAGAACATTCTTGAGGAAGACATTTCAGGAATTTTCTCCATATAATGTACTTCTATGGTGCCCGCGAGTTTGAACTTCCAAAATGCAGTTTAAATGCACTTCAAGGGGCATTAAACGATCCCAGCCGAGGAAGAAGGGTCTTATTTAGCAAAACGATTGGTTATTTTCTAAAAAGAATTACAATTTATATACTTTTTAACCCCAAATGCTCTTCTTTTCTAGCTCTGCAATGTTTAATACGGTTAGGGTATGTCAAAAAACTCCCATCTTATTTTCTCCTCCAACTTCAAAATCATCCTACATCACTGTTTTACCTTTTCTTTTAAAGGAGGTGTAAACTTCTTTGCATGTTCACTTTGTAAGCACTACGTCAGTACTTTTGACCCAGATTACACAGAGTACACATCGCAGAGCTAGACAAGACGAGCATTTGAGGTTAAAAGTATATAAATTGTCTTTTTTTTTTAAAAAAAAGAAAATAACATAGTTTCACTAGATAAGACTGCTCTTACATGGCTGGGATCATTTAGAGCCTTTTGAAACTGCATTTGAACTGCATTTTGGAAGTTCAAACTCGCAGGCACCATAGACGTCCATTATATGGAGAACATTCCTGAAATGGTTTCCTCTGTACATTTTTTGTTCTGGATGCGAACTTTTCCTTTCCCTTCACATGGCAGTGTTTAGAACATAATGCTAGCATTATAGATATTATAGAATTTTTATATGTAATGTATCAGCCATTCTACAGAATTTTCTTAGAATTTTTTTTTGGAATTTTCTTCATTCTTCTTGGGAAAAAATGTGTCTTTTTTCAAAAAATGCATGTATGCAAATTGTATATCAAAGGTACACATTTCTAGTAATTGTGCAGTTAATTCTCATATTGTATTTTCAGAAAGTTTTAGATTATTTGCCCTCTGCCTAAATTTGTCACTTTATCGACCTAATAAGATTTTGCTTACATCTACATTGTAAATATATATTTTTGCTATTTTATTAACATTTTTTAGGGGTAAATCAATAAGTTATATTTTTAACAATATTTCAATATTTTAATATTTCATATTAACAATTTTTCTTTGTAAAAGGCAAAAAGTTGATCATACTAATTTTAAAGTTAAATATACATTGAACCAAAAACTATCATAACATCTTAGCTGATATTTCAGTATAATTTTTGACAAAACATTGCATGTTTCGGTAGGGACGGCACATTTTCAGTAGTGACAGTAATGCTTTTGGTAATGCATTCTAAAACATTCTAAAATACTAAAACTTTGCATAACTGTACTAAAAATTTGTTTATTTCCCCCCTTTTGTCACTACCAAAACAATGATGACATGTTTTAGTCGTGACTGTTTCGGTAGTGACAATTTTAGATACTTTTAAACCTAGCTCAAAGATGCTAATCAGCACATGGTTAGCTAGCACAGTTCTGAATAGTGGTACACATATAAAAACTAAATGTTATGGAATAGCTCCCAAAAAAGTGCTTAATTGCAGAAAAGGTGTTCGGTAGTGACGTTCCTTGAAGTTACACACAGATTTTTTTAGACATTTGAACACATTTACCTTAAGATGATAAAGCATATCTACTCACCATGTAGATAAGACAGAGAGGAATAAACAAATATTTCCTGATCATAAATGTGGGAGTTTAACTAAAATCAGTCTCAGCCAATGGACTAAAACATGCATTGTTTCGGCAGTGACATGAAAATGTGGGACACATTTTTTTACATTAAGTTTCACAATTTACACCGAAACTATAAAATAATTTCATTTTTCACTCTTTAAAAGAATCAAAAAATACCTTTAAAAACAACAATGGAAAAAAATACAAAAATTTGTTCAATAGGATTTTTTTTTAAGTTTTTATGACAAATTTAGGGGTTAACATTTGGGACAGCCACCTCCCAATTGAAAGTACCCACAAAATGATGATATTATATATATTAAGCTTACTAATACTTTAAATATTATTGTGGGTTTCAATAGAAAGATAGAAGGATCTTAGTAAGATCTGAATACTTAAATGCTTTTTTCAGTCACTTTTAATACTTTATTGCATATTTTTTAGTTAAAACATCAACAAAGTCCCTTTTAACAATACAAAACAAAATAACTAATTATTAGGTTGTACAATTTGTGTGGATGATGCTCAATTTATATTTTCAAACTGCATCAGAGCACACTGGAAATGCAAACTGCCCATGCTAATGTTTGCATTAACATGAATGACAGTGTTTTGCTTGTGGATAATAGTTCACTTAATAAGCTTTGATGATAATTAAATGCCACCATACAAAGGGTGCAAATGACTTTTGTTAAATGTCCCATGAGGGTTGGATTTATAAAGAAATTACCCATAAAGAGGGTCCTTCTCCGTCGTTTACCAATAAACGAGTGCTTGACTTGGGACTTTTTAGGTGTGTGTGTAAAAACAAGATCCATTAATGCATTTAAACATTTTTGATTAATCATGCTTGAAAATTTGTTACACTTCTTGCTTTGTGACCTTATTTTAGATGACTCATGGTTTTGTGTTCCTCCTGAGGTATGTGAATCAACAGATTGGCATGTAAAACATGCATCAGCTCTCTTTCTGTGAGATACTTTCTGCCTAAGAAATAAACTCCCAGAGTGAGCAGGCCTTCCTTCAGTGGACTTCAGATCGGTAAGTTGATGTAAATCTTTTCTGATTACTCCAGAGACACAGGACTCTCTTTCTCTGCCACTCTCAGTTTTACTCTAAAGAATAAAGCATCAACTGTTCAGTCCTTGCCATCCTGGGAATATTCATGAATTCAACACCTCCCCACAAACTTTACCGAGGTCAGCTCGAGTTAAGGAGTTTGTTGTGACAGAATTTTAACCTAGCATCAAACGTCATGTTTCCACTCTCACCGTATGTAACTGAGTTAAAGGTCATGTCTCTCAGCTCAGTGTCTGATTCGACTTTATTCATGTAGGTCAAGGGTTCATTCATCTTTCTCATCCACTGCCTTTTTGGAGAGCGCTGACCTTTACTAAGGGCTAAATGACTTAATCCTGCCACCAATTAAAGGAGTGAGGATCATGAACTACATCCATGCCAGTCAGGCTTTACATCATCTCAAGATCATCTGTATTCCATCTGTCCTTCTAAAAGGTCTCAAACGCTGAACTTTACGAGGTAGAAAGTTCAAATTTTCCTCTATGACCCACTACACTAATATCATTATGTAAGTATTCAAAATGTATTTTATTATTTCACCAAAGATGAACTTACAAAACTAACTTATGTGTTATATTAGTTAAAAACTTATATTTTTAAATATTTAATAAACAAATCATGTGATGTATGTATTAAATTACTTAATAATTGTGTTCAGTTACTGTAATAAATATGGATAATTGCAAACGTAATTGAGAACTCAATTTGAAGCTGTTCACATTTTCATTTTTATTTAATTTTTTAAAGCAATAGTTCACCCAAAAAATGTGAAATGTGATTTTCTTTCTTCTGTGGCGCACAAAAGCTGATTTTTAAAAATAGGTTACATTTTTGGGACCTATTTGACAGGATGACTCCACTTCCAGAACAACAATTTACAAATGATCTACTCACCCCCTTGTCATCCAAGATGTTCATGTCTTTCTGTCTTCAGTCGTAAAGAAATTATGGTTTTTGAGAAAGCATTTCACGATTTTTCTTCATATAATGGACTTGATTGGTGCCCCGATTTTGAACTTCCAAAATGTAGTTTAAATGCAGCTTCGAAGGGCTCTAAATGATCCCAGCCGAGGAAGAAGGGTCTTATCTAGCGAAACGATCTGTCATTTTTTTCGAAAAATACAAATTTGTATACTTTTTAAGCACAAAAGCTTGTAGCACAGGCTCTGGGATGCGTGTTCACGATGCTATGAATTAGTGATGGGTCGTTCTTGAACGATTCCTTCATTTTAAACGAATCTTTTCTGAAGACAGAAAGACATGAACATCTTGGATGACAAGGGGGTGAGTAACTTATTTATAAATTGTTGTTCTGGAAGTGGACTTCTCCTTTAAGAACAGATGAAAGGAAGTGAAAGGAGAAGAGCGCAAGACTGGAAAAGGACGTCAAGACAGAGTACTTCCCACAAACGTATGTCTAAGACAATAGGTGAATTTATGAAGAATATTCTGGAAAAGCAGAACTGAAGCATCATCAAAGTATATCATATGCTTCATGCACTATATTCTGAAGGTGTATAAAAGTCATTTTTAATAGAAAACCTTGATGTTTTAAATACTTAAATGGATAGTTCACCCAAAAATGAAAATTCTGTCATTAATTACGCACCCTCATGTCATTCCAAACCTGCAAGATCTGTTGTAAGATCTGTTCGGAACACAAATTAAGATATTTTTGATGAAATCTGAAAGCTTTCTGACCCTGCATGGAGGGCAACGCAGCTGACACGTTCAAGGCCCAGAAAGGACATTGTTAAAATAATCCATGTGACATATCATTCAACCTTAATTTTATGACGCTATGAGAATACGTTTTTTGTGTGCAAAGAAAACAAAAATAATGACTTTATTCAACAATTTCATCTCTGCCACATGTTCACGAGGGCTAGCAGAACGTATCAGTTGCATTGCTCTCTATGCAGGGTCAGAAAGCTGTTGGATTTCATCAAAAATATCTGAATTTGTGTAAAACTAAAGGTTCTTTATTGGCATTAATGGTTCGTTGAAGAATTTTTAACATCCCTGGAAAATGGTTCTTTTAAGAACTGTTCACTGGAAGGTCTTTTGGGGAACCAAAATGATTCCTCAGTGGAATTACTGTGCAAACCCCCTTTTGGAACCCCTTTTATTTTTAAAAGTGTATACTAATAAAATGACTGCCTTAGTTCTTCTTAGGGTGCCTCGATGTTCTGTTTACATCAGAAAATGGTGCTTTCATCAGTTGTTTTCAATAGGAATGGAATGTCACAAGGACACAGATGAAAAAACGCTTTTGCAAATGTCAGAAATCTCAGAACAAAAACACAAAATCTTGGAAAGGTGTTTATCTAGGGAATCTCTGCTCGCCAAACTATTGTGCAGTGAAGTGGCATGCATCATCAAAACAATACTTCATACAGTACAGCGCTATCAGGTACCATATGCTCCCCGTTTCCATTCAATTAGCTGGATGCGCTTGCAAAAGGTACTTTGTTCTGCACCAATTACTGAGCTGACTGTGGGTCTCAGAGCAGTACCTTGCGCAAATCCAGCCGTTGATCACCCATTACAATTCCTGTTCTCAGCTGCATCTGGTTTTATCTTCATTTACCCAGCATCTGTTTCGGCTGCTGATGTGGCTCAAACGACGCTAAGTACCTGCAAGTGTTGTTCTTCTCTCGCTGTTTTAAAGGCTCAAGTCCTAAGTGAATAAACAGCATCAGCTGTTCCATGAATTATCGCTGACATTTAGAACAGAGGCGAAGAGTTTTAAAAGTGGGAGGATTGAATGCAGAAGCATTTGGGAGCATTATTAATACTTAGAGACCAAGGGTGTGTCATGACAAAAGGTCTGTGAGGTCAAACAGCTGTTGATGGATTCATTTGCATAATCTAAGACAGATTTTTCTGGAGAAAGTCCAGAGTACTACTAAATATTTCTGCTAAGAGTTTTTGAACAGTAAGATTTTTAATGTTTCTTGTCTCTTCTTGCCACCAAGCCTGCATTTATTTGATCCAAAGTACAGCAAAAAATATTTCAAAATTTTTAAATAATTTTACTATTTAAAACAGCTGTTTTCTTTTTGAATATATTTTAAAATGTAATTTATTCCTGTGATCAAAGCTACATTTTTAGCATCATTACTCCAGTCTTCAGTGTCACATGATCCTTCAGAAATCATTCTAATATGCTGATTTGCTGTTCAAGAAACATTTTTTATTATTATCAATATTTAAAAACAGTTGAGTACATTTTTTTCAGGATTCTTTGATGAATAGAAAGATCCAAAGATCAGCATTTATCTGAAATAAAAAGAAGAAATTGTAGAAATTAATACTTTTATTTAGCAAGGATGCTTTAAATTTAGAATGTTACAAAAGATTTCTATTTCAGATAAATACTGTTCTTCTGAACTTTCTATTCATCAAGAAAACCTGAAAAATTCTCCTGGGCTTTTTCAACATAATAATAATAACTAGATGAGTAAAGTTGGAGCACAAACTTTAGGAGGTTGAAGCAGTTGTAAAAGTATGAAAGTTGATGTTGCTGTCATGATTTAGCACATTGTTTACATGGTTTAACATGTTAGCATGTTTTAGCATGATTAGCTTGTTGCTTGCATTTTTATAGGATAATTACAATGTTGTTAGCATGATTAGCATGCTGTTAGCATGTTACTAGCATGTTGTTTATATGATTAGCAAATGAATAGCATGATTCTAGCATGATTAGCAAGTTACTAGTATGTTGTTAGCATGATTAACAAGTTGTTAACATTTGTATAGCCTGATTAGCATGTTGTTAGCATGTTTCCATCATGATTAACATGTTACTATTACATTGTTAGCATGCTTAGCCAGTTATTCACATGTTGCTAGCATGATTATCAAGTTACTAGCATGGTTAGCATGTTACTAGCACATTGTTAACATGATTAGCAAGTTACTAGAATGTTGCTAGCATGATTAGTTAGTTACTAGCATGTTGTTAGCATGATTAACATGTTACTAGCTTGTTCCTAGCATGATTAGCATGTTACTAGCATATTGTTAGCATGAATATCAAGTTGTTAACATGTTGCTAGTATGACCAGCAAGTTACTAGCATGGTTAGCAAGTTATTAGCATGTTGCTAGCATGTTTCTAACATGGTAACAAGTTACTAGCATGATAAGCAAGTTACTAGCATGTTGGTAGCATGTTTCTTGCATACTAGCATGTTGTTAGTATGATTGGCATGTTAATAGCATGTTGCTAACATGATAAGCAAGTTACTAGCATGTTTCTAGCATGATTAAACATGTTTCAGGCATGTTTAAACCAGCTAAAACCAGTTGATTTAGTAACAGCTAAAAAAAAACAACTAAAACCAGCCAAGGCTGGTTGTCTAGTCTTAGCTGATTTAAGCTGAAAATAGCTGGTTTAACCTTGGCTGGTCTTTTAACAGGATCCCAGCCTGACCAGCTAAAAAGTGGCCAAAACCACTTTAAACCAGCCTGGGAGACCAGCCAAAGCAGTCATTTAGCGTAGTTGTTAAGCTTTGCTATAGCAATAAACAGCTTAGATGCACCATAGGTCTATTTGTTTAAAAGTTTTCACCCCCTCAATGAAAGTCTATGGAATTTTAGTGGTTTTGATAGTCTGGTTTTCGAAAACCGTAAACCGGATCAGTTAGAAAAGATATAGCAACTAACTTCAAACCAGTATGGTCTGACCCAAGTTTAGTGGTTGTAGCTTTAAAGCTGTAAAAGGAGATACTGACTACGTTTTGGCTCAGAATAAAAGCGTATATAGCAGATCAGTAAGTTGGCTTTCTCAAGCCAATTTAATAAATGTTTTTTGAGCAGCAAATCAGAATATTAGAATGACTTCTGTGGGATCATGTGACTGGAGTAATGATGCTAAAAATTCAGCTTTGAAATCAACAGGAATAAGTTACATTTTAAAATATATTCATATAGAAAATATAGTTATTTTATATAGTAAAATATTTCACAATTGTACAGTTTTTGCTGTACTTCGGATCAATAAATGCAGGCTTGGTTAGCAGAAGAGACTTATTAAAAAAACATTAACGATCTTACTGTTTCAAAAATATTTGGTAGTGTATATACAAATCCACATCAACAGTGTCACAATGAGATGCACACCTAAACACACTTCCAGCCTTATTAACCAAGAGTTTATACACTCCTTTCTGAAAGCCAACTAGTAATACGCTTTATATCACTGCCACCGCAAAATCAGTTCCAGACAAGTGTCAAAGGACAGCTTCATAATTACACCATAAACACCCTCAGGGATAGGCTGCACCAGTGCAGTAGGTATTCGCAAAGAAACGCATGGTAAAAGCTCTTAAGAGAGATAGCAACAAGAAGGGAGTACAAGCCTCCCACATGCGAGTGTATTGTATCATTAAATTGGAACGTGTCTGTGGATCACTTACGGCTATTAAAATCAATGAGCAATCCACCCACAGGCCCGTCATTGCAGCACGGATGAATTTAAAGCTAATGAACCTGTAAGTCTGTCAGTGGTTTGAGGAAAAGAGTTGTTCATAATGAAGAAAACAAAATGTGACACAATCTAGAGGTAAATGGGGAGCAGAGATGTACAGGTATTTTCAGTAAAATCTAGTCACTGTAGCATGTCAATATTGACCAAATCAGCTTATGTCATTTATTATAGTTAATATATTTCAGTTCAAATGAAAACAGCTGAATATAAATATGTATTTTTTTCCGACTGCTCTGCTCCTTTCAGAAATTGAAAAAAGAACTGTACTGTTTTCTACAAAGGCCATCGGATTTTTCCCATTGGTATAGAGATCTCTGGCTAATCTTTGATTTATAGTTTTCACTTAAAATAATGACCTAACACGTTCCTATCACTTACAGAGTGGCGTATAGACGCAGTGATAATACTGGAGCCGAGAGGAAGCAGGATTGATTCAGAAAGGTTAAAAAGCACCAAGACTAGGGTATAAAAATGAGTGATGTGGGCAGCAGATGGGTGTGTTTTACTGGCTGTCCCAGCACTCCATTTAAGTGCTCTTCAAATTTATCGGCTGCTGTAGCTGACCCCTGTAACCAACAGAGTATACTGTGCCATCCATCAATAGCATAGAAGAATGATCTTTCCCAGTAAACACAAGAGGGATTGCTGTAAATCACTCATCGTTCCTCTCTAGTTGTCAAAATACAGAAATGTGGACAAAGATGCTTCCTTCATGTATGCAGTCCTTGACAAATTTCTAATTATTTAGTAAGCGTTGCTTCATAATTTGATGGCATTACGTTCCAAGCCTGTCAAAATAAATGTCAACAGTGATATCCTCATACAAGACCATGCCCAGGGCTCACAGCAATTAAACGTATGTGACGTGGTGGACGATTTCAGTGTGGGTGCAGTGCGAAAAGTTTATACTGTCAGAGAGTTTTACATCAGTGCTACACAGAAAACTTCACTTTAGCGACTGTACTGTAATACTGAAAAATTGCTCTTGTGACATTGTGCTTTAAAGCTTCTGCCAGTGTTTTAACAGTTCAAAACATGCATTTAACTAAAATAAATTTTACTAGTACAAGTGCATTATATTATATTATATTAGAGATATTTCTGAGCTCTTGATTGAATGCTTTAAGAGAGAGGGGAAGGTTTTTAAGGAAAATGACTTTATTTCTGTCCGTTCCTTACATAAAATTATTTTATGGCTTTAGGAATATATAGCCTACCACTTTTATGATACCTTTATGGTGTTTTAGTCATTTTTGGCACCTAAAGGTAAAATGCTGTGCCCACTTTTACTTTATGGGAAAATAGATGATATAGCTGAAATTAATGCAATGAGTTGCAATAAAATGAAATAAAATAAAAAACATGAAATGAAATCAAATGAAATCAAATCAAATACAACATAAAATAAAATAAAATGAAAAACAAAATAAAAAACTGAAATGAAATAAAATAGAATAGAATAAAATTAAATTAATAAAAAATGAAATGAAATCGAATAGAATAAACTAAAATAATAAAATAAAAAATTAAATATTAGAAAAGAAAAATGAAATGAAAAAGTAAAATAAAAAAAAAAACATAATGAAATAAAATAAAATAAAATACAAAATAAAATAAACAGTGAAATTTATTTTATCAAAATAAAATAAACAGTGAAATTTATTTTATCAAAATAAAATAACAGTGAAAGGAAATAAAATAAAATTAAATAAAAATGAAATGAAATAGAATAGAATAAAATAATAAAAATGAAATGAAATGAAATAGAATAAAAATAAAAAATGAAATGAAATAAAAAATTTAATTAAATGAAATAGTAAAATAAAATAAAATTATGATACCTTTATGGTGCTTCAGTCATTTTTGGAGCCTGTAAGTAAAGTGCTGTGCCCACTTTTACTTTATGGAAAAATAGCTGATATAGCTGCAATTAATGCAATAAAATGAAATGAAACATTGTCGTTTGCGTAAAGTTTACCTTCAGAGGTCTAGACAAGATGGTGGTATGTCCCTGCCTAATTTTACGTTCTACTACTGTACGGCCAACATACGAAATATACTGTATTGGTGGCATTATCACCTTCTACCTAACAAACCATCCTGGGTTGACATGGAAATACATGCACATAAGCAAATTTCCCTTCCAGCACTTCTTGCAACCAAATTACAGCTAATTTCTTATACTTTCGCCCAGATTGCCCAGTGGTAAAACACTCGCTAAGGATTTGGACCCAATTTAGGAAATCATTTGGTTTTAAAGATCCGTCTCTTCTTAGTCCCGTTGGTCGTAATCACTTTTTCTTGCCTTCAATGCAGGATGGGTCATTTAGGAACTGGTATGACAAAGGGATAAAATGCTTCAAATATTTATTTTTTTAAGATTTATTTACTTCTTTTAAACAGTTAGTGTCACACTTTAGTCTTATTAAATCTGATTTCTTTAGAGTCTTGCAAGTAAGAGATTATGTTAGGTCATTTCTAGCAGATTATCCAGTGATCCCTCCTGAAAACACACCGGAATTGAACACCGGAAGCGCTTGTCGAAGCAGTGTATCGATTCTTCCGATTATGTATGTTTTTCAATATGCTGTAATCACTAGTTGAATAAAAGCCTGTTAAAATGAGCATCTGCAGGTTGATTTCAAAATCCGGACATTTTCAGAGACAGGCCAAGAAATATTCTGATACTGTGCACAGAATTTTCCAAACGCAACGGAACTTGTAGTTTTAATCCAATGTACCGATCTGAGAAACCCACTGCTTGTAAACATTCGTGATTTCACCACACTGCGTCAATGCTGCAGTGTGTGTGAGACCTGATAAATAAAATCAGAATCAACATATTTATTTATTTATTTGTATTCAATTTTGTATTAAATCTTTATTCTTTCATTTTTCGTTCACAGTCATTTCACTGTATGTAATTCACGTTTATGCCAAAATTCTTAAATAATACTCAAATCACGCTGTCAACGCGTTATACTGTCTAAGATTAATTAGCTAAAATGTTCAACATTGTTATTTCTTTAAGGCAACGCCCGCGCATTCATTCATCATTTTAATACGCTCTTATGAAAGTTAACCATGGTATGTGTAGTAAAACTATGGCAATACAAATGGAAATCAGTCCGCGGAAAAAATAAAAATATAACATGGTTACTACATTTACTATAGTAAATCCATGGTTAATTTAGTAAGGGTGTTTATTTAAAATGTATTTTAATGTAAACAGGTATAAAATATGATGAGAAAGACACTGGTAATGAGAAGACGAAATTGACTGCAGCAGGTTAAATTTATTTATTATTCAGAATGCACATTTGAAAGAGAAATATATTAATAGGAACATTTCAGCAGGTGATATGAGATGTAGGCGTAAACATCCTCAGTTTCGAAATGCATAGTCCACGCGAACGTGCTTCCGCATAATATTTTAGAAGGACCTTAATTCATCCCACGCATCTCATCCGTGTTGTGTCAGGAAATCCTGAAAACTGAGGCAGTGTGTCATTGTTTAGAATAAAAGCAACCAGGTACACTGCAGTAACACCGGCGAAAGAAAGGAAAGAGAGGATTCTCCCATTAGTTTTCATTGCGTTGCGATGGGACCGTAGTAGGAAGCTTCGAAAAGACTCGTTTCTCCCACACTCTAAACCCGGATAAGTTGAATTTACTTAAAAAAAATTGGAGGAAACTGGTTGCCCTAAAAAATTTAAGTAATGTAAAGTTTATTTAACTTAAAATGTTTTGTAATATGAATTACAAAGGTCATTTCATTTAACTTAAAATGTTTTGTAACATCATTTCATTTGCAATTATTATAACTATTATATTTAAGTCAAATATACTAATTTCCAAGTTAAATCTATATCAATTGTTTTATTTTTTCCAATTTGTTAACCTAGAAAATTAAGAAAAAAGCAAACAAATAAAGGAACATTAATGCAATTTTCCCTTTTATTTTAAATCAATTCAATTACAAATATTAAATTGAAAACACAACACAACCATTTTTTCATATCCTGAAAACATTTCCCCATAAAACATGGGAGAAAAAAAAAAAGTTCAAAAAGATACTAGTTCAACAAATTAACTTATCGTTAAGCACACAAACAAGTCTTTCTCAGAATCGCAACAAACAGCATCAAAACGATATGTTTTTTCCCCACTCTGAGTTCACACTATTGGCAATACTGAATTTTAGGTGTCAGCTCACCTTTTCCCAAAAAAAATATAAAATGCTTTTCATACACTTAGGATAGTCCAGGTGCAGGCAGGGAAATCAGTCTGAAAACAATGGACATAGAAGGCCTGAGATTGGTCAGTTCATCCATTACCAAGCTTTCTTCCAAGATGATTCCCACTCTAGATGAGGTGAGCTGTGGACTTTCTTGATCAACGCTGAGGATTCTTACTGAAGTCTGTCTTGTCAGCTGCTTCCTAACAGAGGAAGAAACAGAACGACAAATACATTATCAAGTCAGTTAGACAATGCTGTTGTTAAATACTCAAAGTCATATGCTGCGTTCACACCATGTCATAATTACTTTAATTCTGAGAGGACAACATTGTGATGTTCAGCTTGTGAGCTGTTCATGTCAATGGACTGGGAATTGTGCTTTTCTATGGCAACACTATCAATGCCTAAATTAATCTGGAGCAGTCAGATACAGTGGTTAGGTGGTACAGCTCTCAGAAAATAAAGTCTAAAATGGTAATTAGACTTTACGTTTAATTGTACATCTACAGAATATTTAAAGTAAAATCCACATACAAACACTACTGGCATATGGTCAGGAAGATCAGTGTTATTCAGGAAAGCTTGTAAATAACAGGAATGAGTGCAGGACAGACTCACACCATCATCATTATGAATAATCTTCTGACACACACTGTGCTAGTCAAAGTGATCATCCTCAGAACAGGTCTCAGTTAACCCACGACATACAGCTGATCTTGAACTTTGGTGTGAAGGTGGCATAAATGTGAACAAGGAAATTGTTTTGTTCTTGAATAATTTCCATGTTTGAACAAAGAGACAGGGTTTCACAGACAGGGCTTAGCTTAAGCCAGGACTAGGCCTTAGTTAAATTAAGATACTTAAATAGCTTTTATAAAAACGCCTTAAAAACTTTACTGGTGTGCATCTTGAGAAAAGAAAAATGGCACTGACATATTTTAAAATATGTCATTACAAGGTATTTTCAGTAAAGACTCCTTGTCATGTTATTAAACATGTTATTTTATTCTGAGACTGGCCGTAAGCCTTGTCTGTGAAACCGGGGGGAAAATGTGTAAATAGCAGTGCTCTCTTATCAGTTATTAGGATCATACTTACGCTTTCAAAGCATCTCTTCCATTTCTTCTTTCTTCCAAAACAAGATAGTCGTTAAGAGGACTCTGAACCTAGATAGAACAGAAGTATATTCATCCGCCTTTGTATTTATACCGCTAATTAACGAAAACTTATGCTTTCAAACAATAGCCATGTCTAAATTAAACGTGGTACATTAACGTACTGCACTCACCATATTAGCTCCACCATTGTCGCTCCTCGGCTGGAATCGCGGCTACTGTATGAGTAAAACTAAATTTACACTCCTCACAAACAACAGCTCCTCGAGTGAAAAAGAAATCATTGAAAGAAAAAGGCAAAAAATGTTAGGCGAACTCGCCAGTCAGGGGTTCAAGCGCAGGCGAGTAAGAACACTAGCTATCAATGGATGAGAAATGTCCCGTCATTTAGACGAACAACAACTTTTGCCGATCACAAAGAGTATCTCGAGGGAAGTGATAAAAGATAAATGGCGGAAAACAATGCCAACAGAACTATCTAAATCTAAATTTCCACATTCATCCACAGCTTAAATTCATACACAATCACAGTGACAAAATGGCGCTGTTACTCGCAGCACCGGTGGAGGAGGCGTGGTCAGGAGATAAATTTCATAATACGAGTTAATTTAACTTAAGTTTATTCACAGGTTCAAATATGTCTACAAATTAGTAGAATCTACTTATATTTTATAAGCAATGCAGTAAAACTTAAATATTGTGTTCAATTGTAATTAAATGGTTTAATTAGATACAAAATCCGGGCTTACAGTGCAAGGGGTACAACTCCGACCGCAAACTAACAATGCAATGAATTGTTCTAGCTATTAGACTGTGTTTTATAACGTCTACACCTACCCCAACCATAAACGTAGGCCTTACTATAATAAAAAAAAAAGTATTATTGTTGTACAGTGTGACAAAAATACCGTTAGATTTATGTGCGCATGCCCAGTAGCAAGAGCCGTATTCTTTCTAGCCAACACCTAGCTACAGGTGTGTCAGACACTTGAAACCATAGAACATGTACTTATAAATTGCAGAAGATATGAAGAACAAAGGAGGAAATGATGGAAGAATTAAGAAAAGATGGGTTGGTTGGGGCAGAGATAAAAGATGTACTGAAAAGTGGGGTGATTGGGCAAGGCAAGAAAAATATTTGAAATTTCTTAGTTAATACTGGTTTGATGTGTAGAATATAATTTGTGTAGAAAATAATCTGGAAATAGAGCGGAGAATCATCGGAGGAGAATCAACCAGAAGGTGGCGGTAGTGCAACGCTTACGGATGCAAGCCGCCGTTAAACTCCGAAGAAGAAGAAGAAGAAGAAGAAGAAGAAGAAGAAGAATACCAATACCTAAGGTGTGCAGCGCTGCGCAGCTCGATCAAATTCTGACTTGAAGCAGTGCATGCCGGTTAGAAATTTTGTCCGACTTGAGGCGGCGCCGACGCCTCGTGACTGTCACGTGTGGCATTAAAAGTACCTGACTCCATAGACATATATAGAGAGTAGATGCCGCATCTAGTGATGGTGAAATGAAGCTTTCCGAAGCACCAAAGCTTTCCCTTCAAATGTATTGTAAAAAGGTTCATTACTCGAAGCTTTCCATCACTGTGCACACTAATGACATCTTGTGGTCAAAAGGTGAAGGTGTTGCATGTTTCAGAGGAACCGTTATTATTATTATTAGGCATTATTATTATATTTTGTATTGTTTCATGTAATAAAAGACTTTGTGCTCTGAAAACAGTTTTTCTGTGTGTATGTAGTACACAATAGCCTATTAATGAATTTATGAAAGAATGAATAAATGGGACAAACTAACTTGTACAGTTTTTTTTTTTTTGTTTTTTATAAATCTGCCTTGAACAACACATGCAGCCTTATTCACACAAACAATAAAACCTTAGTCCTATACCTATGAGTTCATAGGTAAGGCTCATGTATATATAATAAAAAGAAAAGAACATTATTGTAGAATTGTGAAGTGCTTGTGAACTGGGTAGTGAAAGTGCTTGTGAACTGGGGAATTGACATTTTATTTTGTGAGTAATAGAAGAAATTAAATTTTTTTTATTAAGGAACAGGATTTGTTCAACACTGGAAGGGCTAAGTCTGTTTCTTTTTTTATTTAACAAATTAGGCACTCAACCTACATTAGTATTAACATATTGTAATTATTTTCATAAACGGGCATAAAATACACATGCAAATATTTATTCATATTATAATTCATTCTTATAGATATTTGTTAATTTAAAATACCATTCTTAATAATAATAATTATTGTTATTCATATTATTATTATCTTACTTTATTTGTTGATACAACTTAAAAATGCTGCCAGACTTCCGAACGGCCTCTTTTCTTAGCTGGTTCCATGCTGAAGATTCAAATAAACTCAGTCTCCGTTCAATACCGATTACAGAGGTGCATGACACTCGAAACCTGCGCAAGGGGTTCGCGCTATTTTTGAATCAGATTACGAAGCAGTCACGTGGTTGTAGAGGAAAATGAAGCTTCGGACATCACTGATCACGTGTTTATGGCAAAACGAATCAAGCTCCGGTACACTGCTTCACTGCCAGATGTTTCGTTTTTTTGATACCAGCTTCGAAGCTTCGGCGCAGAACGTCACATCACTAGCCGCATCGACCGATACTCCCTACTGGGGCTGACGAGACGTGGGGCCGCCATCTTGGACCGGTCACCCGCTCCACTCAGTGTAATCTGTTTGGCAGGTGTAATGAGCTGTCAACGCATTTAATTAATCATACCTCACGGAATACCGAACTGATTTTCACACGTTTTTTTTGCTGCAAAGGTCATAAATGTAGCTGTGATACATGACACATGGTTTGGCGTATTTTAATATTGATAGTGAGCTTAACAGTAATATAATGAATATCTCCGTTCCTGTGATAGTATTGGGTCTTTTAAGAGGGTCTAAAGACTTACAGCATGGACTTAGTTCATTAAGCACTTCTAATGCGTTATGGTTTGTATAGTTTTATTCTATTTTCATTTGGCTGTTTATTAATTTGACATTGTTCATTACTGATATTCTCCTTAATGTAGTCTTACCATGCTGTTATTATATTTTGCTTGAATTGACATTGTTTATTATTGCTGTTTTCCCTCATTTTCATTGTTTATTTCATTATGCTATTGACTGAATTGACGTTGTTCATTTTTGCTATTCTCCTTATTAGCTATAATCTGACCAACATCTCAATCTGTTCCCTGTTAAATTTAAGTATTATATTGTTTTGTATTTATGTCACTTTGGACAAAAGCGCAACCATAACCATATGAGGTGTAGGCTATGATAGGAATTTTGCAAATCACACACTATAAATATGATAGAGAAGCAGAAACAGATAGTGACGGTAAAGGTATTTTAATAAGTTGAAGAAACACTATATGAATATTACATTAGAGTCTACTTGGAGTATTTCATTCTCTCTCGCTCACACACACTTGTTCAGGCATGTTCTCTCACTTCTGCTGCTGCTACGCGATGTAATCAATTCCACAGTATGCCCGGTCCAAGATGGCGGCCGCATTTCCCGTTTCCAGCAGCCAATGCGGCGTCTATGTCTATTATGTCTATGCCTGACTCAGCCGGCGCAGTTTCTTCAGAGCGGCTGCGAGAGCTCGGATGACCACATGGCTGTTTCACGATTGGCCAGATTCACCGCATGACAACGATCAGGTTTGTTTTGGGTTTATTCTAAACATCCTCAAGTCCGATAATGCTGACAAATCTGTGTTTTTAAAACAATAAAAGTCTTTTTACTGTAGTCGCAATGTTATATTGAGTCAGATTCATCATAAAACACGGATAAAAGCATAAATAACCCCACTTTATTAGTATTTAAACAGTATGTGTTTATGTTGCTCATTATTCTTGTTTAGATGGCGCTGTATTAACATTAAGCAGTGTATGAAACGTATTTCTGTTGCTCATGAAAACGCTTTTAAAAAGTATGTGTATTTGATAAATATTGCATTTAATTCACTTCATCTGTGATAGAGCATGCAAACACCGGGAGAGCGTCAGTAACGAGAGCAGAAAGTGTCCGACTTGACGCCTCCGTTTCAACTCCGCCCCCGACT
Source organism: Labeo catla (assembly GCA_012976165.1). Classification (NCBI taxonomy): domain Eukaryota; kingdom Metazoa; phylum Chordata; class Actinopteri; order Cypriniformes; family Cyprinidae; genus Labeo; species Labeo catla. Next base: position 1,823 of record VONZ01000779.1, on the reverse strand, counting down.
GCTCTCGGCTACTCTCGTTGATCGCCGTCTGTAGCCGTAGATGAAGTCGAACACACCTATAATTTGATCGAGCTGCGCAGCGCTGCGTTAAGTCGAACACACCTCTAGCTACTAGGGTCACGCGGTGACGTATCGATCTGCTATTGGTCACACGGTTTCACGTGATACGAATTGGCAGGTCATAGTTCATGAAGTTCTAACTGTGCAGTGCAGCGAAACGCCAAACTTTTGCACGCGTTTGCTTTTCTGAATGGAAGTCAATGGGACAAAAAAGGGAAATCGACTGGGAGCATCTCCTCTCCACCGCACGTTACACGATGATTATAGAGAAGAGAAGAAATACGCCCGAATCAACGCTGCAAACGAGCGATTAAGCGATGCGGCTACTTCCATGAGTACATAAAGCCATGTGCGATGACTGTCTACTAGAGGCCTGCAACTCACGGATTCGCGGATTTGATGGAAGAAGAAGAGTCAGCCGCTCCTGTCTTGTGGTGAGTGAGAAAATGTAACTTTAAACAACAACCGCAACAAAAGTAGTAACGTTAGTAGTGGTAATCTCAATTAAATTGCTGCATGACCAAATACCGACGTAACCTAAAGGTCTAAATTAGGGTTATGACACGTAAATAACGCTGTTGGGCAATTTTCAAATAAAAAAAACTAGTATGATGCAAAAAAAAAAAAAAAATAACACCGTTTATGGGATAATGAGCGCCGCTACTGGCGGCACTTTCTATCGTTTAAAGGCCGTAAATAACACCCTTTGACAATTTTCAAATAAAGAAACTAGTTAAATGCAAAATAAAAAAATTAATGTAAGTTACGCTGTTTAGGGGACAATGAGTGCCGCAACTGACGGCGCTTTTTGTCATTAAAAATGCAGCAAATACCGCGGTTTGACAATTTTCAAATAAAGAAACTAGTAAAATACAAAATAAAAAAAAAATTAATTTAAGTTGTGCCATTCAGGGGATAATGAGTACCGCAACTGACTGCGCTTTCTGTCTTATAACACCGTTTAGGGCAGAACTGAGCACACTCTATCCTGGAGGGTCGGTGTCTCTGCAGAGTTTAACTCCAACCCTGATAAAACTCACCAGTTTGTAGCTTTCTAGTAAACCTGAAGACACTGATTAGCTTGTTCAGGTGAGTTTTATCAGGGCTGGAGCTAAACTCTGCAGAGACATTGACCCTCCAGGATAGAACTTGCCCAGTTCTGCCCTAAACGGTGTTGTATGACAGAGAGCGCTGTCAGTTGAGGCACTCATTATCTCCTAAAAGGTGTAACTTAAATGAATTTTCGATAATGAGTGCCACAACTGACGTCGCTTTCTGTTATGTAAAATGCCGCAAATAACGCTGTTTGACAATTTTCAAATAAAGAAACTAGTAAAATGCAAAATAAATAAAAAATATTTAAGTTGCGCCTTTTAGGGGATAACGAGCGCCATAACTGACGTCGCTTTCTGTCATTTAAAATGCCGTAAATAACGCAGTTTGAAAAGTTTTAAATAAAACTAGTAAAATACAAAATAAAAAAATTCATTTAAGTTGCGCTGTTTAGGGGACAATGAGTGCTGCAACTGACTGCGCTCTCTGTCGTACAACACCGTTTAGGGCAGAGCTGGTCAAGCTCTATCCTGGAGGGTCAGTGTCTCTGCAGAGTTTAGCTCAAACCCTGATAAAACTCACCAGTTTGTAGCTTTCTAGTAAACCTGAAGACACTGATTAGCTTGTTCAGGTGAGTTTTATCAGGGTTGGAGCTAAACTCTGCAGAGACACCGGTCCTCCAGGATAGAACTTGCCCAGTTCTGCCCTAA